>CM062804.1:345915782-346515782 GCA_031772625.1 Pinus tabuliformis
ACTATGCTTGACCAATGGTGGAATCACTATGTTCCCTTGCATACCTGTGATGATCCTAAAAAGGTAATTTTTCCAAAGAGTATGAGAAGCTTCGTGATCTAGAAGCTTCTAAAGTAGCGAGCTAGAGGTTGTTTCGCATAGATTAGGTTGAATCCTCCAAACTTGACCTCTTGGTCTTATCCCTATGAGCTACCTTCTTGAGATGAGGGCCTAATCCTATCTTTGGAGAAGTCCTAACTCCCTTTCCTAGCCTATAAATTCATCCTTTCCCATTCCCAAATGGTTGGTCTATGTCCATTTGCACCTTTATGCTAAGACTATGCTTAGAGGCTTTTCAATTAACTTGGAGAAGGAGTGCTTGGAGAGTTCTTGGCTTGATATTGGATTACCACTCAAGGAGATCCTTTCAACATCAAGGCTTTGGTTGTAAGCTTCCCTTTACTTTCTTATAATGTGCAACTACTAGTTCATCTTCCCAAAATGTATATGGTCATGTGTCATTTAGCTTGATGTTCCTTGATCAGTTAAGTAGGTTGTTATTGGATTTGCTATTTCTTTTTGGCATACCTTGTTGTGTCTTGATCACTTGTGCATGTGCATTAACACTAAAAGAAGCAAGAACAAGCTCGTCACACAAGCATTTCAAAGTCTTCAACAAAGGGAATCAGAATAACATCAGAACGAGGTAGGTCATCTCTTTCATTCTTATTTTCAATTGTAACCTAGGAATATGTCTAGTTGATTGTCACTTCAGTTGCTAGACCCACTCATTGGGCTAGATGGATCATCTCTGTCTGTAGAGAGGATTAACCTCGTCAACACCTATGAATTTGACCACCCATTTCTCAAATATTTTCATCCTACACACTGGTTGCAATGGGAGTTCATCTCAGTGTGATGGTCTTTCAACTCTTTGGCAAACATCACATCCTCTCACATATTCTTTCACATCTTTGAAAACCATCGACCACCATAGTCCTGCCTGCAACACTTTACTTACAGTAGCTTTTCCTCCAACGTGGCCACCCGCGACTAGTGAATGACATTCCCATATCACATTGTGTCTCTCATGGTGACGTGCACATTTTCGCAACACATGATCAAGAATTAATTTATACAGATTCCCTGCAATTTCTTGATAATCGATTGCTCAGATGACCATATGTCTTCTTTGCATAGCTATGTATTTGTCTAGACATTTTCCTGTAGCTAAAAAGGCTAAAATATCTTCTAGGTAATCTAGTACTGCCTCAATTCGAAACATATCTGCATCTAGTAGTTGATCATCTAGGGATCCTCCACCTTCTCCTAATTCCAGCCATGAGAGGGGATCAAGTCCCACATTTAACTGGTCATACTTAACGATTATCTCAAAAGTAAATTCCTGGAATAACAAAGCCACCTGCAAATTCTTCCTTAAATCATAGTCTTGTTTACCAAGTACTTCAAAGTAGAATGGTCAGTAAAAGACTTAAATGGCCCCCCCAAGAAATATTGTCTGAATTTTTGGAGTGAATATACCATCGCTAGTGCCTCCCGCTCCATCGTGGTATAATTCCTTTTTGTAGTGGATAACTTTCTGTTGGCAAAGTAAATTGTGTGGTCGAGGCTCCCTTCCCCCGGCTGAGCCAGAACATTCCCCAGAGCAATGCTTGTTGCATCAGTGTGGACATGGAATTATTTGTTCCAGTCAGGGTAGACTAGAATTGGAGCACTTACTATCTTTTATTTCAGTATGTTGAGTGCAACTTGACACACCTATAACCACATAAATCCTTCAACCTTCCTCAACAATTTCTCCTTCAGTGCAGTTATTGAGTTGTGGTTGCGAATAAATCTCCTATAGTATCTGGTATGTCCCAAAGTGGATCTGAGATGTTTTACACTTATGGATGGGTCCATATTCACTATCTCCACAACCTTGGGAGGATCTACACATAATAATTCTTTACATACTATGTGGCCCAAAAGCATGCCAAATGGGACTGAAAATATGCATTTCTTCAAGTTCAATGATATTTGTAGCTATCTACATCGATCAAACATGATCTTGAGAAGACTAGAATGTTTCTTTAGCAAACTATAGGTTGTCCAGTCATCCATGTAGACCTCTAGGAACCTGTGGATATAGTCTCTAAAGGCCGCAATTACAATTTTCAAGAACACTATAGGTGCATTCTTGAGACGAAATGACATAACATGATAGGCATAGGATCCCCATTCTATAGTGAAGGTATTTTTATTCTTATCCTCCTTGGCGATATTGACTTAGTGATAGCCCTAGAATCCATATGTAAAGGAGTAGGCTTCATTCCCCGCTACATTATCTAGAACCTCATCGTTGAATGGTGTAGGAAACAGGTCATGCACACAAGCATTGTTCAAGCTGCGGTATTCCACACAGACCTGTATCTCTATAGCATATTTCTTGTTTTGTATTAGAATCATACTCACCCATTCTTTCTCATCCATCAGAAATATAAGCCTTGTTGCTAGCATCTTCTCTATCTCCTTTTTCACTTTCTCCTTGACTTTCGAGTTCAATCTCGGTGCTTTAATGGCTTTGCAAATGGTTTTAGCACAATTTTCATCTCCCCTAGGTCTCCCTTGATCCCTTTCAGTTTCACAATTGATGAAGGAAATAAATCTTCATATTCTCTCAGGAGGTCGAAAATCTCTTTTGTAGTTTGTTCATCCCAATAATCTCCAATTGAGGCTAGCTTTGGTTTGTCATTAGTCTCGATGTTATGCTTCTGCAACTTCAGTGGGACTAAGTGTGGTGCATCAGTTAGAGGTCCATCCTTGATGTCCCTTCCCCTTCAGTTTCGTGGAATGATAAATGTCGTAACTCCTCCAGATCATCCTCATCTGGCTCTTTGTCCACCTTTCCACAAGCCATTTCTTCATGATACCTTGACTCATAGAGATGCTCTAAAGTCCTCTGGTCTATGCACCTGTCCATTAGCTGACCCGTTATGAGTAGAAGCCGTTAGATAGCTTTCAGTGCCGCATTGAGCCTCCTATCATTGTCTGGAAAAGAAAATTTGTTGACAAAATGACCATCCAAACTATCCAAGTTCCTTGTTTTCCTCCTTATTTTCTCTTGTACATACCATGCTTTTGGAAAGGTTCCCAAGGTGTGTTTAAGCCCATGCACCCAAAACTCCTTTGGAACTCCTTCCTAATTCCATCTATCCTTACAATTCTCCAAGTGTTGTTGAGGTCCAGATTCCCCCTGTACTTAGTGAAATCTTGAGGGTACTCCCCTGCTTGTTTGAATCTTACTTCCATTATTATTTTTATCTTCTCCAAATCTTGAAGGTAGTTGTGGTGAAACCCTCACCATCTTGTCAGTGTCTCTTGCAATAAGATATTTAGTAATTGGATTTTAGAGATCTGTGGCTTGTGTCATTTTTATTGATCGGAGAATCCACAGTTTCAGCATCTTTATACCAACGTTTCAAATCCCAAGTGGGATCCATCATCAGGGTTCAACCCTGATGATGGATCCCACTTGGGATTTGAAACGTTGGTATAAAGATGCTGAAACTGTGGATTCTCCGATCAATAAAAATATTTAGTAATGTTATTTTATGTTCTTCAACAACATTAGCATCAATCCTTTTGAGAAATGAATTTACTAAGTCTATATTATTAAAGATATGGAATTCCCTTACCGTGGTGCCAATCCAATTGACCTGACAGATTGCGGCGCAACATCTAGTTTTGATCTCATATCCACTCTACTGCCAATCATCCCAAGCAACTTCTAAGCTAACCTATGAACTATGAATGCTCTGCTAGCTAATAGACTCTTCAACTGTTGGGTTAATGTAGTCCTCTCTTTCTTCCGATGTTAGTCTGTAGAGTTGATCTAACATTCCTGGTTGTTCGTTGTCATTCATTGATGCACGTCTAGTGGTTGAATCACCCTAACCCCTTCTACCTAAAAAGTCATTAGTTCCTTTTTCAAGTCGATTATGGCATAGTTTTCAAATTCCTAGTCTATCCCGAGCAGCGCTGGGTAGGGATCCTTGTCTCCCATGATATCTATTACTTCAAAATTTGCATGGGTCTTCACCCCCACTACATCCACTTCTACATCCTCCAGTCTCCCAATTGGAAGGATACAATATTGGTTTTCCATTCGCAACTAGATTGGTGAAAATTTCAATTGAGGTTTCCCCAGTGCTTCCCACGTTTTCCTTGGTAGAATGTTGACATCAGAGCCTAGATCTAGCATAGTGTCCTTGATCTGGAATCTTGCAATCTAAGCATCAATTTTGAACTCTATGCATGTTCTCTTCTTGTTACTCAGTATTCTCCTAGTGTTTCTTTTAGGTAAGTTAGTAGAAATAGCTCCTCCCTTAACCTCCTCTTCTGGGATGGCCGCTTTCAGACTCTTCCTCAACTACCCCAACATCTGGTCATCATTCATGATATGCATAAATAATCTAAACCATTCCTCGATGGGTCAGACTATTTTGAACTATGATAGGTTTGGGCTCTTAGCTTTATGAGATTCTAGATGCCTCATATGTGATCCTACACGTCAAGTTAGATTATCAGAAACTTTCATTGCCTCCTTGTAATACTTCTTTTATTGCTCGGGGTATTATGAGCACTTTGGGGAGGCCAGTTTGATAATCGTGGGCTGGTTTGTGGCTCCTCGATTAGCCACAATATTATTTCCTCCTCATTTGATTACATTAATATTCAAGGGGGGGGGGGGGGGATGCCTCTGATAATCTTGGCTCTGTGTTAATTAAGTTCGCTTGCCTCTGCTAGTTCTGCTCCTCCCATCTTGCAATTAGTTTTGGACAGTCCTCGGTTGCATGTGCCTTGACCTTACACTGAGAGCACCATGGCCTCCTTAGTAACAGGAAATCCCACACAACATGTCCTTATTTGTCACAATTGTAATAGTGAACTGGGCCTCTGCTTCCTGCCCTTTTGCTCCTTGTTCCCCCTCACCGTTCTCAATCAGTCTCATTGAATCAAAAGGTTAAGCAGTCTAAACTACCCGCTAGAGCATCGAACGCCCTACACTAGTCATTGTGGTGAGTTGTGGAAGCGTAAAACTCACAATAATTTTTATTTGGAACATTGGAGTATTTTCGTAGTATTAGGCACAGACGAGGGGAGTGTCCATACCCCCTGCATACTTCACAATACTCTGGTTGGTTGTGCCAAGGATACAAACCTTTCGATCCTACCTGTGTGACTCTTGCTACGGGTGTAGGCCCATGTGCTCCTACTGGTCTAGACATGGTACTTGTGCCACGCAACCTTGGACATTTTGTAGGAACATGACCTTCCACTAATCAATTTGTACACCACACATTTGGCCGCATCAGGAGGGTTGGTTGTAGATCCTTCAACTTCTCTGTTAGACTTTCAATTTGATGTTGGAGACCTAAGATAGATGGATCATGCGATGTCTCTCCACCCGATATTCATTCGGGAATCTACCATAGTTTCTATATGAGTTACATGCTCAAGAGAATCTTGTAGTGTATCAATCTTCCATTGCGTCAATGGTGTACGGGTGAGAGGTAAAACTGATTTGATAAACAAATTCCTTTGGTGATTCATATCTATTGGGTAATTGAGTTTACCAATTTCATCCTTAAATCTTTGCATCAGCTCCCATGCAGTCTCTCCCTACCATTGCTTTCTCTCCCACATCTCTAAAAACCCTTGTTGATCAGTTTGGTGAAGTTTGAATTATTATACAAATTCTCTTTTAACATCGTCCACAATTGGGTTCTGGTGTAACTCTGACCATTTTATGAACCATCTTAAGGCCCTTTCCCTGAGAGTGGTCTGAAACTCTATTAACTTCACATTATTTGGTGTCTAGCAGGATCTCCATGTGGTCTTGCATAGATACCAGTGTTGTTCTATGTAATCATTCCCCCTGCCAGAGAACTCAGGATATCTTGTGAATGATGTTGCCATTTTGATTGAGTCTAAGCTAAGAACACAAATCCTTGTGACCCTGATTTCAAAGATCCTTGCAAATTCATACCACTAATAGTTCCACTACTAGTACTACTAGCTTTGTAATTAACATGCACACTATGAACTCTTACATTTTTTATTAACTTAGAAAGGAACTTGTCAATATTTTTATAAAGTACCAAGGGAAGGTTGGGCGAGACACTACCTAAGCTTCAAGGAGGCAAATAGTTGATTTCTTTAGATGCATTATCTTCAGTAAATAGTTTCCATATAATAAAATGCATGCCATCTTCTAGGATTTCCTCCAAGCCTACATGGCCCTTTTCGTCCAACATCTCCATCTCCACTGGCGGGGGTGGATCCTTATCACCTTCCGGAACCACAATGGTTACAACCATCTCTAACCCTCCCACTAAGCTTCCTTCCATCCTTTCTCTTTCTTCTAAATCTCTCAACACCATTCCTACTTGGTGCAATCCCTTATGTTTCCTTTTAATCATCTGTGTGGCCATTTCCTACCATTTCTCTACTATCAATGCTCTTATATCCCTAGACTTTTGAGAGTCATCTGTGTCCACCATCATGACAGTCTCATAGTTCCCCACTTGGTAGCATCCATCCCTTTAGGTCCTTCCCCAAGTACTAGGTGTTTACACTGCCATGCTTAGGCTTTGGAACACCATCAAGCCCTCTTCCACCAATAAGACCTTCATCCAAAGTGTTACCTCTTTTAGAAGCTTCCCTCACAACATTGATTGCGACACAAATTCATCCTTTGAAAAGGATTGACGTCTTTCCACTGAAAATTCGATAATTTACCCTTCTAGCGTGGTTTGTACCTAGAAATCTACTACTCTTCGGATTCATGTGAAGACAATGTATTGTAGTGAGATCTTCTTGAGTCTAGTTGTGACGAAATGGGTTTTGTCCATTGGGTCGCCTTTCACCTACAATCTCAACAACCAGTTTTAAAGTTCTTCTAGAAATTTACACCATAAGATCTTGTACTAATCACTCACCAGTTCCAAATACAAAATTGTGCCCTTAGTTTTGCAACAATTCTTCGACGGATTTGAGCTTGCTGAGAAACAAACTGGTACACTTTCTCATCCCACCAGTTTTGCAATTCTTTCTTAAAGATCATCAATACAATATTCAAAACCCTCTTTTTGAATTTCAGGTACTAGCAATGGAAACATTTGTTGGCGCACAAATAGCAATAGGGTCAAGACTCCAGGTTCGGGTGTAGGGACCAACAAGACTCTACTCTAATCTAGCACAACACTGGCATTTTCATCTTACCTGGGAAGGATAAGGAGTCTCACCCAATGTGTGCCACAACCTTAGTTAGATGATGGTTGGGATCCAATATTAGGGAAAACCATATCAAAGAATAGAGAGAATGGAACATTAACTTATTCTTCAAAGCAATCAGATCGCAATAGTCTATACATGTTGTAACAAAAAGGCTACCTAAACATGTGCATACATAAAAAATTTAAATAACCAAAATAACCCATAGTGAATACACTATGATCCCATAACAATATTCTTCATTAATATAAAGGTAAGTGCATTACATCAGGCTCGCAACCTATTCCTCAACCCCAAAACGCTAACGGGCAGAATACAAGCTTATAGAAAGACAATCACGGAGTTGTTCCCATAGCTTCGCAACACAAGAAGAACAATATCACTAAGAACAACCGCAACACAATGACCCAGCAATAACAACAACCCCTTCTCGGTTCTCCTTTATTCATTTTATCTTCTTCTTCCCTTTTTCCTACATGACAACCTAAACTACTAGTCCCTTCTCCCATGCTTTGGTTGTCTTGATTCCTCAATTTAGCTCTTGCTCTTTTCCCATTTGGTTGTATCTACTTCTTCTCACCACCCCTCCGCAATTGCTAGTTCCTTGCCTTTCCTCAGATGTTAGTTCCATAGGTTACCAATGGTCATTTCCGCCACTTGTCACTAGCTTCTTCTCCCGCAAAGCATCCTAATTTTTCAAAAATGAAGGCCCCAACAAAGACTCTATGGTAGTGGAGAGTTTAAGGGTAGAAAGGTTTCAAGGAAAATGATTTTTTCTTCAGGGTTTAGTTTATTGTAGGATTGACTCAAGAAATCCTCATTTAAAGTCTCGGTCTGATCAGGAATTACAAAATTTAACATTTCTTGAATGGATGAGGAGTAATGTAGAATAGGATTGTTCTATTTATTAACATAATTGCTTCTTTGGGATTTCAAAATGCATTCATAAATTGGATTATGTGTTGTATTACATCGTTTTCTTTCAGTGTGCTCATAAACGTTTATGCTACAAATTTATTTCATGTTGAGTGAGGTATTCGACAAGGATGCCTGCTATCACCACTTTTATTTTTATTAGTTATGGAAGGCCTTAGTAGACTTATATCAGAAGAAAGGAGTCAAGGGAGGCTAAAAGGAGTGCTGATTACTGAAAACTTTATATTGAATCATCTATTATTCATCGATGATGTCTTCATATACCTGAACGGGTCCATCAGTGATTCAACTCCATTTGATAGAATTTTGAAATTATTTAGTAAATCTATGGGCATGGAAACAAGTCACGAGAAATATATGCTAACATATACAGGTTTCTCCCAATATGAAGTGGATTATGTGCAAGCTCATTTCCCTTATCGTCTATTGCAAATTGAGGAGGGTTTAAAATACATGGCTTTCAAACTCAAGCCAACTGATTACAAAATAGCATATTGGAGGTGGCTCTTGGAAAAAAGTGAGATTCGGATAAATGTATCATATCATCAATGGTTATCGTAGGCAGGAAGATTGGTACTTGTCAAATCTGTTTTGTAGGCCATCCCTATTTATTGGATGTCCTTATCATGGATTCCAAAGGGCATCCTTCATAAAATTTGAAAAATATGTTGTAGGGTTCTTTGGCGAGGTAAGAAGGAAGGAATATTTTTTGCATGGGTTAAATAGGATCGAATTACCCTCCCAAATAATGGGGAGGATGGGGGATGAAAAATCTATTTTGTTTTTCACAAGCTCTGGCTGCGAAATCGAGATGGAAACTGAAAACCTCGAATAGCCTTTGGACTGAAGTAGTAAAAATAAAATATATTGACCCTCTTTCTTTAGAGGAATGGATCAGGTTACTAAACAGGAACAAATTAAATGTCTCGAAGATATGGAGGGAGATTCAAAATTACTTTGGCTTTATCAGATTGGGACTGGCTTGGCATGTTGGATCTGGAGTGAAGGTATGAATTGGAACTGATCCATGGGCCGAAAGTGGTAATGCTCATCTTCTTCCTTCAGAATTAACACAAATATTAGCAGAATGTGAGAAAAAGACATTAGACCAGGTTGTTGATAGGGATAATTCTACCATTTTTGAGCAAAAATCGCTATCGACACAAGAGCTTCAACTTCCAGATCATTGGCATCAGGTATGGCTTCATTACACAAATGCCCTATCTACATCTCATATTAGAATCCTTGATGATGAGGATGAGCTCATCTGGACTCATTCTCCCCATTGAACATATAATCCAAAATAGGGTTATTAATTTATATATGTTGATCAGGAACTTGAAAATTTTTCCTGTTCGTGGAGACAGTTATGGAAATTAAAAATCCCAACAAAATCTAAACTATTTATATGGTTCCTGTTGGAAAATAAGGTTTTGACTAGGGAAAATTTAAAGCACAGATCATTTTAGGGACCATCTTGGTGTGCAATGTGCCAGAACAATGAAGAGACAGTTAACCACTTATTTTTACATTTTCCTTTCTCTACACAAATATGGAATTTACTATATCAAACAATGACAATTCATATAAGATGGCAGGTTGACTCTCTCAGTGAAGCTTGGATGACATGGTGGGACGTTGCTAAACCTCCAAAACTAAAAAATCTTCCTCTATTGATCTGCATGGGAATCTGGTTAGGTAGGAATCAGAAAAATTTTCAAGATTGAATCAATCATTGGGATCTTATCGGTGCCCAAGTAAGTGTTATTTATAATTTGATTATTGATGATGACCAGCATAAGAATACAAGGAATGTAATTGTTGAATCTATTGATCATTCATTCCCTTAGGATTGGATCATCCCAGCAAGTTCAATGTGGCGGTGGTGCAATTATTTACTTAAAAGAAAACCATTATTTCAAAATGAAAATGGGACTAGGCATATTTTTTCCTTTAAATTCATAAGCTCAGGAAATGTACTAAATAAAAAGACAAGAATATACTTCTAATTTCAACCAGCAGAAGCCCATAGATCGATGAAAACAATATGAACAAGAAGAAGATAAATCAATGGCACATAATGAAAGATGTATATGGGGAAAGCCACTACTCGAAACCTTGCAATCTGTATTGCATATATCAGAAATATGAGTGAAGATACAAAGCTTTTTCTCACTAGAACAATTCCGCACAAATATGCTCGACTCTCTTAGCTCACACGAAAGCTCTTGGCCAACACTTAGCCAATTATGCTTCCCTCCAAGCCCCTATTTCCTTGTTCAATTCCTATTGTTGAATAAGACATATTAATGGGAATAGATTGCTTCCAAAAATGCACAATCCATTCTAGGTTGACTTCTTGATTGCATGCATGATATATACAACTCAGTAAATCATACAATTGTTAGTACATTGTCCCTGCACTCTAGTCTCAACTGGGTCTTTCTCAGAATCGACATGCATGAGTTTTTGATGAGGGAATCTTCAGTTAACTAGAGTGACACTTGTGGATGCACTTGTGCACCAACTAACTGTTAACTCTCTATTAGTTCCTCAAACAGTTTGGAGCTAATTTAACTGAACATAACTCAGTAAGCTGAGTTATCTTATTACAACTCATAATTAAACTTATCTTGGACCCCTAAAACTTAGGGAGAACATATACATGACTTAAGAAATACTTCCAACTAGAAATTCCTATGCTAATTAAGTTAATTAAAATTAATTAACTATTTACAAGTTGCTATGAGAATAGAATTCAATTTTGATTCACAGTTTAAATTCAAGGAAAAATTTAAATTGGAATTTCTTGTTGCCATTTCTCAACACTCCAGATTATTAGCTACCTCGATCCTATCTCTGTGAAACTCGAATTTACATCTTAACAATGCCTTTGTCAAAACATCAGCATCATTCTCCTCCATGGGAATGTACTCTAACAACATAATCCACCTCAATACACAATATATGAGATGATGATATCACATATCAATATGCTTGGACCGATCATGAAAAACTGGATTTTCAAAGAGTTTGATACAACTTTGATTATCATAATAAATCACAGTTGGATCCATTTGCTGACCGAACAAACCAACCAGGATCTTCCTCATCCAGATGGCCTTAAATGTTGCCTGACTCATAGCCATGTACTCTACCTCTACCGAATTGAATGCAACCGATCTTTGTTTCCTACGATACCAAGAAACTGTCATTGACCCAATACTGAAGATCCCTCTTGATGTGCTCTTCCAATCGGATGGACTCCTACCCAATCTGCATCGGTGAAGCCTTGAAGCTTCACTCCCTTTCTCCGTATGTACCATAATCCATACTGATAAGTGCCCCAAGGTATCTCAACACATGATTTACCAATGTCCAATACAACTTGGTAGGCCTAACCATCGCTTGACCAAGTTGGTTAATTACATAGCACATATTTGGTCGTGTGTCCACCAAGTACATGAGTGAACTCACAAGCTGCTTATAAATAATAGCTTCCACTACTTCCCTTGAAGTATCATCCTCCTTCCTTCAGTTACCTACTAGAGGAGTCTCCATGGGTTTTCTACTCTCGATGTGGAATCTTTTGAGTATCTCATTGGCATCCTTTCCCTAATACATAAACAACTCCCCATGTCCTTGCCATACCTCCATGCCAAGAAAGTAATGCTTGATCCCCATGTCCTACAACTCAAACTCTTTTGCAACATCCTCCTTGCAAGACTTCATTAGTTGATCATCACCTGTCAGTGTGAGATCATCAACATAAAGTACAATAATAAAAAATTTACCTTCCACCACTATGTGGTACATGTTCACATCCACTTCACTCTTCATGAACCCCAACCCGGTGAAGTAGCTATCTATCTTGGTGTACCAAGCACGGGGTGCTTGCTTCAGCCCATACAATGCTCTCTTGAGCCAGCACACATGCGACTCACAGTTGAAGGTCTCAAAACTTTCAGGTTGCTCTATGTACACCTCTTCCTCAATCATTCCAGTAAGGAAGGATGTCTTTACATCCATATAATGTATCTTCCAACCCATTTGTGTTGATAGTGCTAGTATAGTTCTGAACGAAGAGTACCTTGCAACAGGAACAAAGGTCTCATCACAGTCAATCCCCTCTACCTGTGAAAATCCACGGGCCACAAATCTAGCCTTATGCTTCTCCACACTACCATCTACAGTGTACTTTACCTTTTAAATCCAACGAGAGATGACTACTAACTTGTCCTCCAGTCTTGGGACCACATCCCAAACATTTTTACGAACTATGGAGTCATACTCCTCCAACATGGCATCAACCCAAATTGGCTGTTGCACTACTTCCTTAAAGGAAGATGTCTCTGCCACAATACATTCACCCATAAGATCCATATATCTCATGTGACCTCCTTTTCCTACACTGAGAAGTGGGTGCTCCCACATTCTCCCATGCATCATGCAACAATCTATCAGCCTCTTTGGTGTGCTTTCTTCCCTCTCTGGAAGACTATGCCTGAGTGGATATTTCCACTCCCAGATCCTCTGCGTGTGGCTACTCCACATCAATCTGAGGCTCCTCAACCTTAGGAGATAAAATCTCCTTAGCCACATGTAGCTCAAGTTCCCTCTAAAGGGAAACTCGCATGGCCTTCTGATCAGGTGCTCAAAAAATAGCTCAAAATTAAAAGTTTTCAAATCGATGTGGAACCTAAACAAATGCATAGTGCTCTTCATATTGAATTCGATGCAACTCATTTTGTGTAAAATGGACTCTATGTGCTCCCACAATCATGTTCTTTTTGTTTTCCTAAATAGGAAAATTAAAAAAAAAAATGTAGACAACCTAGTCAATAGTTCGTACAGCTGACGTGGCATTGACCAGCCATGACTATGTGGTAGGGTGACTAAGCAACTCCCATGAATGGTGTAGTGGCAAGTGGCACGATGTGATTGGTTCAGATTTTGTAGATTTTGATTGGTCAGAAGGTAGCCGATCACAGGTTTCCATGTGGCCTAGCTAGGGCCTGCCACATGGTAGCCCAAGGGCCACGAAAATTTTGGTCAAGGGTCTGGGCAGCAGCAGTGGGGGTTGAGCCCACAACCTCCAAGCAACAAGCCAAGCTACCTATCAACATGCCATTGGAGAAGTTCTTAACAATTATAGGTCGCGGCTTTTATTTGAGGTTGATGTCCATGCACTCAGAGGAAATGGCCAAACCTTGGACATTCCACCCCAATGTGACCACCAACAAACAGAGTGGGGGGCTTGACCTATGAGGGCGGACCGTTGGCCTTAGCGCTGGGCACGCGGCCCCCATATCGCTTGAAAATTTCATATTTTAGGCATTAGAGGCTATTTAAAGCATCCGACAATTTCACTTGGAATTCGATGAAATAGATGTTCTGTTAGCACAATTTGGGGCGAATTTGTAGGATGGTGCCATGTTTTGGGGAATTTGTGGTGCAATTAGCAGAAAGACTTGGGGAAGCCATAACTTCTTTTGTGTTTTACCAAATCAGGAGTAGAAAGAGGCTAGACAAGCATTTTTGGGTATTCTTGAGCCATTGGAACAAGTTTCAGAGCTATCTAAGCATTGTAAACTGATGTATTCACAGTTTTGAACATAATAGAGAGGGCCAAGCCATTGGAAGCTGGACCAAGGAGATGTAGCTCAAGCGGGGAGAACTCCTTCATCATGTGCAACTGTGATATTGTTTTGGTGATGTTCATGTCTATTACATGCTATTGTTTAGTCATTTGATTACGTTAATTTGTACATAAAATTTACATAAAAACACTCAAAAACTCATGTTTAAACTTGCAATTAACTCATGAATCCTTAAGCACGTTTACATATTCTGAAGAAAAATTTAGCATAAAAAAACTAATTTTCTCATTCAGATCAAGTTTGGTATCAGAGCTCTTGGTTTTCTTTGTGCAAGAATGATTTAACTGTTTGCAAGTGAATTTCATTCTTACAAGGTTGAAGCTCAAGAGAGGAGAATGGAAGCTAGTTGAAAGCTCGGAAGTTGGGTCAAGGATAAGGAGTGCAAGGTTGCCACAATATCCACCACTAGTTCTACCTCAAGTTGCAATTGAGGCTTCTATTAGCATGTCACATGAAGGTGACCTTAAAATATGACAGAATATGAGAAGGTCTTTAGGAAGGCTTTCTTTGACATGACAGAGATGGTGAAAGTCCTCTATGAAGATAGGAATACCAGCCTGCAGGGTGAAAGCTCCAAGCCTCCCAAAGGAGAAGGTTCTTCAGGAGGATGAGGTGATGGAAATGGAGGTAAACCTATACCCTCTCCACCATATTCTTCATCTTCATCTTCATAGGCATCTTCACCCTCTTCCACTAATACAACCCTTACTCATACTCATCAACATACCTCAAAAGGAACTGGAAAAACACCCCTATTAAAACTTGATGTTAAATTTGAATTTCCCATGTATAATGGTGAAGTGAATGCAAAGAAGATTGACAATTGGGTTCATTCGTTGGAAGTCTATTGCAGAATTAAAAGCCTTCAAGATGTTGACATAAAGATTCAACTAGCTTCCCTAAGGTTGGAGGGTGCAGCACTAGTATGGTGGGAATCAAAGACACAAGAAGAGATAAAAAAAACATGGTGATATCTCAATTTCTTGGTCTTATGCCATTGCTGCAATTAGAAGAAATTTTTACCCTCTAGAATATATGCAGAAAGCCATCATGAATTGGCAAAACTTTAGACAACTTAAAGGTCAAAATGTGCAAGATTACACCCAAGAATTTATAAGAAGGTCTCTAATGTTAGGTGTAGATTTGCAATCACAAGACACATTGTTGAAGTATATAGGGGGTTTACATAGTTACCTTAGGCATACTATCCTTATGTTTAATCCCAATAATCTAGATGAGGTGTGTATGCAAGCCACTCATCTTGAGGCAAGAGGGAAAATTACTCTAGAAGAGGGTAGTAAAAATCCATTTAAGGGTAAAGAAAAAGAAAAGGGTTTCAAAGGAAAGAAAACTACATCCATTAAAAAGGAAGGAGAGAAAACAATATGTAAACATTGTTCCAAAGAGGGTCATGATGAAGTTCATTGTTGGAAGCTTCATCCCGAGATGAAACCAAAGAAATTAAATAACAAGGGAAAACAAAAGACAATTGCAATCATTCAAGAGGATTTGGGATCTGATTCGAGTGATGAAACTAAAATTACATCCATGGGTACGAAAGGAAAAGAATCCATATCTAGCACTAATACTTCAAATTTACACAATGAAACTCCAAATGAAAAGAAGAGGATAGAACTTTTCCACATAAGGGTAATCTCAAAACATGCAAAAATCGACACATTATTTGATAGTGGGTCTCAAGCCAACTTGATATCTGAAGACATAGTCAAAAAACTTAATCTTGAAACATTATATATCTCAAGCCATATCCATTGGGTTGGATATGCAAGGACGCAAACTTACAGGTTACAAGAAAATCTACTCTTCGGTTTGAAATCACAACAAACTTCATTGATGAATTTGAATTGGATGTTGTACTGCTTGATATTTTAGGAATTTTTTTGGGTTGTCCTTACCTCTATGATAGAAAATAAATCTTCTATTTCCATGAAAACAAGTACCACTTGTTCAAAGACGGTGTGGGTTATATTATGAGAGCTCATCGTAAGAAACTAAATCTTTCATTAGTTAATGCAGGACAAATGAAAAGACTAGTGAATTCAAGCGACAATTTAGTGCTTCTTATGATCAAACCCAATATGTTGACTATGAAGCATTTGATGGTTGTAATTCAAAATTGAAAACTGATTTGGTTGATGTAGTTAAATATGATGATAAGGTGTTTCAGAAATCAAAGGGATTTCCTCCCAAGAGGAGAATCCAACATGAAATACTTTTGCAACAAAAGTGTCTTCTTCCTAACATTGACATGCACCAGATGTCAAGAAGGGAAAGTGAAGAAATAACAAAGAAAATCCAAGGGTTGTTGAACAAAAGGATCATCCGTCCATCTCCTTCACCATGTAGTGCACCTATTGTTTTGGTGCCCAAGAAGAATGGAAATCATTTCATGAAATGGTACTCAAAGAGTGGCTATCATCAAAGTAGAGTTGTTGAAGAATACATATGGAAGACGACATTCAAAACCAAGCAAGGTTTTCTTGAATGGCTTGTTTTGATTTTTGGTATTTTCCGTGCTCCTACTAATTTCATGCATATGAATAAAGATGTATTGAAGCCATTTCTAGACATGATAGTCTATTTAGATGACATTTTCATTTTTCAGAAAATTTCATTATGGACATGTCATGTAGGAGAGAAACGTAATTGATGTCATAAGTCAAGAATATTTGTTATTGAAGATGTCAAAGTATGGGTTGGGTAAAACTTCTTTGATGTACTTGGGCAATAATATTGGAGAAGGTGAGCTGAAGTTAGACCTCTCCAAGATTGATGCCATTATGGATTGGTCAACGCTCAAGATATTCATCTGGATAAGAGATTTTTTGGGAGCAGCCCAATCTTGAAGGAAAATTTTTGTTAATTTTTCTTCTATTGTAGCTCCTTTTCATTCATTGGCAGTTGTGAAAAAGGTCTTCCAGTGGGGAGGCAAACAACTAGAGGCATTTGATGCTTTGAGACAAAATATTAGTTCAACCCTTATACTTGCTCTTCTAGACTTGAAAAATTCATTTGAGTTTCAGGTTGATGTATGCAACTATGCCATGGAAGCAGTCCTTATGAAACATGGTGAGCCCATTTGATTTCATTCAAAAATTTTCAATGGTGCAGTGATTAAGTTGTAGCGACAAAGGCACTTTCATTGGATGGGTTTTCTTCTACTATTCCATTTTGTGAAAAGTTATAAGAAAGATATCTACAATAAAGTTGTTGATATGCATTCTATGACTATTATTATTGCAGCTACTTTACTCAAGCATAATTCTATTTTGCATGAAAGTTATATTGAGTAGTATGAATTAGACAATGACTTTTGGGTTGTTTATGCAAGCTTGAGTCAAGGTAACCAAGTAGAGGAATTGGATTATCATTTGCATGATAACTTGTTGTACCATCTTGGTAAGATTTGTATTCCATAGGGAAAAAGAGTCAACATTATAAGAGAGGCAAATACTTCTCTTATTGTTGGTCATTTCGGTGTAAGTAAGATGGTGGCACATCCATAGAGTTATTGTTATTGGCCTCGTATGCTTGAAAGTGTGCCATGTTTTATTAAAGGATGTTCATTATGTGCAGTCAGTAAGCCTAGAAATAGGAAGTTAGGATTGTACACACCACTTCTGGTACCTTCACAACCATGGGAGAGTGTTTCTTTGGATTTTGTAAGAGGCCTTCCATTGTCACAAAGAGGTCATGATTATTTGTATGTAGTTGTGGATAGGTTCAGAAAAATGTGTATTTTGTTAGAAAATTATATATTACGGAGGAATGGAACACATAAAATATTGCAGAAATATAAACACAGAAAATGCACAAAACAAGAGAGACACAGATATACGTGGTTCACCCAGTTTGGGCTACATCCACCCTAAACAGCCAGTCCTTCCTTTCTATTATCCAGCAAAATGAAGAGACACAACCTACAATAAATCTGTTGTAATATCCTCTGTTTTCTCTCACAGTCTCACCTCTCTGTTTCTTGCTCACAGAATACACATCTATCACATAGCCTCAAATACAATGCCCTCATACAAAGAGAGGGGTTGCCTTCTAGGGCAAAAAACCCTAAACTAAACATAAGTTCTACCGTCAAATCATCCGCCTAATGAACGGCCCAGATTGACTAGAAATTACTATACTTTTACAAGACAATTTTACAGCTGTTTTTAGCTTCGGGGGCGCTGCCCCTGAAACCCCCCGCCGGGGGGGGATCCCAAAGGTCGCAGTCGCCCCCCCGGACCCCCCCTGCAGCGAATATTTTACGGGTGGCGTTGCCGCCCCCATTTCGAATTGGGGTCCAATGTGGAGATACCTTTGAATATATAAGATAATCAGGCTCCACACCTAACATATTTTGATGCCATGTAAAAAGAAAATTACAGCAGAATAAACTTCTCAGTTATTCTTTTAGAATCTATGGGTGCACTTTGGATTGCCCACATGCATTGTTAGTGATCAAGATTCTCGCTTCATTGGGAACGTTTGGTCAAGCTTGTGGAGATTCATGGACACCAAATTGAAAAAGAGTACAACATTTCATCCGCAAATATATGGTCAAACTGAGGTGGTGAATAGGACAATGATACATCTTCTTCATGGGTATTTGTTAGGTCCCTATAATACTAGTGATTCCCCCATCACTATTGTCATTGTATCCCTTACTGTTATTATTGAGCCCCTATTGTCCCCATATTGTTATTAGTATGCCCCATAGAAACCCACTATTGTTATTATTGTGCCCTTATGTTATTACTGTTATGTCGGCTTGATTATATTATGACCCCTTAGACTCCTACATATAGAAGGGAGGTTTAGCCATTTGTATCGTCCAAGAATTGTTTATCTGTGTAATGTAAAGGAGGTTTCTCCCTTGAAGAGGCTGAATTCTAAGGCATTGATCTATCTTTTCTATCTTTTTGTGAGCTGGTTTCCTAACATTTAGTATCAGAGCTTCTGATTCTAGGGTTTTGCTGCTCCAAACAGTTCATCGTGGCATTTTCACTATAATTTTTTCTGCAACGTTTCAGAACCTAAAACAAAAACCCATTTGAGCTGAAGTATTTCTAAACTTCGGGTCTGAATTTCAGAGCTTTTATCACTATATTTTTAGAGATATGATCTAAGGAATTTAGGGTTTTTACAGACTCCCGAATTACATTCCAAATAGGTGGCCTGGGGAAAATCATCATAACTTTTGTTCTGAGCATCGGATTGAAATTTCATAAGAAGTTTCAGAAATAGGATGACCTGTAGTTTTTTTTATATCAATTTCAAGTACTAAGGTAGAAACAGTGACGCGTGGAACTTCGCACAGTTTAGCTCTACTGAACTAGTCTATAATCAGGTCAGTGTGAGAGATTTTGCATAACTCTTCCTTGCAAAATCCAATCTTGATAAGACTTGCAGTGTTAGAGAGAGAACTCAAAGGGCCACTATAAGACACGATTTCAAATATTTGAGATCCATAGTTACAGAGATACAACAAATTCAATACTAAGATCTTACAAAGTGAAAAAAAAGGTGTGTAGTTTTTTTTTTTAATTTTGCACAAGATTGGTTTGAAAAATTAGTTTGAAGGAATTCAAAGGGAATAGTGAAGAATTATTAGTATTAATTGATGCCCCGAAAACATAAAATGGAAACACCTAGTTAGAAACCTGAAAGCTGTAGCATGACTCATGAAGAAGAGGAAGAAATGCAACATGATATATCAAAATTACAAGACCAAGTACAACAAATTTCACTCTCACAAAGGGTAACTGAAGCTAAGATGGATGGCATGGAAGCTAAGATGAATGGCATGGACACTAACATGGAAGAATTGAAGATAAATTTGAATAAGTTACTACAAGAAATGATTACTAATGGTGAAAGGATAGTAAAGGAAACTCATGATGAGAACAAAAGAAATGCTAATCATGATTTCATAGACTCTAATGTTAGATTGAAGACCCACCATGTTCCAAAAATCAATATGAGGAAGTTTGATGGCAAGGATCTAGGAACATGGATACTAAAGATGGAGCAATTTCTCGATCTCCATAATATGCAAAACACACAAAAGGTACGTATTGCAACTTTATATTTGGAACCAAATTAGTTTGTATGGTATCAATGGCTCTGTTCTCATAAACAAATTTTCACTTGGGCAATTTCTACGGAAGAAATGATAGCACATTATGAGGATTCAAAAAGCAACACCTTTTTTAGCCAATTGATAAATCTCAAACAAAAGGTTTCAATGATGGAGCACATTGTGGACTTCCGAAAATTGAACATAAGGGTAAAAGATATTCCAGAGGAGCATAGGATTGATGTGTTCATAGGGGCTTTAAAGAATAATATCCAACATGAGGTTCGCCTTTGGGAACCTGATTCATTGGAGAAGGCATTCATGTTAGCAAGAAAAATGGAAAGAAAAATTATGGCAACTAGGAAGCCTACCACTCACAACTATAAATATGGAAGTGTTGTTGCCCCTAGCCTCCCACAACCTACAAGGTTGACACCACAACAATTGGAAGAAAAAAGAGAAAAAGGGCTTTGTTACAGTTGTGATAGCAAATACACTAAAGGTTATAAGTGTACTAAGAAGAAATTATTCTACATAGATTGTGAAGAGGAGGAAGAAAAGGAACAAGAAATGCCAAAAGAAGAGGATATACTCCAGGAAAAAACCCTAGATAAAGAAGAAATGAATTCGACCATATCTTGTAATGCATTGGCTGGAATTACCACTCCTCAAACTATCAAGATAGAAGGACATATCAATAAGAAAAAGGTAATAGTGTTGATTGAGCCAGGAAGTACCCATAATTTTATTCATTGTAAGATAGCCAAGGAATTGAATTGCTTCCTATATCGAGGACCAGAGTGTCAAGTGATGGTTGCAAGTGGAGGAACCATAAATTTCTCTGGACAGTACTATAATATCAAGCTATCCATGGGAGAATATGTATTGAATAGCCCAATACTTTCCATTCCAATGGGTGGTGCTGATGTTGTACTAGGAGTCCAATGGCTAAAATCCTTGGGTACAATAGATTTTAATTTTAAATAACTTTTCATGAAATTTTGTGTGGAAGGAAAGGAAGTTGAATTAAGGGGCATTGTAGGGAAACCAGGAAAGATAATCAGGTCTAATAGTATGAAAAAGCTTCTAAATAAGGAACAATGAGGCATAATTTCACAATTATGTTCGCTAGAGGTTCCCACATCGAAATCATCTATTTCTCCAGATATCCAAAAAGTCTTGGACAATCATTCCAAGGTATCTGAGACTCCCAGAGGCCTCCCACCTATTTGTGATCATGCTCATGATATTCACTTAAGTCCAGAAAGTGTTCCTCCAAACATCAGGCCATACCGATATCCCTATGCCAAAAAGAGTGAAATTGAATGTATGGTTGCAGGAATGCTAGAGGCTGGTATAATTAAAACTAGTCAAAGTTCTTTCTCTACTCTTGTAGTATTGGTGCACAGGAAGGATGGATCATGGCGCATGTGTCCGGATTATAGGGAGCTCAACAAGCTCACTATTAAAGATAAATTTCCCATTCCTGTCATTGATGAATTATTGGATGAATTGCATGGATCAATTTACTTCACCAAGTTGGATCTTCGTTCAGGATATCATCAAATCAGAATGAAGACTGAAGACATTCCGAAAAAAACATTTAGATCTCTTGAGGGTCATTATGAATTTTTGGTCATGCCTTTTGGCCTTACTAATGCACCTTCTACATTTCAAGGTTTGATGAATTCCATTTTCAAACCCCTAGAAAATTTGTGTTAGTATTTTTTTATGATATACTAATCTACAACAAGTCTTGAAAGGATCATGTTGAACATGTTGACAGGGTGCTCAAACTATTGGAGGAGAAACAATTATATGCAAAAAGCTCCAAATTTTTCTTTGGAGTACAAGAGGTGGAATATCTAGGTCATATTATATCTCATGAAGGTGTTAAGGTAGACCCTAGCAAAATTAAATCCATTAAGGAATGGAAAATCCCCACATCCATAAATCATCTGTGACGATTTCTTGGGTTGACAGGGTATTATCGCAAGTTTGTTAAGAATTATGGGAGAATAGCAGCACCTCTAACAACATTATTGAAGAAAGATGCATTTTCATGGACTCCAGAAGTAACAAAGGCCTTCGAACATCTTGAAGAGGCAATGTGCCAAGCATCGGTCTTAGCTATGTCGGACTTCACAAAAACCTTTATTATGGAATGTGATGCTTCAAGAAATGGAATTGGTGTTGTTTTAATGCAAGATGAAAGACCCATTTCTTTCGAAAGTCGTCGAATCAAAGGAAGGTATTTACACAAAGCTATTTATGAGAAGGAAATGTTGGAAATACTACATGCACTTAAGAAATGGCGGCCCTACCTAATGGGAAGACACTTCAAGGTAAAAACAGATCATGATAGTCTTAAATAATTTTTAGAACAAAGATTATCCTCTGAAGAGCAACAAAAATGGATCACAAAGATGTTGGGTTATGACTTTGAAATCATCTACAAAAAAGGGAAGCAAAATGTTGTGGCAGATGCACTCTCAAGTAAGGGTGAGGATGTGGAAGCATTGTTGTGCGCCCTTTCTATTATCCAACTAGATTGGATAAATGAAGCAAGGGATGAATGGAAGAATGATGGAGAAGTGTGGGCACTCATTCAAATGATACAACAAGATCCAAATACATCTGGTACATTTAGCTGGAAAAATGATTCATTATGGTACAAAGATCACTTATACCTATGTAAGAATTCCCAACTCAAACAAAATATTATTATGGAATTGCACACTTCTCCCTTAGGAGGCACTCAGGAATTTTAAAAACTTACCACAGGGTTAAGAAGGAATTTTTTTGCGATGGCCTTAAATCAGATATTCAAAAGTTTGTGGCGGAATGTTTGGTTTGCCAACAAAATAAAGTTGAAACAATTAAGACCCCAGGTCTATTACAACCTTTATCCATTCCAAGCCAACGCTGGGAGGAGGTTTCAATGGATTTTATCACAGGTTTACCCAAGTCCAAAGGAAAGAGTGTCATCATGGTGGTAGTTGACAGACTTACCAAGTATGCACACTTTTGTGCATTATCGCGTCCATTTAAAGCTAGTACAGTTTCTACTACATTTATGGAAGCAATTCAAAAGCTACATGCAAACCCAAAGATTATTGTAAGCGACAGAGATCTGATTTTTACTCGAAATGGGTAGATTGAGATAGTAAACAAATGTTTGGAAGGATATCTTCGTTTCTTTGTATTTGATAAACAGAGACAATGGGTCAAATGGTTGCCTCTGGTTGAATGGTGGTAAAACACTTCCTTCCATACTACAGCAAAAATGACCCCATTTATGGCACTTTATGGATATCATCCACCATCCATCACATCATATTTAAGAGAAAATTCTAAGTTTCAAGTAGTGGAACATCACATCGAGCATCAACAACAAGTTCTCCAACTCTTAAAGGATAACCTCATGTTGGCACAGAATAGAATGAAACAATAGGCAAATCAACATCGCAGCGAAAGAAGTTTTGATGCAGGTGACTGGGTATTCCTATGACTACAACCATATAAAAAATGCCCCTCAAGCAAGCTAAGAAGGATAATAAATTATCACCAAAGTATTATGGTCCGTACAAGGTGTTGCAAAAGATTGGTACTATGGCATACAAATTGGAGCTTCTTGCAGCTTCTTGAGTGCACCCCATTTTCCATTTTTCATGTTTAAAGAAGGTTATAGGTGACAAGCTCCCTGTTCAAACAATATTGATACAACTTGACGAGGAAGGAAAAATGATATTTGAACGGAAGCAGTCACAGAAACAAGAACTCGACAACTACGAAATTGATCAATTTTAGAGTATCTCATCAAGTGGAAGAACTTATCCACTGAAGATTCCACATGGGAGGATGAGAATTTTATACAGAAGCATCCAAAACTACTCAAGCATTGAGGACAACACTTTTCAGAAGGAGAGGGGCATGTTAGGTCCCTATAATACTAGTGATTCCCCAATTACTATTTTCATTGTATCCCTTATTGTTATTATTGTGCCCCTATTGTTATTAGTGTGCCCCATAGAAAGCCACTATTGTTATTATTGTGCCCTTATGTTATTATTGTTATGTCAGCTTGATTATATTATGACCCCTTAGACTCCTATATATAGAAGGGAGGTTTAGTCATTTGTATCATCCAAGAATTGTTCATTTGTGTAATGTAGAGGAGGTTTCCCCCTCAAAGAGGCTGAATTCTAAGGCATTGATCTATCTTTTATAACTTTTTGTGAGTTGGTTTCCTAATAGTATTGCAGAAAACATCCTAAGTTGTGGGATGAACATTTTCACTACATTCAACATGCTTACAACTGGGTCAAGCACTCTTCAACTCAAACATTGCCATTTGAAGCATGTTTGGGATACTTTCGTAAGTCTCCTTTGGATTTCATTTTTGGAAAAAATGTTTCTATTGATGGTCATAGTGACATAGACAAAGTGAGAAGGTTCATTAAACAAATCTAATTGGTACACCAAAGAGTTCAATAACAACTGGAAAAGAGCGAAGGCAAGTACAAAGCAAGGAGAGACAAGTATCGAGTAGATCACAAGTTCCAAGTCGATGATGAATTTCGGCTTCACATTAGCAAAGAAAGGCTCCAAGGAGAAGGTAAAAAACTGAAACCAATTAGATATGGTCCACTTAGGATTATGGAAAAGATTGGTAACAATGCCTTCAGATTGGATTTGCCTTCAAATATGAAAATTTATGTTGTTGTTAATGTTGAGAACTTAAGGTTGTATGAGCCTCCTTTGATTCAAGATCAAGGAGAAAATTTCCAAATTCCCTCCATTGAGGAATTTTCTCCTGAATAACTTGATGAACTACAACAAGACACCATTGTTGACAGAAGAGCAAGGTCTTCAAAACGAGGGAATGTGGAATACCTTCATGTGGAGCTCAAGGGAACAAATCCTTCCAAGGTCAAATGGATCGAGATTGGAAAGGTGAGGGAACTGTACTCTCACCTGCTGGACAATTGAAAGTGATATTTTGGGGTCCAAAAGGCTTCCAGTGGGGAGGAATGATCAGGTGCTCAAAAAATAGCTTAAAATTCAAAGTTGTCATATCGGTGTGGAACCTGAACAACCACGTAGTTCTCATCATACTAAATCTGACACAACTCATTTCACACGAAACGGAATCTATATGCTCCCATAATCATGTTCTTTTGTTTTCCTAAACATGTGAATTAAAAAAAATATAGACAACCTAGTCAGTAGTTCATACATTTGACGTGGCGTTGACTGGGCATGCCTATGTGGTAGGGTGACTATGAAACTTTGGCCAATGTTGTGGTGCCAAGTGTCATGATGTGATTTTTCCAGATTCAATAGATTTTTTATTGTTTGGAAGGTGGCCATCCACAGGCTGCCATGTTTCCCAGCTAGGGGCTGCCACATGGCAGCCTGAGGGCCACCAAAATTTTGGTCAAGGGTCTAGGAAGCAATAGCGGGGGTAAAACCCATGAACTCCAAGCAACAAGCCAAGCCACCTACCAACATGCCATCGAAGAAGGTCTTAACAACTATAGGTCACAAATTTTACTTGAAGTTGATGTCCCCACACCCTGGGAAAAGGGCCAGCCCGCGGGAGCCAACCCTTAGACGTGGCACCCCAATGTGACCACCAATAAATGGAGTGGGGGGCCTGGCCCACGGGGGTGGGCCGTTGGCTTTAGCCCCAGGCACGTGGCCCCCATATGGCCCGAAATTTTTTATATTTTAGGAGTTAGATGCTATTGAAAGCATTCGACGATTTTGCCCAGAATTTGGCGAAATCGACACTTCGTTAGCACAATTTGGGGCGAATTTGTAGGATGGTGCCAATTTTTGGGGAATTTGTTCTGCAGTTAGCAGAAATACTTGGGGAAGCCATAAGTTCTTTAGTTTTTGACCAAATCAGGAGAAGAAAGAGGCTAGACATGCATTTTTGGGCAGTTTGGAGCCATTGGAATAGGTTTTAGAGCTATTTGAGCATTGTAAACTGATGTATTCACACTTTTGAGAATAATAGAGTAGGCCATGCCATTGGAAGTTGGACTAAGGAGACGTAGCCCAGGTGGGGTGAACTTCTTTATCATGTTTTGTTGTGATATTGTGATATTGTTTTGGTGATGTTCATGTTTGTTATATGCTACTATTTAGTCATTTTTTTATGCTAATCTGTACATAAAAACACTCAAAAAATCATGTTTAAACTTGCAATTAACTCATGAATACTTAAGCACATTTACATATCTTGAAGAGGAATTTAGCATAGCAAAACTAATTTTCCCACTCAGATCACCTTCTCCTCATCAAATCTGACATCCCTGTGAACCATTGTCATCCTGTTGGTCAACAAGTACACCCAATAGTTGTGAGGTGTAGTAGTGTACCCCACAAATATCCCCAACTCTGTTTTTAGCTCAAGCTTCTTCTATGCATGTTTGGTCACATGGCAATATATCGATGACCCAAAAATCCTGAAGTGACCAACATCTGGCCTCTTACTACAATAAGCCTCCTTTGGTGTCTTCATCTCAAGTATCCAACGTGGGCTATGGTTCTAAACATAACTAATGTGTTGCATGCCTCAACTCACAAGTGTAGTGGTAGGCCCTGATCATGCAACATCACCCTCACTGGACCTACTATGCTTTTGTTCTTCCTCTCGGCCACCCGATTTTGCTAAGGATTATGGGGTGCCATCAACTCCCATTTAATTCCTTCCATTGCACAGAAGTTCTTAAACTCATTTGAGACATACTCAACATTGTTATCACTCCATAGAGATTTAACCTTATTGCTTGACTCTTTCTCCAACAATGCTTTAAAGTCACAAAACTTTGTGAAGGTTTGATCCTTTTTCTACATGAAAATATCTAGGATTTTCGAGAAAAGTCATCAATAAATATAACATAATACCTTTGTTTGGCCATGGATGTTGTCGATAATGGTCCATGCACATCTAAATGGACTCACTCTAGAATAGCCTCTACTGGAGTGTCTCTGTCATGAAAGGAATGCTTGGTTATTTTCCAAAAGTACACCCCTTGCATTCATCAACTTGTCAGAGCGTAACTTTGGGAAGACAAGTAGAGATCTATTACAATATCTTCAAAGCCCCATGATACAAGTGGCCCAATCGTCTGTGCCACAACTCTCCAACGTCTTGGAGCTGCATCCTTTCTACTTTTTTTCTCAAAGCAAGCTACTCCTCTACCTCTATCTTATAAAGATTCTTCACCTAAATCCTTATATTCTTTACTTGACCCGTGGCTATGTGTCGAAGGAATGCCTTTACTTTCGAGAAGATCACATCATAGCCTCTATCCTCAAGCATGGAAATTAATACCAAGTTCTTCTTTAGCACGGGCACATACATAACATTCTTCAAGGTGAGTGGAGCCCCATGCTCCCTTTGAAAAGTAATCGTGCCCAATCCAGTAACACTATACTTCCCATTGTCACCCATCTCGATACGCATCTAAAGATCTTTCTCCTCCAAGTCACTGAATAAGTCTTTGTTGCCAATCATGTGGAATGAAGCTCCATTGTCTAAGTACCATACACTTCCCATCATTGATGACACCATGCATGTAATGGGGGAAAACTCCAATTAGAATTGAGAGGTCAAAGGCTCACTCGCCACTCCTCCTGAGGACTTCTTCTTGAATTTCTTGAGTGGACAATTTGTAGCAAAATTTCCCAGCTCCTGACAATGAAAGCACTTAACTTTCGTCATGTCTTTCTTCTTACCTCCATGATAAGAATCCGATTTGGAATGGGAAGCTTTCCCTTTCCCCTTCTTTGCCTTAATCACTAAGGTGAAATTCTCTTCATCATTAGTCTTTAATGAAGGGCCATCCCTGGTGTTCCTCCTGCATCAAATCCGACCACAATCGTTCCCAATCCGACAGCTTCCCTTGACCATTGACAGTGTCCTAATAATTATGCCAACTCTTTGGGATTCCTAGAAGAGAAAGACTCACCATATCATCCTTGGCAACTGTGATTCTAACACTTCCAAGTTAATCACAACACTGACTGAACTTGGTCAAGTATTTTGGAATCATCTTACCTTTCTCCATTTTTATTTTTCAAAATTTTTCCTTTAGTGCCAATTTCCTTTGGTCATTGTTGTTATGATACAAGTTTGTCAATATTTTCCACGTAACATACAGAGTTTCCTTGCCATGGAGACTCAGAAAAATGTGGTCTCGAACTCCCTCAAGTATTATCCGCCTTGTCATCGCCACACACTTCTTCCATTCAGCCAAATTCTGTGCATCTGATGCTACTAGCTTAGGAATTTCTTGATCAACGAATTCCTTCAAGCCATTATCCTCTAGCAAAGCCTCCATTCCATCCCTCCAAGCTATAAAATTCGAGCTACCTTCTAAGGCATACACAAGCCACAAACTGTAGAACGCCATCTTTCAATCCTGAAGTATGTATTGCAAATTCAAATTTCACTTGTAACCCAAAACTCAAAACTTCAAAATATCGTCTAGTATACTATTCTCAACTCCGATACCATGTAGATTTTCCTGTAGATTCACAAGGTCATGTAATGTACTAAAGCACAAGACATGAATCTACTTCTACTTCAACTAGCAGAAGCCAATAGATCGATGAAAAAAAAATGAACAAGAACAAGATAAATCAATGGCACATAACACAAGATGTATCTAGGGAAAGCCACTGCTCAAAACCTTGTTATTTGTATTGCATATATCAAAATTATTAGTGAATATACAAAGCTTGTTCTCACTAGAACAATTTTTCACAAGTATGATCAACTCTCTCGGCTCACTGTTGTAGCTCCAAATCTCACTCTTATGGTTTGTGATGCTGCACTCATGGCCTAGGGCAACCCCTCCTTCCAGACCTGGTCCAAAAATTTAAAAAACAATGTTTTACCCCTTATACGTGACATTTCCCTGAGTTAAACGCATGTATACGCAGGTAGGCATATACCCAACCCGTGTATATGTATTAAAACACTTTAAAAAATATAAAACTCCTTAATTTCGGGCGGAGATCGCAGGTTTTACCTGTTGATCACCTGTTAGTGCCCGTGGCCCAACTGTTCCCAACCAACTCCCAACTAAAAAACTACTTTGGGAGAGGTATAAAAAGACCTCAATGGGAAGGCCTAAAGGGAGGAGAGAAGAGAGAGAAAGGTTATTATGCTGAGATTTTTCCCCTAACCAAGTCTGAAGACCTTTGTGCCTTCTGCACTTCCCCCATTTGTACAGGAAACCCTTGTTTCCTTGTGTGTTGATGTTCCTCCACTACTTGTGACATCATGGAGTAAGTCATGGAAGGAGTTTGTTAAAGGCTTGAGGCTGGACGAATCCGGAAGGAAGCTTTGCTTGGAGCCTGCGAAAGGTGACTCAGGTGAAATTATTCATTTTCTGTACTTTATTTGTCTATAATAAAAGAAACACATGTCTTGGTTCCTGATATAAATCTTCTTTATGTTTATGATATTCATGTTGGAATTCATATGTGAATGGTTGTTTATATTTCATAACTAACTACCTTTCTTTATAACATGAAGATGGTTTCTTTATAAGGTTTTGTCCATATACTGTTGTGCTCTTCGGAATTGGTTGTTTTGCAGGACAAAGCGAGCAAGAGGAACTTGAAGAAGGGTTTGGACCCTAAAGGACCTTCTCAAACGTAGGACCTAAGGTACGCCCCCCTTATCATAGAATTTTCTTATAATAGCTTAATGGCTGTGTGAATGTGTGTTTCTCTGTATAGACAACTTTTAGTCTACTAGGGTTTCAACCCAAAAGCCCTAGGGGAACATTTCCCTTAAGAGAATTGGCGACTCCACTGGGGACAACATTGTTGTTGTTCCTAGTTTGGGTGTTTTCAAGCCAATCAGGGCTCAACTACTTGTCTGCTTCCTGTTGCTGTGTGGTTTGTTCTTGAATTCTAAGTTTTGCCAGTTTCTTCAGTTTGTTTTTTATTTTTCTTGCAATCTTTTATATACGCTGTTTTTCTCAGTTACAGAAGCATATATACGCATGTTTCCTTAAGTAAACCCGCGTATACGCAGGTTTCCTTAGGCACGGTCGCGTATACACACAATCTGTACATAAGTACAATTGAGTATATCTTGCAATTTTAAAGATTTTTAAATCTTTTTACCTATGAAGGTCTGTCTGCTGGTTTGATTCAGTCTGAAACAGTCACTATCCAGTATCAGTTGTTAGTTTTACAGCAAGCATCTTGTTCCAAATTCTCTCTGATTGTAAGAAGTATTGGTCTTGTTTTTGTTGTTGCAAGCGTCATCGTTTTTTGCTTAAGCACGCAAGATTTCTTGCTTGGAATCTTGGCTGCTCTGATTCATCAGGGCAGGAAGATTGATCTCAATCTTTGTGTTAAATCTTGCTTTTGGTGACTTTTCGTTTGCTTGACAAAACCGCTTTTTGTGACCATCCACTTCTTTGTTTCATGAAAGTTGTTGATTGATACTTTCTTGAAATTTGTCTTTTTGATCTTTTTGGTCTTTGTTGCCAAAGATTTCATTGCTGCTTTTGATTGTTAAGAGAATCTTTAAACACATTTCTTTCTGTTGATTTTTCATCCATTGGGTGGTGTCAACTTGCAAAAGTGTTTGTTTCCTATTCTTCAATCACAAAGTTTCAGTCTTGTTGAGAGCATTTTTGAAAAGACTATTTTGTTGTTGTTTTTGAAGAAAACTTTTTGACAAACTTAGTTTTGCTTTCTTGAACTTTGTTTTCATTTGGTTTCCTTTTAGTGAATGAAAGTGCTTTATGTTTGTCTTGGAACTTGTTTTTAGTGTTTAGACAAAATGAATGGTAGCATATCATATTCCATCTAAACATTTTAAGTGGCAAAATAAGAATTGATAGGCAAGCAACTTTCATTTCTTGTTTTTAGAGTAGTTTCGAATCTTGCATCAGCATATATTTGTTGCATTAGGATAGATTTGCATATCTTTTTAGGCATCCATATCTTTGTTAACTTTTGTGAGTGTGAAGCGTGAATTAACGAAAAGAAAAGAAATTTTTTTTTTATTAGAAGCTCCTCTGAACCCTGTAGAAATTGCTTTTCATCGAAAAACGAAAACAAGTGCATGTGCATGTAGTTAGGTTTTTATTAATTTCTTTTGCTTCAAAAAAACCACTAGTTTCACTTCCGTTTATCCCGTGACTTAAAGAACAACCTATTTTAAAATCAAGCGCTAATTAAAATTCACTAAAACTTTTTTTTTAAGTTAGATACACCAACAAGTTTTAGGATTTTAGGGCCTTGGATTAGGCGAGTGGCGAGTTAACTCTCCAAGGCCATTTAAACTATCAAACATAGGAGTCTGAATAGTGAGTGAAAATCCAATAGCGTTAGGAAGACCAGGAAAGCTCCGGATCTGGGAGTTAAGCATGAGGGTTTGTGAAGACAGGGAAGAGAGATACCCCCTCTCCTACTTTTTTGAACTTACCTCACGACTATTCCGCCTGGCTTCTGCGACGAGTTGGTATCCATAGTTGCTACTCCTAGGGATCCACACAGGTGGCTATGTAGGGGAATCCCGTGGCACCTGAGGTGGACATTTCATCACTCTCAACGGTACTACTGGAGGGCACCCTTGCGAAGCTTGGGGGCTTGCACCAGCGCAGGCTGTTGTTAGGAGGTCAGTGTAACTTCCTTTGTTACCTTCGCTGATAGGACTGGGCCCTCATCATCCCAGACTATCTTCGGAAGGCCCCTTAATTCACTTTCTTGTATTTTGGTGTCTGGTCCTAATCACCCGGAGCGGAAATACTTGGAAGTTGTTTGACTCGCTGATATCTTTAGGGACTTTATAGTGTGTGCTCTGTGCTCCTAGTTGGCCTAGCTTTCAATTTTTTGAGTCTTTAGTTAGATCTTAACAAAAAATTCAAAGTGGCTGACCAATCACCCAGACGGTCTCGAAGACTTCGTGGTCTTTCACCACCAAGTTTAGAGCCTTCTCCTAGAAGGCGCAGAGGTAATACTGCTGGTGGGTTTCGTCCCACGGCAGTTGACGCATCGAGAATTGATCCTCCTCTCCGGGGAATTAGTGTTCAAGCAAGGCCTGGCACTTCCGCAGAACAAGAGAGGAACACTCCAGTTCTTTCTCGAGTTCTCTTTCAAGCAGAGAATAACATAGAGGTAGAAGAACTCTCAGAGTTGTTAGCAGCTCTGAATTCTCCCCTACCATCTAGCCATCTGGTCATATTACAATATGTTGGGACTCCGACGCATAGACTGTCAAGCCTAGGTTATGCTACGCGCTTACCATCGATGACCACTACTGGAAGGATGGCTTCTACTACAAGTGCTACAACTATGCAGACTCCAACATTGGTACAACGGGGAGGAACAATTTCCATCTCTGCTGCTTCTTTGTTTGGATCTTTTGCTAACACATATTTAGTTGGGTCTACCTCCATTCCGTCCACGAGTGGAAATTCCCAACCCAATGCTTTTGGTTCTGGATTCTTCCCATTTGGCACCCATTCACAGGGTATTCCATCAGTTCCGTTTAGTGCCGCCACATCCATGATGGGTAGATCGGCTTCATTCCAGGGTTTTCCTTTCGGAAGTGGTCATATACCACATTCCAACCCGATGATAGGATCCATGCCTTTTTCTTCTATAGGAAAAAGCAGCAATCCTTTCCAAGGTTGGACTAACCCTAGGGTTAGTGGTGCGGGAACTGCAAATCCGTTTTTCAGCCAACAAGGGACTAGACCGTACTCCACAGTTAGATTGTTTCAAAGTATTCCTCCCTTAGCTTCGGCTTGGAATCCGTATCAGGGGTTATCAACTCCTTATAATCCTTTAGGAGGAAGCTTTGCTGGTTATGGAGGCTTTGCGGCCGGAGTTGGTCAAACTCTGAATTTCGCTAGATCACAAGGCTTGCATTTTGGTTCAGTAGGTTCTGCTGGTTACTTCGGGCAGCCTAGTGCCTTCCAAAATCCAAGTCAATCTTTTCATAACTTTGGGAGCTCCGCCCAGTCTGGGTGGAATCCCCAAGGTCCTCCTAGGCTTCTGTTTCTGGCAACTTTGAACTTGCTAGATCTCACTAAGTTAACAAACGATCCAATCAAGTACAATCTGGCCTGGCCTCCGGTCCCAACAAAACTCCCTTTAGATATTCCAAAATTCGAAGGGAAGAGCGGTGAAGACCCAGGTGACCATGTAACCACATTCCATTTGTGGTGCTCATCGAACTCCCTTATTGATGACTCAATTAGGTTGAGACTTTTTCAACGCACCTTGACTGGTAATGCGGCCAAATGGTATATAGAGTTGCCAGGGGGCAGCTTTACATCTTTCGCTGACTTAGCTAATATTTTCTTAAATCATTTCTAGTTGCCTGTCCGTTATGATGCCGGAACTGAACTTCTGGCCACTTTTCGTTAGGATAAGGCAACTCACATTTCTGACCATATTCAGGAATGGAGACAGAGAAAGAGGCTCATTAAAACCGAAATCCCTTCGGAGTACCGTCTCGAATGGTTTTTGAAATCTTTACAACCCGAGATCTCCAAGGATGTCTCCATGTCTGGAGTCTATTTTGAAGATCAAGCCATTCTTAGGGCCCAGCAATTAGAATTGATCTATTCTTAGTCTGGGATCCTACAAAAATACTTGCCAGATGCTCCTGGGTCTAAGGTTGACATAGCTAAGTCAAAACCAGGTCCCCACGCGGATGGTATCGTTGGGTCGGTAGATACAAATGCGATGAACTTATTGAACCAATTGCAGCAGTTGTCTTTACAAACTGCTTCTAACAATGAAGTCACATCGTCTAACCCTCTGGCTTCCCAAACCTCTTCGATTAATGCCGTCCAATCTGATAACCCCAAAGGAAATCAAAATTCAAATGCGAAAAAGAAAGGACAAGGTAAGAAAAAGAATCAGGATGGGAAGGCTGACGCAAATAAATCCGATAATAATGCTAGTGGTGGTAGAAATGAGTCTAGAAAGAAAGTCAAGTTTCCATGCAAGTTGTGTAGTGGAGAGCATTTAACTCATCTCTGCCCTAAGATTCAAGACGCTCAACGCTTGTTATGATAGCAAGGGAATTCTAGTTCTCAGGCTGTGTTAACCAACCCTTTTCCCGAAGGGCAGCAACTGCTTGCTGGCGCGAGTTCAAATCTTGGTACCTCCACAGGGGGCAACCGGGAAGGGGACAAGTCATCAAATGTTTTCATGATGGGTTCTCATGCTAATGTGGCCACACGGTCACATGATTATGGTGAAGGTGAAACTTCCAAGGGTAAATCAGTTCCCAAAACTAACAACCCACTTCATATTGAGCGACCTTCTGTCGAGACTATACTACGGGTACCGAAAGGTTCCGCTAAACGAACGACTATCAACCCTAATATTAGGGCAGCCCAGAATTACTCCATTATTGAGGATTTGGCTCAAAGTCCATGTGCTATGTCCACTTTAGAGGTTCTCCAGTCATGTCCTGCTCAAAGCAGTGCCTTGCTATCGATAATGGGGGCAGTAGATCCAAGTAATTCCTTAGCTCTCATCTTTGATATGAATAATGTCAAAAAGAGACTTCCTCATCACATGGCTTTCCAGATAAAGTCTACCTACCAGAAAACGAATATTTTTCAGATGGTTATAGATGAGGGAGCTTCCACGTGTATGATGTCTATGTCATGCTGGAAGACCATTGGATCACTGTCGGTTGTTCCTTCACCTACCCTCTTGACATCGTTTGATGGTCATTCTCATAGGCGATACGGGATTATCCCAACCTTTCCTATATGTGTTGGAGGGAAGGTCGTTAATATCGAAGTAGAAGTCATTGATGCTAACCTAGAATACAATCTCCTCTTAAGAAGGAACTGGGTATATGAAATGGAAGCCGTTGTTTCGACTCTGTTTCATGTCATTTACTTTCCTCATGAGGGGAAAATCGTTAAGGTTGATCAATTGGATTATTGTCCAGTCGATCCTCAAGCAAGCTCTGACTCTACTGTTCCCTTAGTGGATAACCCCCATCCGCCTACTGAGAATATAGGAGTCGGGATGTACTCTTCATTAATGGGTACGTTTGATCTTCCCCCTCCTACAGCTAGAATAGATACAATTTCATCCTCCAGGGACCCTTTACGGAGAGAGTTTGTTCAAACTCCTTATTCTTTGGATCCTGGAACCTTAGCTTCATCTGTGACCACATCAAATGACGACAAGGCAGGTGGAATAGAATCTATGATGTCTGCAGTAGAGCTTAGATGTGAATCTATCGATAACTCTGCAGATGATCATCCTACTCCTTCCTCAGAGAACGAGTTAGACGATAATGTGGCTCATATTCGGATCCTTGATTCCACTTCTGTGTCGGATTGCTTGGATATTTTTTTTCCATCTGAAGAAGTGATATTTGAAGCAATGACAACTATAGATCTTTGGAAGATTTGCGTCGTGCTTCATATTTTCATCCTCCACACGAAGTCGAACCTAGGTCCTCTAGTCTGACTAGCGATGTTTGTACAGTTCCTTTTGCTCCAAAATAGTTATATGCCGAAGGAAGTATATTGATTGGTTCGATAATTGTACCTATAAACATCCCTAGGAGCAAGTTGGCGGAGCCCCCTGACGGGCTCTACCTAAAGAAGTACTTTGCTTAAGTAGGAGTTAGGCAATGGCTTCTTTGTACATTATGTACATATATCATCGAGAGTTTTTTGATATCAACACTTTTTGGTCTGCTGTGGCAGGTGTTAATGGATGACTTGGTCTATTTTGGATTCGTCGATGGTGCTAGTCGGCACACTCGGAATCTCACTTCTGCAGCTTGGGTACTCTATTATCCAACTGGTCAATTGATGGTATCAAGAGGCGTATGCATTGGTCCCGCTTCAAATAATATGGCTAAGTATACTGCCATTATTAATTTATTATCCGAGGCAATCTCTCACAAGATCGACTCATTGGTAGTTTATCTTGATTCTCAATTGATAGCGTCACAATTAAACAACATTTATCGGGTAAGGGATCCATGTTTATATCGCTAGTATTTAAGGGTGAGGTTGCTGCAAAGATCATTTACTTATATTAATTATTTGCACATTCCAAGATCTCATAATTGGTTAGCTAATTCTATCGCTAATCAAGCATTTGACTGGCACATCAATCATTCATCACAATAAAATCAAGCATCAAAAAGTCGAACTGTATATATATATATATATATATATATATATATATATATATATATATATATATATATATATATATAGATATATATATATATATATATATATATATATATATATATATATATATATATATCATAAAGCGTCTCAAGTGTACATATGTTTGTCCAAAAAATATACAAAATTGGGACACAAATGCCCATAATCATGTCCGGCATATCTAATGACCCCGTTCAAGATGAGCAGCTAAGTAGGTAACTATCGCATTGGCCACACGCTGAAAGTGCGAACCCAGTCACTTGGCATGCCAACCACATGACGCTGCATATCCTCAGGAAGGTCCTTTATGGCAGCCATCGGTACTCGGCAACTCAGTCTCGCCAAGTGTCGTTGGACGTTATGTAGAGTTCATTCAGTATCAGCAGCCGCCTCTTCGGCTCCTCGGCCTCGTTGTCCATGCCGCGGGAACCCATCTGGTCGTACCGGCCCAATATCTGGAACATGATCATCATATTAGTCATTTGAATCCCATCAAAAATATTTTTCAAAATTCATCATTATATTTGAAAAATCCAAAAAAAATCATAAAATCAAAAATTCTTACCAATGTCGCCCCATGCTTCGTTTGGTGGTAATGCTAGATCAGGATCTCCTCGAAAATCCAACCCAGCATAGGGTTAGTCATCTACGACGATGATCTGTTGATCCCACCAGGTGAAGAAGTCATCGTCAAAGGCAGTCCTTGGGAACTCCCCACCCCTAGACGTTTCATCAGGTCAGCCCACCGGCCCATGCGTGGATCTCGTGGGGTGCTGATGGAAACTGCTACCCTAGGGCGGAGTGCGGGAACCTTCTTGAAAAAGAAAGAACACAGGATAGTCCCATATCCAAAGTTTTTGGCCTGTCCCCTCTTGATAGAAGTGAGCTGGCTCTTCATGTTGGCCAGAAGAGGAGTACACCAATCAAATACAGTGGTGAGACAGTCAACTGGAACACTCATGGTTAGCCGTGATGCCTGATGCAGAGAGGCTGATCCGTTCACTCGAGCTATGGTGAACAGGATTATCCTCAGTGATAAACTTGCCACATGTGTGATGGAAATCTGGCTCCCAACCTTCTTGGGATGTCTCGGGAAATATATTTGTACGTAGTCCTCTATCGTGAGACTGCTCCGTGTCCTGCCCCAGGAATGTACTACCTCTCCCCTTTGGGAAAGGCCTGTGATGAAATAGATATCCTCCACTTCTATCCTGAGTGGCATCTGGTCAATCATGAAGGCATCCTCCTCGACATCCCAATAGTCAATGAGCATCTCAGATAGACGTGTGTTTGCTTTCATATTTAGCAGTTTGAAGAATTTAAGCAACCCACATCCCCGTAGGGCTTCCAAAGCATCAGGATCGTTCATGACTTCGTTATCCACCACTGCATGCTCTCCTTCTCGCCAGGTGACCGGCATTCTGAGCAAAAAATGATTTTCAACCATTAGTTTTTTGGTTAAAAATGTTCGTGACGTATACGCGGGTCCCTGTGCACACAGTCGCGTATAGGGCCCGCGTGTACGTGGGTTTCATATTACCAACTCGTGTATAGGCCGCGGTGAAATTTTTTCAACGGTGAAACATCAATTAAAAATCTTAAAACCAGTCATAATCAATTGCAAGCTAAGTATAAGAGTTACCTGGAGGTTTTTGAAGAATTTGAACCGTTGAATTTGGCATACAGAAAGTTTTCTCCTTTTGCTCTAACTCTTTGCTCTCAAACTCAAATGGTGAAAATGGTGAGTCCAAAATCCCTTTTATAGGTTTTTAAAATGCAAAATTTTTTCAAAATTTTATTCTGTTTGGCCTCATGTGACTTTTAACGTGGGAGCTTGGAATGTCGAGAATGGTTTGTTTTTCAGGACATTTTGGATGTTTTTTCGACAGTTTCGAGATGGTTCCATGACTGCTGACCCGTCATGGCAGGTATCGTTTTCTCACTAGCATATAGGTTAGGGACACCATTTTTCCGTTGCATTATGCATACTAGCCTCCATTTTCCGATACATCCACCATAGGGTCAACCCCATCGTGTTATGGTTCGTAAGCCATCTTCATTCGTCGATTCTTTAAATCATGACACGATGGTAGAGCCATCCGTTACATGGGCATCGTAGTTAGCACCTCATTGACATTTGCTACCCATGCTGCTCCGATTTGAGTAGGCTCGGGAGTCCTCTGTAGTCCCGCCATGACTTATGCGTTGAAGACTCATTCCTCTTGGCTTCTTCGCTTCGTTCTGGCCTTATACCCTAGAGGCTCCTTTGTGTTGAGTTGTACTACTGCATTGCATGTTGACCACTTGCACCTTTTGGCCTAGAGCTGGCTTCACTTGGACTCGTGTTTAAGCCAACTTTTGACCATGACGACTGCAAAATCAACCTTGCATACCTTTGACTTCTACAGTTTGACACACCGTGACCCGTGGAAGGAACGCACCTTTGAGTGTCACTGACCAGTTTTCACCTCTCTGCATTGAGCATAGGAACGTTCCATTCCCGGGAACTAGATCATATGTTTCACCGACACTCGTTCTTTCCACTATACCATAGCATTCTTTTATTCTTTTTCAAGCTTAACAGAAAAAGACAAAAAAATTAAATATTCCAAAAAGAGCAGGAGCGGGACAATATTTCCATTTATTTTTGGCAGCTAGAGTCAGTCGTGTCGCCCTTGAACAAAGCACTCAAAGCAAAGTCTCCTCCGTTTGGGAAAGATTTAGTTTGACTTAGGTACGCCTTAACCTTATTATTGAGTCAGTTCTCCCCCGATTGGTTATCTCTTCCAATCATATGGAGGGTTCGTTCATGCCTCCTGCATGATGAACTTATATAGAGTCATCATATGCTGCCACATAGTCACATTGAGTCATGCTTTTGTTCAAGGGAAGTTAGCCTGAGTCGGCCTCTCTACGGTGTCTCTTGACTCATTTTTCAGTCAGCCATCCCTGGTTGTCAGTATCATGTCTATCATCACATCAGCTATATTGGTCCTTTACTCGTGCCGGTTTGAGAAGGTCTCCATTGACTTCTTGCTGGCGGGTCTTGTCCTTATCGACGACGACATATTGCTCTGAGGACAGGCCTAGAGCTGCACCCTAGCCCTATTTTCATTATTGATAGGTCACCTTGTGCTCAGCATCGATCAGTATCATGGGTCTTTGACTGAGTGGTTTCCCTTGTGTTCGACATCAGCTTACATTATCACACATTGGTATTCGTGCAGTACCTTGGTTTCCATTTGACCCTATTGGTAGATACCTCGCCTCTGTGTCAGCTTCCATTATTGGTTGGTTCAGAGGGTTTCTGTCATGCGCTAGCCACATCTTGTGTACGCCGGAAACATACTTTGGTTTGGTTACTACATCTCTTTCGTCCGATTCCTTCCACATTATTGGCCTACAGGTTACACTTGCACTAGATTGATGAAGGATGCCTTAATGCCTTCCTTCTAGCAGATCTTTCCCTATCGAGTCTGACTCATTGCTCTAGGGAAAAGATCTAGAGTCCATTTGGTAGTACCTTGGGGTTTGCAGTCATTAGTGGCAGATCCTTTGCTATCGACAGTGGGAAACCATCATTGTCTCCTGATCAATAGATTCTTGCAGGTGTTCGACTCCAGCTCATCTATTCACACTTGTTAGATTGTACTGGGTACCTTGATGCTCATTATCATTATCGGTGAGTAGTCTCACATTTTTTAATGGTATACATCAATGAACGGTAACAAATGATTTCTCACATGGTCGACTTCAGATCATTTATTCCCATGGTGTAGAAACGTACCACAGCGGTCGATGAAGACCTCAAGTTGTATCAGCATTCATTGGTTCATTTGACAGTTGCTCCTGTTGCTGCTAGTTGATACCACTCCACCTTATATGTTGCAGTCAGACATGGCGACATTATATATGCTGGCACCTGAGTTTGCAGTGTAGTACCATCCTATTCCATCATGTTCAGTTGGTACGTTTTCGGATCAGTCTTTGATATCAGTGATCTGTTGCATCTTTCAGCATCATTGACAGTCTTATATGTGATATTCAGACATGTACTTGTTCGATCATGATCAGATGATCCATTATGTATTTTCCAGTCATTTATACTTGTATACTTAGTGGATCCGCTTGTACTTGATATGGAGACATGCTTTACTTTTTCTTAGCATTGGTATGCCCACCTCAAACAGTGTTTCTTTCTGATCTCCTTTTGTGGCTTGGCAAGCTGAATTCTGGTGAAGTCCTCCTCAGTTTTTGACAGGTTTCCTTTCCATGTACTTGCTTAATACATTTCGGCCATCATGTACCCCTTCTGGCCTCATATATTAGGGGGCATCTGTTATAGCTCCAAATCTCACTCTTATGGTTTGTGATGCTGCACTCATGGCCTAGGGCAACCCCTCCTTCCAGACCTAGTCCAAAAATTTTAAAAATAGTGTTTTACCCCTTATACGCGACATTGCCCTGAGTTAAACACGTGTATACACGGGTAGGCATATACCCAACCCGCGTATATGTATTAAAATACTTAAAAAAATATAAAACTCCTTAATTTCTGGCGGAGATCGCAGGTTTACCTGCTGATCACCTGTTAGTGCCGGTGGACCAACTGTTCCCAACCAACTCCCAACTAAAAAACTACTTTGGGAGAGGTATAAAAAGACCTCAATGGGAAGGCCTAAAGGGAGGAGAGAAGAGAGAGAAAGGCTATTATGCTGAGATTTTTCCCCTGACCAGGTCTGAAGACCCTTGTTCCTTCTGCACTTCCCCCATTTGTACAGGAAACCCTTGTTTCCTTGTCTGTTGATGTTCATCCACTATTTGTGACATCATGGAGTAAGTCATGGAAGGAGTATGTTAAAGGCTTGAGGCTGGACGAATCCGGAAGGAAGCTTTGCTTGGAGCCTGCGAAAGGTGACTTAGGTGAAATTATTCCTTTTCTGTCTATAATAAAAGAAACACATGTCTTGGTTCCTAATATAAATCTTCTTTATGTTTATGATATTCATGTTGGAATTCGTATGTGAATGGTTGTTTATATTTCATAACTAACTACCTTCTTTATAACATGAAGATGGTTTCTTTATAAGGTTTTGTCCATATACTGTTGTGCTCTCCGGAATTGGTTGTTTTGCAGGACAAAGTGAGCAAGAGGAACTTGAAGAAGGGTTTGGACCCTAAAGGACCTTCTCAAATGTAGGACCTAAGGTACACCCCCCTAATCATAGAATTTGCTTATAATAGTTTAATGGCTGTGTGAATGTGTGTTTCTCTGTATAGATAACTTTTAGTCTGCTAGGGTTTCAACCCAAAAGCCCTAGGGGAACATTTTCCTTAACACTCACAAGCAATCTCTTGGCCAACACTTAGCCAATTCTGCTACCCTCGAAGCCCCTATTTCCTTCCGCAATTTCTACAGCTGAATAACCCATATTAATAGGAATCCAATGCTTCCAAAATTGTGCAATCCAGTCTAGGTTGACTTCCTGATTGCATGCATGATCTATACTACTTAGTAAATCATACAACTGATATTACATTGTCCCTATACTCTAGTCTCAACTGGGTCTTTCTCAGAATCGACATGCATGAGTTTTTGATGAGGGAATATTTAGTTAACTAGAGTGACACTTGTGGATGCACTAGTGCACCAACTGACTGTTAACTCTCTATTAGTTCCTCAAATAGTTTGGAACTAATTTAACTAAACATAACTCAGTAAACTGAGTTATCTAGTTACAACTCACAATTAAACTCATCTTGGACACCTAAAGCTTAGGGAGAACATATACATGACTTCAGGGAGACTTCCAACTTCAAATTCCTAAGCTAATTAAGTTAATTAAACTTAATTAACTATTTACAAGTTACTATGAGAATAGAATTCTATTTTAATTCATAGTTTAATTCAAGTACAAATTTAAACTAGAATTTCTTGTTGCCATTTCTCAACACTAGGTAGGGGAACAAATAATTATGCAAAACTAAAAAGTCTCATATTTCCTCCTCTTTTCCCTTGAAAAAGAGTGTCAGCATCTGAGTGAACTCTTTCAAGGATCGCTTGCGCTCAGCTTTCCTTATCATGAAAGGTGGCTTCGGTGTACTTCCCTAGTGTACACCCTTTACATGTATTTCGTTGCTTTAGTGCACCCTTGGGAAGTCTTGTAGAAATATGTTGCAAGATCTTCAAGGCTCCATAGTGAAAATGGCCCAATATTCTATGCCATAATTCACCGATGTCTCAAATCTGCACCTTCACCTCTTTCATGCTCAAGGAAACAAAATCTTATAAATCTAATTTGTAGAGGTTCTTCACTTGAACTCCAATTTGCTTGACTTGTCCTGTGGCTATGTGACGAAGGAAAGCCTTTCCTTTTCTTATTTTCACATCATAGCCACAGTCTTCAAACATAGAAAATTAAATTAAATTCTTCTTCACACCCAGAACATACATGAAATCTTTTAATGTGAGAGGAGAACCAGACTCCCTTTGAAAAGTAACATTACCGAAGTTGGTTGTGCTATACCTTCCATCATTTCCCATCTCAATGTGAATATATAGGTATTTCTCCTCCAAGTTACTAGAAAATTATTTATTGCTTGTCATATGACTGAGGCTCCACTATCCAGATACCACACACTACCCATCACCAATGTCATCATGCGTGCAATGAGGGTGAAATCCAACTCGAATTGTGAAGAAAGAGCTTCACCTGCCACTCCTCCCAAGGGATTCTTTTCAGTCTTCTTGTGCGAACACTTCATGGCATAGTGTCCCAACTCATGATAGTGAAAACATTTAATATTCAACAAGTCCTTCTTCTTGCTACCCTAACTGGAATCTCCTTTGGATTGGGATTTCTTCCCTTTCCCTTTCTTTGTCTTTCTAGCGAAGGCACATTTATCCTCATCATCATGCTTGGATTAGGTTCCAAATCTGGTGTTCCACCTTATCTCTTCTTGCACCAAGTTGGACCACAAACACTCCCACATTGGTAGATGCTCCCTCCCATTTACCAAATCCTACAGTTGTACCAATTCTTGGGAAGTCCTAGAAGTGCTAGGCTAACCAAATCATCTTCAGCAACTGCAATACCAACACTCTGAAGCTCATATCAAAATTAGGTGAACCTACTCAAGTACTATGGTATTGTGTCACCCTTCTCCATTTTCATCTTTTGAAGCTTGTCCTTCAGTGCCAACTTCCACTGGCCACTGATGTTCTGAAACAAGTCTATCAAGGCTTGCCACATTGCATATGGTGTATCCTTCCCATGGAGATTTGAAACAATATGATCTCAAACTCCTTCTAGTATGATCCTCCTTGCCTTTGCCACACATTTCTTCCACTCTACCAAATATTGAGCATCAGTTGTTGGACGCTTAGGAATATCTTTGTCTATGAATTCCTTCAACCTGTTGTCTTCCAATACTACCTCCATCATGTCCTTCCAAGCAATATAATTTGAGCTACCCTCAGGGGCACACTCGAGTCTCAATCCATAGAATGAGATCCTCTATGATTTCACTTGCAAAGACAAACTCGTATTCTTCACTTCTAGTGTGATTTCAGCTCTGCTACCAGGTAGAAATTTCGTGTAGATTCAAAATTCTTATGTAATTTTCTAAAACAAAAGACTTGAATATACTCTACTCATCAGCGGAAATAATTAATCGATTGAGAAATCACAAAGCATACAAGAGAAAGAATTCAATCAACACATTACACAATTATTTCTTGCGGAAGGCCACAGCTAAAAACCCCTTCTATTTATATATTGCATTAGTTAGAAAATATGAGAAGGTTACAATGCTTTTCTCAAGCCCGAACAACCTTTGCATTATGTCTATCACTCTCACAACTTCCTAGACAATCCTTGGTTAATACTTAACCAATTTTCTGCTTTCCCAAGTCCTTATTTCCTTGTGTCGTTTCCTTGGGAATTATCCCCTATTTATTAAGGAAATTACTCAATCAGAATTGTGCAATCCATCATAGGCCTTATTTTGATTGCAAGCACCACCTGTACAATTTGGACGATTATACAACTGATAGTGCACTTCCCTTGAACTCCAATATCAACTAAGTAACTTTTATATTTGACATGCATGAGTTATTTATGACTGAATTATCAATTAACTGGTTGAACACATGAAGCAACAACCCATTGTTATATTTCCTACCAGTTCCTCCATGAGTTCGAACTAGTTTAACTGACTCTAACTCAGTAAAACTAAATTAATTAATTACAACTCAAAATAAACTCAACTAGGGCTCCTATAAAGTAGGATACACTTTACATGACTTAAGCTATACCCTCAACTCAAATTAACTTAGTTAACTCATACAAGTTGTTTTGTGACGTGGAATTACAATTTTTCTCTTAATTTAATTCAAGGGAAAATTGAATCAAGATTTTTCTTGTTGCATTTTCAACACATTTATTTTCTCTATCAATATGGAAAAATGTTTCATAACCTAAAGTATTAAAAATTGAATAGTTTAACTTTTTACCTGTCCACGCCTCCTATAGAATGCCACCATCTAACGAACTTGAAGGCCCTCTATTTCTTAAGTGAATAGAAATATCAACAACATTTGCCCAAAATTGTAAGGGAAGTCTTGCATGCAATCTCATACTCACTACATGCTTCATAATGTTCCTATTCATCCTTTCTGACACACCATTTTCGTGTGGTGTTTTTGGAACTATCTTCTCTTTATGAATCTCATGTTATGAATAATAACTATCAAACTCCTTGATGTAGTATTTGCCTCCATTATCTAATTTGATATACTTCAACTTATCTCCTATCTCATTCTCAATCAAAGTTTTCCATTTTATAAAAGTATCAATGACATCATATTTGTTGCTAATGTAATAAACCCAAGTTTTCCTAGTTTCATCATCAATAAAAGTAACATAATAATAAGAACCACCAATAGAAGATACTTGAGTTGGTCACCATACATCTATATGCACAAGCTTTGACTTTTCACTCTTGTTTTCCTCTCCAACTCTAAGAAATCTAACTATTATTTGTTTTCCATAAAAACAATGGTCACGGAAGTCTAAATCAACCTACTTCAATTTTGGTAATAATTTCCTTGAGTAGAGAATCTGCATCCCCTTCTCAGTCAAGTTCCTCAGTCTATGATGCCACAATGCTATATCCTACAAGGTGTGGCATGAAATGAACCCATTGAGTCTATCACCCAAGAATCAATAATGTTATCTACTGAAAGAATCAAAGATCTTATAACACACCACTTGCTACATTTTCTTCCTTATTATTATTCTCATGCTTTCCATCTCTCTCTTTCTTTTTAAATTTTATAGACCAACAAACTATCTTCTTGTCTCCTTTCTTCACACAATGCCAACATTCCAACCTCCATTTTGTTTTGGATATGCCTTTTTTAAAATTTCCATTATTCCTTGGGCTCTTTCACCTCTCTCCCTTTGTCTTCCCCTGTTCTCTATAGTCAAAGCATTACTTGACATCTTACTTATGCTTTTTTGTCACATTTCTTGTTAAGGATAAAACCAACAACATCATCAAACTTTAAAGTGTTTGAACCAAAAACATAATTACTCACGGCCATGACTAAGCCATTCCAATTTTTTGGAAATGAGCACTAAATCAAAAGGGCCTTAACCTGAGTGTCAAGTTTACTCCTACACAACTCATTTGAGTAGTGGCCATGTTAAATTAATTTAAATGATCAACAATAGATCCACCTTCTGACATCCTCATTCTAAATAAATTGTTCACAAAAAATACCTTGTTGGAATTGAGGGTTTTTCATATAGTCTAGTTAATGTTGTCATCAAACTCTTTATTGTCTTTTATTTCGAAATGTTGAAAGTAATCAATTCTTCCAAACACAACCGTATTGTTCCTACTGCCTTTCTGTCAAGAATCTCACATTCTTCATCTTTCACAGTCATTAGTTTCTTTGATATTCTGCCCAAAGGTAGAAAATAATATTTTTGATATAGATAACATTCCATTTACTTCTTCCATAATTGATAGTTTTGGGTATTAAACTTCTCGACTCTAAAATGTTCTTTCACCATTGCTCCCCCTCAAACTAGGAACCCTCCTTTCCTATGAATTCTATCTACCAAATATTCCTTCGACTCTAATATTGATTGTTAGAATATAATCGCAAAGCAATACAACCAAAATAAAATGCAAATTTAAAACATAGAATGAAACAATACAAAAGAGACACCAATATACATGGTTCAACCGATTTGGGATATATCCATAGAGAAATAGCCAATATTTTGTATTCCATCGAGTTAAATGAAGGGATTATAACCTACAACACATTTGCTGCAACCTCCTCTAGTCTCTCTCACAATCTCCTCTCCCTCAATTATAGTGTTATCTCAATAATACATAACGACAACACAATTCCCTCATAAAAAGAGGGCGACCTTTTAGGGAAAAAACACTAACATAACATCTAAAACGCAGCTATGAAACAAGACGTCCATAACGAATTGAGATCCAAATGCGGCTAAAAATAAGACGTGTAAATCAAAAAGATAATCAAACTCCACAACCAACACATTAGATCACTTCAATTCTCATAGAGAACATTGAGAGTAAGAGCCAATTATGAAGCTTACAAAATCTTGGTAATAAAACTCAACATATTATTTGTAAAAATTAAATATAAATAAAAAAAAATAACATTCTTCTTAACCACTTCAATTAAATTTAATTGTCTTTTTAATAATAAATATAAATACAAATTCTAAAGATTATACCTAATAAATATCTTATTAAAAAAATTCAAAACTATAACATATTGATAAAACAAAAAATTCTATTATAAATATTTTAATAAAAAAACTTAAACCTTTATAAAAAATAAAATATTAATAATATAAAAATTCCATTCACCAATATTGTCCCTTAACATTAATAATATTATGTGAAGTGAATAATAATTATATAAAAGAAAATTTTTAAAATTGTGTACTTTAGAGATGAAAGAAGAGATAGCAAAAATAACTAATGAATATTAGTGGCCAAAATTAAAATACTAAAGAGGTATTAAGAAAGATAGCTTTGGATTGAAAAAGATAACAATAAAATGAATTTTAGGTGGAAACTTTGCTTTGGAAATTTAGATGTAATTTATTAAAAATGTTTTTATAAGTAAAAGTGATTCAATGAGAAGAGCCGACACGGGGAGTGAGCATCTCTAGGTATCCTTGCCTTCCCCTGTCTATATAAACAGCAATAATAATCCATTTTCTACCATCCAAACATTATTTTCTCCATGTTTGTCTTCGCACTTTGGATTTGTGCACCCATTTCTCGTTTCCTGGTATCATTTTCTTTTGTAGTTTTTGAGTATTTTGGAGATATAAAAAATGACTTCAGCTGAGACAACCCTGAAGTCAACAATGTTAACAAAGAAAAGAAGCCGAGGGCTTCCAAGGGATCGAAACCGTCACCTTCCCATCCTACTTATCTTCAGGTTTCAAATCTTGGCCTCTGAATTTTTTTTCCTAACACTGAATGCAGGGTTTTCATTTTTTTCGTTTTTATTTCGCAGATGATCACGGAAGCGATTACTTCTTTGAAGGAGAGGACCGGTTCTAGCCATTATGCCATAGCAGCATATATAGGAAATAAGTACCAGTCCCAACTCCCTGCCAATTTCAAGAAGCTGCTGACAATTCAGCTGAGAAAACTTGCCAGATCTGGCAAGCTCACCAAGGTCAAGAATTTTTTCAAGCTTTCGGAGGAGTTGAAGAAACCGGTAAAGCCGAAGGCAGCGAAGCCTGTGAAGCCACAAGCTCTGGCCAATAAGCCTGCAGCTAAGTCCAATTCGGCGCCTGGGCCCAAGAAGGCCCCGAAGCCTGCTAAAACCCCCGCCAAAGTAACCGAGGTCCTTAAGGTCTCTAAACCGAAGCCTGCAGCGTCCACTGAAAAGGTAGAGAAGGCATCAGCGCCTGTTAAGAAGGGGGCAACTGTGAAGAAAGAAGCTCCCGCCAAGAAGCCTGCCAAGGCTGTAAAGAGGGCGGCTCCTGCTGTGCCCAAGAGAGCGGTGCCTGCTGCAAAGAAGGCCAAGAAATGAGATCGGATAGTTATATTTCTAAATGTATTGCCTGCTGTTGCCATAGATGTCTCTAGTCATTGTTATGATCGGTGCTATTTTGTTTCACAGGGGGAATCATGTATTTTAGTAGGAAATTCATGGTTTAACTTCTTCTCTGGATTATAATTCGTTCTGGTCTTATCTAAAATTGGCATAAGAAGCAGCATTGGTTTGATGTATTTAGTGGCGTTGAATTATCACTCAAGTCAAGACCAATATGGGGATTATCTACGCTCTATCAACTGTTATATTATAAAGTTGGTTAATGGTTTTCTGAGTTGAAGAATTGTAATTTCTGTATTAATTCACCAATAATCATCATGCAAAGGGATGTTTGCAGAGAATGGCTTTAAATTTTGAATGCGGAGAGAACTTTGAGAAGACATGTTATGTTGAAAGAAGAAAGTTTCTTATATAATGCTACTGTAGAGAAAAAACTTTGTTGGAGAGAAAAAGCTATTGAATATTGTTTTTAAAGTAAAAACATTTTGGGTGTGTAATTTGCAAACCATTTTTAGAAGTGTGAAAGGGAAAATTTGACTAAGGTTTTTAGAATTTTTGTGAGAAGTGATATGTTGTATGCTAAGAAAATTTTTTGGTGATAGTTAGATTAGAGATAATATGTTGATGTGTTTTTTAACACTTTTCATTTTTATGAAAAGATGAATAATCAGATCATGGCATCAAATTAAATAAGGGGGTAATGTAGAGATCATTGTTTCTAACAAATTAAATGAGGGTGATGTGGAGACCATTGCTTCAAACAGCTAGAATCTAATGACTAATTTTGACTAGAGAATTTTTATTAATTAAAATGGGATGTGATATGTTATGAAAAATGGGATGAGATGTGATATATCACAAAATTGAAGAAATATATTAAACAACATAAAGATAAAACTTTTGAAGGATGCAAAAAACAAAATGATGGGTGGAATGTTGTGAACCATAATATATCATAAGGAAAAAATTTATAACAAGATTGGAAGAAGAAATTTGAATACCCAAAATAGGTAAAGTTGTGGGCCTTTTTTTGTTTTTTAGAGATTGTTGGTAAGAAAGAATGGTTGATTTTCTAAAATTGACATCAACATGTTTTTTAATAAGAAGAAAAAATCACGAAGCATTTTAAAGAGGCTAAAAGCTTGTAAATCCTTGTTGCCCTAAAAGGTGCTCTCCAACCCAATATGGTAGAGATGTTGTTGTAATGTTTAACATTTTGACTAAGTCAAATTACATAAAAAAAAATAGAAAATAAAAAAATTATGTAATGTAAACATTTTAACTCCTTCAAAATAAAATAAAAAAATAATAAAAATAAAATGGTCCATGGTATTCATGTGGAATGTCGCCTATTTCAAGGGGGAAATTAAACCGGCATGGATCCATCTTAATTTTGGATCTACCAAGTGCAAGGGATCAAATTTCTTGATATGTAAACCTCTTTTAGAATGAAAAGAGATTTGATCCCGTGCTTTGTAGATCTGGATTTAAGATGGATCTATGTTGGTAAACATAAATTTCATAAATATTTCTAAAATTTATTGTATTGCACTTTAAACAATTTGAAGAGTGATATCTTTTAATCTTGAATTATCATGTTGTAGATGTCACTATTACTACGTTAAGAATCCATTGCTTGGCACCAAAACATACTAGGATCATGTTAATGGTGTATTTCTTTGCCATTGCTATTATGCAATTCGTGTTCCTAGTATGTAAGAAAACATGCTCAAAATATCATAAACTTGCTTTTCAATGTGAGGAGTTTATTTTTTATATTGCAAAGAAAATTACTATAAATGTTGAAATTCATCTTCGATAATAATAATTTTAAATCAAAATCGTATCTTACCTTTTCTAATGTCAAAATAAAATTTAAAAATATTTTAAACAATTTTATTCATATATTAATTTTTAACCTCGATAGGGTAAACCATTTCCAGAGTCGACATCAAGAAAGGTTCCCTAAAGGCATGGGGGAGAACTAGTGATCAATTGACCCTAATGCTTGCAAATCATGGCATGTCCGCTTGTACACTAGATGGTGAGGGGAGAGAAAGAAACAATGAAGTCTCCATGTGAAGGCATACCAAGAAATTTATTTTTTCATGTGCATTTACTCTTTGGTGCCAAAATTGGAGGGTCTCCTTCAATGTGTTTATCATTCCAAAATGATGTGACTTCCCAATACTATGAGATGGAAAAGATTTCCGTCTCTTGCCCTTTCTACATTGCTTTTATAAGATTTGGTAGGATAGTCACGGGGCAAGTTAAGGAAACAACCAGTTAGTCCCCCATTGTAATTGATTTTCAAATTGAAGGACCAAGCCCTCTTGGATCGATCCCTTTCATCACAATCATTATCATCTCTTTTCAAAGCCCTAGTCCTTTCCATTCTCCAAGTGAAGGGCGTCTCACTCTTTTGTTTCGGTTACTCCATTTGTGACACTTCTTAGGTATATCATAGCTCATCCCATCAACTATTTGGTTTAAATTCTTTGTTAATTTTTCATAGAACCACACAAATAAATCCAAGGCAATCCTTTCATGTCCCTACCTCAGTATTTTACTTGCTATCCTCCATTGGGTTTGTGTTACCTTGAGTACCTTGTTTTCTTTTATTCATAACTTGTTTACATCTCCCTCTTGCTCTTTGTATTCCAAGCTCTGTCTCCATCTTGGTTTATCAATTTACTCTTTTACTAATGTTGATGGTGAGAGCATGAGTGCAATAAGGAGGAGGTGGTCAAGGCCTACAAAGTAATTTGAGAGCTTGAGACTAAATAGAATACTATTGTGAGAATGCCTTGGTGGGTTTGCAACACAAATTATTTGATATTGAACAAGAGCTAGTTGATGAACAAGTAGAATTATTAGATTTAGATGTCTTGGTTGTGGTGGAGGATTGGGTGACTTGGGAGCACTGCGAGCTAGACGAAACCAATACCTCCACATGGTGGAGTTTTATTAGCATCTCAAGCATTTGCTGGTAAGAGTATTGTTTCATTGTAATGAGATCAAGGATGAACTCCTCTACATGGAGGAGCTTCACATGTTCTATCAAACCAACATATGTCCATCTTAATTACAGATCTAACATTAGTCAAGAGAGATCCAATTTATTCATGTGCAATTTTTTTTATGAGCCGACATTATTTAAATGTTTTGTATAGTTATTTATTTATTTTAATTTGTAGATTTTTAATTTTTTTTGACAGACATGAACAAAATTTCAACTTTTATGATGGACGGACAGGGTTACACATCATACCGGGTTGTAGAATGAGCCTCTCAGCTCAAACATGGATGGTTGATTGTAGAATTTGGAAGTAGATATGCTCACAAATAGTCAACAACCACCTTTACGAGCATTGCACTAGTTGGATGGCAATATGCACTTCTTGTGGCTCATCACCACTATTCATAAGCTTAGTTTTTGCTACAATATATAGTTTTCACGTGTTTTTTAGTTTTTTAGTTTCCTTTTTTTGTGCCTAGCATGGCTTTTAAAGCCCACTTTGTATCCTACCTAATCAGCATGGCTAGCACCAACTCAATCTATGACTCTTTTGGATTCAACAACATGATTTTAAACCAACCTTCTATGCCTGGTTTTAATTAGGCAAGCTAGAGTTGGTCACAAATTTGATATTCAACATGCTATATATATATATATATATATTCAAGAATAATATACTCATTTTTGTTTTTAACTATGTTTGAATTTATTATTTATTCTTTATAAAAAAAAAATTCAACTTAATATCATTCTTCAAAATAGAATTTATTAAAATTGAAATGTGAGAGAAAACAAAATATATAAGAAGAATATTTTGAAAATGTGAAGTCTAACTAATTAATAAAATTGCCTTTTGCCTTGGAATCCAATGATATACTTTTGGAAGAGATTATGATTTCTTCTTGTTTAAAGGCACTTGAACTTTGCAAATTAAACAACTTAGACTTATGATTTCTACAGGCCAATATGATGTGTAAGCTTGTCCTCATCAAGGTTAAAATTTTGCTCATGTTGGCCAAAATAAAAATTTAAAAAAATATAAGAATAAAAATAATTAATTTAAATGTTTTATATTGCTATTCAAATTCAAAATTTGTGTATATGTTTGTAATACAATTATCTTATGCATTTAATAATTAGTTTATCATATATGTTGAATTTGAATGGATCATAAATTTACCTTCAACAAAAAAATTTACCACATTAAAACTCTAAATCACTTAAAATTTTAAACATATTTACTCTTTACTAAAGTCAATACCATTTCCTAAAATAAAGTAAAAAGGTTATTTTAACACAGAATGGAAAATCTTGCTCCAAAATCTTTTAATATTTATGTTAATTGAATATTTGTAAAATGAATGAAATCTCTAACGACAAATATTTCCATGTCAAAGTTGTAATATTTGAAAATTTGATGGTCATGCTATGTAAAAATATCATTAAATCTAATATTAACATTATAAATTTAATAAATTTGGATTAATACAATATTCAATTTAAATTTGTTATATTATAATGTATATTAACATATCATGATATATATTAACTCTAGATATATATGGGAGGGAAGAACAAAGACAGAGTGATAGAGGTGGAGAGATAGAGAGAGTGAGAGGAAGGGAGAGAAAGGGAGAGAGAGGAAGGATGAGAGAGGAATTGAGAGATATGAGGGGAGAGGGAGGAATAGATAAATGGAGTTGGAAGGGAAGAGAGGAAGGGAAGGAGAATCACGTAGAGAGAGAAACGTGGAGAGAGAGAGAGAGGGGGGGGGGGGGAGTCACAAGGGAGAGATGGAGAGAGAGTGTATATGTTTTGGGGTGAGATAGAGAGATAAAGGAGAGATAGTGACAGAGTTGGAGGGTGGAGAGAGAGAGAGAGACAAAGATATAGATATAAGGGGAAGAGACCAAGGGAGGCAGGAGAGAAAGGGAGAGAGAGGGAGGAAGAGAGTTTGGATGTGAGAGAGAGAAGGTGAGAGGAATGGAGGGAAAGAGGGAGGTAAGAAGAAATACACTAAGAGAGAAAGGTGGAGAAAGAGAGAGGGAGTGATAAGGGAGATGGAGAGAGAGGAAGAGACGAGAGAAATAGGGAAGAGAGATAGAAGGGGGTAGAGAGAGAGAGAATGGGAAGAAAGCGAGAGAGGGAGAGGAAGAGGGAGGCAGAGATAGATAAATATGGAGAAAGATTGTGTATGTTTTTGGGGTAATATAGATAGACAAAAGAGAGGCAGAGAGAGATAGGTATTATTATTATTTTTATCCAATTTTAAAGTTAAAGTCATAGCCAAGCCAGACGCCAAATTGGTGTATGATACCCACTTTTTTGTGGGACAAGGGACCCACCTCTGCGCAGTGATTTTACTGCTAAGTCTATGAAGGCATACATACTCTACCCCCCTTTGGTTGTGAACCCGTGACCTCTTAAGAGGAAACACATGCTCTTAACCATTAGGCCCACTCAAGCTCTATATAGATGGAAGGTGAACAGAGGGAAGAAGAGAGAGATAGAGAGAGGGAGAGATAGATAGATATGGAGGGAGAAAACATGTGTGCTTGTGGGGAGGGGGGGGGGGGTTGGGGGGTGGTGGTTGGTGGGGGGGGGAGTTAGAGAAACAAATAAGGCTATATGGAGGGAGAGAGGGAAGAAGAATTCTTGCACTAGATGCATTGATTTCAGTGTAGATGGTGATTTCTAATCTTTTTTGATTGATTGAATTGAAGGAGATAAATTGAAGGGCATGGGAGAGGAGGAATGAAGAGAGAGACACAGAGAGGAGTGAGAGAGGGAGACACAATATGAAGTGGGGAGAGAGGGGGAGAGAGAGAAGGAGAGAGGGAGCGAGATAATGATAGGGTTGGAGAGAGAGAGAGAGAGAGAGGGAGTTGGAAGAGAAAGGGGGAGAGATGGCTTGAGAGGGAGGAGGGGAGAGGGAGGGATAGAGAGGAGGAGATATGGAGGATAAAGATATAGATTTGGAAGGGGAGAGAAGGAGGGAAGAAAAAATACATATAGAGAGAAAATTCGAGTGAGAGAGAGAGAAGGGGAGTGAAAAGGAAGAGATGGAGAGAGAGTGTTTACGTTTAGGGGTGTGATAGAGAGACAAAGAAGGAGAGATAGAGGGAGATATAGATATAGATGGAGGGGGGAGAGGGAAGAATATTTATTGCACTAAATGCATTGAATTCATGGTAGATGGAGATTTCTAATCCTATTTTATTTCTTACAATAGATGCATTAATTTCAATGTAGATGTTGATTTCTAATGATATTTGATTTCATTCACTATATGCATTGATTTCAGTGTAGATGTTTATTTCTAATCCTATTTGATTGCTTGCACTAGATGCATTTATTTTAGTGTAGATGTTTTCTAATTCTATTTGATTCCTTACACTAAATACATTGATTTTAGTGTAGATGTTGATTTCTAATGCTATTTGATTGCTTGCACTAGATGCATTGATTTCAGTGTAGATGGTTATTTCTAATTCTATTTGATAGCTTTCACTAGAGCATTGATTTCAATGTAGATGGTGATTTCTACTCATATTTGATTGCTTGCACTAGATGCATTGATTTCAATGTAGATGGTGATTTTTAATCATATTTGACTGCTTGCACTAGATGTATTGATTTTATTGTAGATGTTGATTTCTAGTCGTAATTGATTGCTTACACTAGATGCATTGATTTCAGCGTAGATGTTGATTTCTAATCTTATTTGATTACTTACACTAGATGCATTGATTTTAGTGTAGATGTTGATTTCTAATCTTACTTGATTGTTTGCATTAGATTCATTGATTTCAATGTATATGTTTTCTAATCTTATTTGATTGTGTGCATTAGATGCATTGATTTCAATGTAGATGATGATTTATGATTTGATGTAACTCAATGTATGATGGTACATTAACTTAAAGTGATTGGATTAACAATGTGCATTGATTTCAATGTAAGCACAAAAAAACGATTGACAATTTGCATTGATTTTTGTGTTATAGTAATTCAACCTATTAATATTGGAGAGCAAGAGAGACAAGGTATGATGTTTACTACAATAGTTTGAGTTAAAGAATTGAATGGTTTACAATATCAACTATCCTTTTCATATAATCGATATGAAAAGATGGAAAAACTAACAAATAATTTAAAATTTTTGTAAATCTGACCACAAATTAAAATAAATCAAAATTATATTATTTCTTGAATTTTGCAAAACAAACTATAGATTAAAAAAATCACTAGAATATTTTGAAGGGAATAAATTATTTCAAACATTAGCAATGAAACAAATGATTTCAAGAGTAATCTTGATGTAGTAAATTATTAAAACTACTCTTCAAAATATATTTAGTAATACTTGGAGGGACACTATTAAGAATTATTAATTGTCAAAAGTTGTGATACCTAAAACTAAATGAAATATATGTGGAGTATCAATCCTCTTACAAACTATCGACAAGATTGTCTCCCTTCTTCATCACCAACTAATTACTAACAGACAATTACATACACATATGGAAATATAACACAAAAATTATAACATTCACAAACATTACCATCCAAATCCAAACACACAAACCACTCAACGATCCAAGTGCAGATGTAGAAACCAGTCAAGGCAAGCAAAAAAACAAAATTATAGAAGAGAATGATATATTCATGTCAAACAAAGAAAACCTAATGTAAATTCAAAATATGAAATTTACCTCAAACATACACATAATAATGATAATCTAAAAATGGGTCATTGTCACACTCAACTGGAACTAGCCTAGATCCATCTAACTCTAGATCTATCATGCACTGAGAGGGATAAAATACCTCGAGGTGCAAACCTTTCCTCAAATTGTACACTCCAAAAAGAAGGTTTGCACCTCGAGGGATTTGATCCCTCTCGGCGCATAATACATCCAGAGTTAGATGGATCTAGGCTGGTAGATATACATAATTGTTAAAGATGGTAGATTCTAAAAATCTACATGTTAGTAGAACTTTTTTTTATTTCCATTGCTTCGTAAAACTGTAATTTCACAGTCGCAGTCCTTGGGGAAATGAAAGAAAACATCTACACAAAGAGAGCAAAAAAAGTTCACTACTTAGGAACAAAGAGTGCAAAGGGAAAAAAGGAAAAACAAAATCACGTTTTTTCTTTTTTTCTTTTTCCTATTGTTAAGTGCATTGTGTAAATGAATTTTCATTTAGATATGAAATGATGTCAATTTTTTTATTTTTTTTATATCAACAATGATATTATCCATTGAAATTGTAAAAGTCCCAGTTATTGAGAATCTACATAATAGAAAAATAGTCTGAGATGTTTTGTTTGTATTTCACGAGGATATTTGGAGAAGTTTTGGGAATAGTTGTTGAAGGAGACCATTTGGAAGACTGCAATTTAACTTCCATCTACGTGTGCAGAGGTAAAGCATGTGTAGATCTAAATATTTAGTGGAAGAAAGAAATGTTCATAGCTACAATCTATGTTGAAGTAAAGTATGTGCAAATGTAAGGCATGTGTGGAGGTAAAAGGATAAGTTCCACTTCTTTGTACAAGGTGGGGCTAACATAAAATATTTAATTTTTAACTGTGTTGAGAAAGTGTTGCAGGTATTTACACTTGGCTATAAATGACAAATAATAAAGTTATGGTGAATAAATTAATAAGAGCTAATAAATTATTATTTATTTCTTTGGAATTTGATCTTATTTTTTTAAAGCAATATGAAGTAATAGAATAATGCAATTATGGAGAAAAATTTAATAGCTTTAGGTAATAGTTTCAAGTTACCACCATTTTGCATCTAAATATTTTTGTTTAGTCATGTGCGGAGCTAAAGTAAATGTCATGAAAACTCTAATTCTTTTGTTTCATTCTGAGATACTCAAATAATCTTGGATATACATTTGATGTCGCATTATTATTATTATTATTTGGATATTTTCAAGTTGATGGGAACGAAGTAGTGAAGAACTAATCTATTTTTTCCAGATTGCCTTTCAGTGCGTAACAAAGTTTCATTTTCAAAAAAAAAATTCCCTTTTGAGTGGAGGCTTCTATGAGAGGAGTAAGTTTGTTTTGCCATTTCCAGATTACTCACTTGTTTGGATTCTATTGTTGGATTTAGATAACCCAAATTATCTAATTGGTTTTAAACTCACATTAATTATTTAATTGGAAGAATTTATTAAATTTGATATAGTCAATGCAGAAAGATTTCCAATGACATTCATATGAAAATTTACTCTCCCTTATGTGTTGGAAAGGTTTCCCTTTTTCCCTATATTTTTTATGGGCTAGAGTTATTCCATGCGTGAAAGAATATAGTGTGTTCAAATGTAATTCTTGTGATTTTACAGGGATTTACACTTACACATAAACATTTAATTTCAGAAAAAAAGATTTATTAATTCTATTAACTGAAACATGTATGTGCTTATATTAATGTCTATAATTATGTGTGATAATTATCTCACTTGGAGAATATTATTAAGTTTAATGAAATTATGGAAATAAAGTTAATGATTTTGAGTAATAGTTTCCAATGAAATTTTGTGAGGCATCTCACTCATAAAATGAGGGTTGAAGAATCACTAATGTCTATAATAAGGTAAGAAGACATGGACTTATAACATACAACAATCATAAGATATACGTATAAGGGAATATCATAAGATATATGGTAATCATAAGACATACATATTAGGGCAGAGAGTCCAATACACTTCTTCTAACCCATGGCCTACTTGTTAAGTCAACTAAATAAATGTAACTCGAAACACATAAACAAATGCATGTAGCTTGAAACACAAAAACAAATATATAAAACAGAGCACAAGAAACCCAGGAAAATATTATTCAACTTGAAACACATTGAAAATAAATTCTTTGAAAAAAAAAAGGTACATAAAACATAAAAATAGGATGTAGTTACAAGTTTTTTATATATCTCTTTCCACGCTCAAATGACTCTATATTTTTCTTCTTTGTTAGATGCTTCTCTCTCTTTGCAAGTTTCTTGGATGACTCATCTGTGTTTTTCTTCTTTTTTTTATGGATGCTTGGATGACTTCAAATACTTTAATTGTTGGATTTGTTCTTTTCATGCTTTTCTACAACTCTACTACATAACAAGTTTTACATCTCTTCGTATGATGTTAAATGACTGATGGGTTTTACAACTCTTTGTAGGATGTTAGATGAATGATGGACTGTGCAATTGCAACTCTAATTCTTCATGCCAAGTTTTATAACATGAATCCCAAATTTCCCTCTCTACAATCGAGGCAATATATTAAATGTTCAAGGTGTGTTATCTTATAACTATTGCATTGTGACTCGGGCCTGAAGTAAAGTGCCCCTTACACCCTCCCACTTTCTAACAACGTAAATACTATTGCAAATCAATAGTGGGACTTGATCATCAATGTTCTTAAATAACTAGAACACATTTTTTTTTTTAAATTAAATTTTGATCTTCACTCTTAGGCTTGAAATGAAATGTTGCTTATGCTTTGTCAATTTATGACAGCATAAATCCAACTCAATTTAAGGTTTTTTAATTAAGTTTTCATTTAAACCTACCACTTTTTGAACAACTGTTACAGGTCTATTTGGGCACATCACTCCTGACATTCAGATCAGTACTATTAGGGCTCATCAAACCCTAATTCAGTTTTAACATGTCGTAGACAAGTCATCACATTGAATGCTTCCTTCTATGAAAGTTTCTTGGCTTGAAGCCTTGCTAAAATTCCTCCTTGGGATACCAGCACAACCTTGGTCAAGGGTAACTGTGCTGCAGAGCAGGCAGACCCATTCTGGCCTGCACTATAGTGCACTTAGGCCCTATTTGACTTGCGCTGGGTGAGATTGAGCGAAATTTGCACAAGGATCTAGGAATATTCCTTGATTCTAGATGATTATAGAAGGATCCCATCTCTTATCTCCTCCAATGAGCTTGAAATTGGATAGGCTAAGGATCCATTAACCTCCTATCCTCTCATCCCTTGCTCCATGGAAACTCACTCCAAGTTTGGAAGGCCATTCAATACCCTCATTTATGGCAAGACCACCTCCATTTCCTATAAATTGAGCACTCATCATAGTGATCAAGGGACTAGAATCTGAAGTTTGTAAGGAAATTCTGTTGGTTTGAGAAATGAGTTCATGTCAAGCAATCTTATGCTACTAGAATGGTGTGATTTTCATGAGGCAAGGGTTGGACTGAAGCTGGAGGAGTGGCACAGGATCGAACTATATTGGGTGATACTCTTCCTTCTACAATAATAAAGAGCTTATTCCTTTTCTCATATTATTTTTCATATATGTGATGATTATGTGTTTTAATGTCTTCAATTCCATTGTTTTATAGTAGATAGATCATGTATGCTTTGATTGTTTCTTGTTTCCGTTTCTCTTGATACAAGTACCTTTTGAGCAGATTTAGTTCAAGTGAGAGCGAAGGGAGCAATTCAAAAGAGATTAAGGAAGCGAAAGACTACAAGTAAGTTCCTCCATCTCATCTATCTTATATAAGAAAAAGTTAAACTACTTTCTTTCTGTTGTTCTAGGTGTAGTCACCCACCTAGAGAAAATGTGTTTGTCCGTAGATGAAAATTCCATATAACAAAAATGTAAATCCGATTACAAATTAGCAATGAGATTTTATTATTGATATTCTAATTTTTAATTAAATTTTAATTTGAAACAAGCTTAGTGACTGTATTTTTTATTAAGAGAACCTATATAAAGAACCTGTAGTCTTGAATAAATATATTATAAATCACTTGTTATGTTCTTTATTATTTCTTTTGAGTACATACAGACACATGATGTATGTATGACATGTTTTATCACATAAATATACATAATTTGGAAGTGTATTTTTATCACTAAATTCTATTTTTAATGGTTAGGCATTTGTCACATGCCACTTGAATTTTATATATATATATATATATATATATATATATATATATATATATATATATATAACCTGTCACATCCAACCATAGGTAACTAGCCTTTTGAAGTGTTTCAATAAGTCAAAAAAATGGGATTTCATTTACAAAATTAAAATCAACTACATTTATTGGAAATGTTTACTGGAAATAGTTTTCTACGCTCCCTGTTATAGCAGTGACTAATAAAGATGGGAAGTAACTCCTGGTAAGTATATTCATTTATATCTTATTCCTATCTATTTTTTATTCAAAGACTTGCTTAAATTATAGCGAGAAGTAGTTAATGATAAATATGTTATTTACATGAGTATGAGCTATTTTCAAGGATTTTATTTTTGGATGGTTTTCCTACAGAGCTAAAGAATGAAAAATAACTATACAAATATCTAAAAATCATGCTTGAATATTTTTTGTGTAAATCACGCTTGAATATTGCAACCATATCCATAAATTATAGCATAAAATATGTGAGACAATTATCCACATGGCATTATATTATTCAAATGGGCCTTCAAGTTATGGTCCATTTAAATGTTTTAAAAATAATTTGTAGATAATATTGAAAAGCAATATTTATTTTTCGAAGTTAAAAATTATAAGACATTGGTCAATGCTAAGCTAGTATTGGTCAGTAGGGAAATGAATTGCTAGAATTCTCCTTCGTAGGGGTTATATATATATATATATCACATTAAAAAATAAATTAAAGAAATTATAAAAGATCTAACTATATGTATCATCAAATTTTTAATAAAGCTCAGAAATAAAAATCCCAAGGGGCATAGAATACACAGTAAAAATGTGTTTTGTTAAGGTAGTCCATGGTGAAAAGGTCATTGATTCAAAACCTCATGGGGAAAAATCCAACCATGCTAAGGGCTAGTGTGACCCAGGACAAGTCTGATAGCAAAGTTATGAACTTAATGAGAATCATACTGGGTTTTGTTTTTTCTAGAAGTCGCAAAAAATTAAGATTTTCATGTTGATTTCGAAAAGTGTTGATGCAACATCAACCATTTTTTTAGGCACATATTTTTGATACTTTAAATTTTATTATACGTTAAGTATGGACATTATTTTTAAATGTTAGTGACTTTCAAAGTGATTTTGAAAAGTGTTGATGCAACAACAACCCTCTTTTTCTGAGAGCTTATTTTTGACACTTTAAATTTTCTTATGTATTAAGTATGGATATTTTTTTTAAATATTGGTGATTTTCATATTGATCTTCTAAATCATTGATGCAACATCAACCTTTTTTTGGGGGCATATTTTTGACACATTAAATTTGTTTATGTCTTAAATATGCACAATTTTTTTAAATGTTGTTTATTAAACCATTATTCAGGTTGTCTTATTATTATTTTTCTTCCCGAAATGTTTCTTTTTAAAAGGGTTTTTCAATTTTGTGTTTTTTTCTTTTCTTTGATATTTTTTTGTAATCAAATTTTCAATTTTTTTGCAAAAAATAATAATAATAATAATAATAATAACAAAATCAATATTTTGAAGCTAGGATATTTTTATATATTTATGTATAATTAATTAATACTTCAATACACATAAAATAATTGTCACTAAAGCAACAATTCTAAACATCGGCAGGATGGAAAAAGGGTGAAACTCGAGGCCGTTAAGGTTTGGAGGAAGACCAGATTGGTGAAATTTTGGCAGTGTAGACTGTGAACGGATATCCTAGTCGAAGGCATGTAAGGTGAATTTTTGTGGTCTATGAAGTGCGTTGTAATTTGTTGGTCATTTTACCTTTTATGAAAGGTTTTTACAGCTTGGTTTTCTTATACATTATAGTGTAATTGGGGAGTAGCGGTGAGGTGTGTGTTGTAAGCTGAGGTGGGATTACTTGTTTTAAGTAGTGATGGATTTGGGTTTGGTTGAATTTGGTTTGGAAAGCCCCGTGAGTGGGCCTATTTTCTCCTCTTAGATGAATATGAGGGATTTTGATATTGAGAGGGCAACACATGTTGGTTCAGATGGACTCTTGAGGCTTTAGATGGGTTTAACAAATAAGTATGGGGGGTGTTTCAATGATAATGACCATTTAGTCAATGCAATGGTGAACACAAGCTAGAAGGTGGGATCATCAATCATTGGTAGTAGTTTCCTCACTTTGTTTGTTGGTCTCCATTCCAGGCTCCTGGAATCAAGTCACGTTGAGAAGTAGGGGCGAGGGTTTTTGTAGTGAAAGAGGTAATCAAGGTTTTACATCTTAGGGGCTTCTGGGCCTTGGAACCCTCGATTTCTCAAGGGGTGGTGGTATTGCAAACATCGGTAGTCCAGGTAAGCATGTGGGTGGCCTAAGGGAAGGAGGTTTAATATTTGGCCCTTTTGTTGATATTTCTTGTTCGATAGTTCTTGTATAGCAGTCAAGAGTTAAGGCACCTTTTTCCTTGGGTAAGCTCTTGAATTCTAATGATACTCTCGCGACCCATGTTAAAGTAGTTAGGGTGGTCATTTGTCAAAAAGACTCTAACCAGGGTGTCAATGGGGAGGAGAAACCTTAGGCGGAGCGTAGTTTTGTTGAAGTCCCTTGCGGAGTAGCTCGGGTTTCTAGAAAAAAATAAACTCTAAAAAGAAAAATAAGGTTATGAAATGTGAAAGCAGGCCTGTTCAATATAATTTGTGCATTGGTGAAGACATGGAGATGGCTCAAGTGACGAAGTTTGTTGAGAAGTCCTTGGTCGAGAGGTCAAGAAGGAGATTATTCAGTGTGGAAACCTTGGAAACTTAGAGAGATGAAAACGCATATTGAAAGGTATCAACTCCTCCAGAGGTAGGATTACTTACAAAAGGGTGGTTTCATATTTTTTTAAATCCAAGGTAAACAGAAAACATATTGTAAAAGAGGCATGGTTTGTGCATTTGACTCTTGTTACTTTTAAGTTTTGGTCCCCATTTTTTGATGCTCGAAGGGAAAGAATGGATGTGATGACCATTTGGGTTTGCATTCCAAGACTTTTGTTGCATATGTGGAACCATGGAAACTTTATGAACATTGGTAATACCTTGGTGAAGTTTCTGGGGCAGACTACTCTTTCAAATAGACTAAGGACTGGTCAATGGCTAGAATTCGTGTCAGCTTAGAGCTGAGAACTAAGTTGCTTCTAACCATGAAAATTGGGAAGGATAAGGAATGGTTAATTGATCTAGATTACGAAGGGATTCCCTTCCGATGCAACAGATGAAATAAATATGGCCATCTTTTGTGAAATTGTATGATGCCATTTAAAGAAAATTAGCTCCATCCAATACCTAATAAGAAGCAGAGGAAAATTAGATGAGTTGGGGCCTCTGGACAGCTTGCACAGCCTATGGCTAGGGTTTCAAACGTGTCAAAGACAGATACAATGGGGACTAGTTCTGATTTGGTGGTCGAGGTGGAAGTTCTTGGAAATGGGGTTGCGCTCGAAGGGGGAGGAGACGATTGTTTCATATAGGGTATAAGTCTTGGATCCAAAAGGGGAAAATGATGTTGGTGAATGTGGTCTTGGGGCTATAGAGGTTGGAGAGGCAAATGTAGAAATTCCAAATTGTTTGAGGCCAAGGTATTAACTCAAGGAGGGTGTGGAAATGGACATTCAGATAGAGACTGATAGCTCTTCAAAGGGTACATGGAATCTCCTGATTTCCCCTGGAGGGTCTTATACTCCCTCTTTAACCTTTGACTTGGCTTCTCTGTAGAATAAGGTATTTATGCCATCTGATACAACTTAAGATCAAGGAAAATCCCCCCAACCTGAATGGTTCTGCTGGTGGATTAGGTAAGATCCCCATTTATTTGGTCCAAAGATATAGAAGGGGGAGGAAATCGCATTTATCTCTGGTAAGGCTTGGGCTAAAGAAGAGCTAGTATCAGACAGACAATCCTCTATTGATAAGGCCCTTAGAACATTGAAGGCCTTTGAAATTGTTTCCCAATGAAAATTATTTCTTTTAAATACAAAGGGTTAGAAAGAAAACCTAAAAAACTTGCCTTTAAAAGATTGTTTCAGTTAGAAGACGCTCTGGTTATTTTCTTACAAGAAATTGTGGGGGAAGGGGATATTATCTCTACTTTTCTTAAGTGATCCTTACCTTTCTAGAAGTTCATTGAGCTAGATCTTATAGCATGCTCGGGGGACATGGCTTTGGTTTGGGATTCCCGCAAAATTAAATCTCTCAATTCTTGGAGTGTCTACTCCGGCCTTAGGATGGAAGGTTTCTCCATAGAGTTGGATTCATCTTTTGCCTTTCTTAATATATATGACCCACATGAAGAGAGAATTGGTTTTTGGAATGATTTGTTTCAGAAGTTTGTGACTCAAAGAGATAATTTAATATTCAGATTGGACCTCAACTTCTCTAGAGGGGCAGCTGAATCATGGGGAGAGAGGGCAAGGCCTGATGTGCGCACAAATCTTTATTCTCATCACTTAGAATCCTGCAAACTCATTAGCCTTGATCCAATCAAGCTAAATCCTACCTAGAGGAATAAGCGAGTAGGGGAGGAAAGAGTGGCACAAATAATTGTCAATTTTTTGATAGCGAAGGCCCTAGTGCACAAGTTCAGTTTCTTTAGACAATGGATGGGTATAGGTGGAGAATATGATCACTCTCCAATCCTCCCAGTTTCAAGGCTTAGATTAATTAAAATTGGAGGCATATCATCTAGGGTCCTTGGTTATCACTAGCCCAGTAGTGTGAAGACAATATAAAAAGGATTAGGAGGATCACTAAGGAATGGGAAGCTAAGAAAAAAATTCATGGAAACTAAGGAACTCAAAATATTGAACAACTTTTGAGTATAGTATCAGACTGTCTGGAGGAAGGGTTTAGGGATCATGATTCTAGGGAGGAGTTGGGAAGGTTTTTATCCAAGAGAAAGGAGATTCTTGCTAATAGGGAAGCTTAATGGAGACTAAAAATTTGTGTTATATGGATGGAGAAAGGAGATGAAAATACATTTTTTTCCAAGATTATGCAAAGAGTCGTGAAATGGAAAATACTATTGGGAAAATAGAAGACCATCTGAGCAGAACATCTCAAATTTTGATGGCCTAACTGAATTGGTTAAAACATACTTTACAAATCCGTTCTCAACTCCTGCAAATATATAAATAGTTGAGATTATTCAGGTGGCAAACTACTTTTCCAGGTTTGTGGAGGAAGAAGATAACCAAACTCTCATGCTGGAGGTCTCTGAAGATGAGCTAAAATATGTCCTATCTAGCTACCAATGGGACAAAAGTCTGGGCCTGTATGGGTGGACTATGGAATTTTTTATTGAACTCATTGATTTGGTGGTGGGGGGCGGGGGGCAGGGATCTCTTGAAAGTGATAAAAGAATTATTTCATCCTTTAATTCAACCTTTATTTCACTAATCTGCAAACATGATAATCCTTCCTCTTTTGAGGAATTTTTTCCCATTTCTATTTGTAACTGTATTTATAAAAATATTCCAAGGTAATTGCTCAAAGAATCAAGCCCATCCTATCAAAGGCAATTTCCAATGAACAGTTTGGTTTTTTGGAATGGATACAGATCCATGAGGCGATTGGAGTGGTACAAGAGTGCCTTCATAGTATGAAAACTCTGAAACTCAACGGAGACGTCATAAAAATGGATCTTTCTTAGGCATATGATCGAGTGAGTTGGCTCTATATACCTCTCCTTCTAACTCATGTGGGCTTTGAAGTTCCCTTTATAAATCAGATTATGAGTTGTATGATGTCAGTTTCTTTTGAATTTCTTATAAATGGTGTGACATCCCTTTTTTCAGAGTATATAGGGGTCTCAGTCAAGGCTACCCCTTCTCTCCTCTCTTTTACCTATTAGTAACGGAATGTCTTAGTAGTATGTTGAAGGACACCAAATGTAGAGGTGATTTCAAATGAGTAAGTGTCACTCATGCTTTGGTTATTTCCCATCTACTTTTTGTGGATGATAAAATGATATTCTATAATGGTGAGATAGGGGATGTGGAATATATTCATGAAATTCTGAACCTTTTCAATAGGGATACCGATATGGTTATAAATGCAGTAAAATCTACTCTTACTATACTCAATATGGATCCTTAGGAAATCAACAATCTTAGAATTTTTATTCCTTTTGAGATTCTAAACTTTGTTTCAGGGCTCAAGTATTTGGTTTTTTACTTGAAGCCCAACTTCTATAGAAATGAAGATTGGTCTTGGCTCTTGGCTAAGCTAGAAAATAGACTTTCATAGTGGATCCATAGATGGATTTCAAGAGTTGTGTGTCTAGTATTGGTTAAATTGGTACCTAAAGCAATTATTTTGTATTGGATGTCCTTGGCATGGATCACAAAGGTGATTCTGGAAAAGGAAAGAATGATTTTGTTTCAAAATTCTATGAGAAGGGATGCAAGAACATTTTGTATTTTCATGGGTTAAATGGTCATGGATTACAATTCCCAAGCTCCTAGGGGGGCTAGGATTTTAAAAAAAATTTCCTTATCTCAAAATCACTTGCACCAAAATCTGGGTGGAGGCACCTTACCACCTCCAACCTTTGGACAAATGTTGTAATGGAGAAATACATTGGCCAGATTCTCTCAAGGATTGGATCATGCATCCTAACAGAGCAATAGATAATATATCAACTATATGGAGGGTTGTGTTAAACTCTTTTGATCTAATCTCTTCAGGGCTTGCATGGAGGATTGGGAATGGACACAGAGTCAGACTTGGTTATGACCCTTGGTCGGGGAGTGGGGACAATCATTTTTTATCTAAAAAACTCATTACATATTGATGCAGGAGCATGAGGCTTGAAGACAAAAGGCTCTGAATTTATTCCAAAAATACAAAAATAGTTTACAAGAAAAGGAGTGGGATCCTTTAGTTGTCAATTTACAAAGTTTTATAGATAGGATTTGAGCTAGGATTTAGGGATTGAGTGATTTTATAATTAATTCAAGTTGTTTAGATTCAGTTGAGATTCTCAAGGAGAATATCAACCAGATTAGATATTGTCTAAGATTAGGCAGATTCGATCCATTGATTAAGGATCTTATTATTAGAATGAAATGGTATTTATGTAAGTTCTGAATGATTATAAAGGGACTTTGATTGATTTGGCATGATTAGGCCGTATAAGATTAAGTTACAAAAACTGTATCCTAGTGTATTTGTGTATCCCGGAGGCATTTTATTCCTTTGAAATATCTCTAAGTTCTGCAGATTTCTAGTTTGGCTTTTGAATTAGAGTATGCAAAATTTGTATTATATGACACAATCTTGCATTTTCCGTGTTTCGAAATAATTTGGTTATGTTCTAAAAACATCGGAGAATATGGTTTGAGACAAGTTAAATGTAGTGGAGGTGTTAAGTTTGGCAGAACAGAGAAAAGAAAACATGACAAAATCGTGTTAAACCAAAGGAGTCTATAACCGTACGAATTACAGATCTAATAGATTTAACGGTCATCGCGTGCCAATAAGCTCATTCATTAGTCCAAGAAGAAAAGCAGTTTTATCAGTGTAGTTGTTTATCAGTTGGAGAAAAAGTGGTAAGCTTTCTTTTGAAATTCTAAGCGAATCCATTAATTGACCGACACATAGCACTCGGGTGGAGAGAGAAAACCACTTTATCAGGGGGATAAACATCACGCAAGATCTCCGTCCGTTATCACTGTTAACTGTTGGATCAAATGTGCTTTGATCAACGGTGGAGGATCACCGATTAGTTTTGTTGATCGGGTGAACCAACAACCGTCAGATTGAAAGGTATGTTCAACAGCGAAGAGTTAGTGCGATAATGTTTATGGGAAAAAAGGACGTGATAAGGAATTAACCAAAAGTTTAAATTCCTTTTGATTCCGTGGCAATTGAAATGTTTTCATATTTCGGCTAAAATTAAGCAGTTCTGCTAATTGAGAAAAATAGACAAGTTTGGAGGTAGATGACTGATACTCCAAAGGAAATCCAAGAAGAAGTTCCACCTAAACTTGCATAAATCGTTTTGGGATTTGAACGATTATCAATTACACCTGCACCCAGACCACCATTTGATCTAACTTCATCTTGCTCTTATACTCACTTTGTAGAATTCCTCTGTGTATTCCTTTACTGTCATAGATCTCTGTCTAAGATTCTGCATCTTTCTAAATAATGTTTGCTGATAATCACTTGGCAAAAACTTACTTTTCAATTTTGCCACCATCATGTTCCAATTCTTTCTTGGTTGTTTGCCAAGTCTTCTTCTTTCTGCTTGCACTCCATCCCACCAAAGTGTTGCACGTACTTTTAGTTTTGTGACAACAAAATTCACCTTCTTTCCTTCTTCTGTTTCTTCAAAATAAAAAAATTTCTCCATGTCATTTATCCAGTCTATCAATTCCTCAAGGCTTAAGCTTCCTGTGTAGATTGAAACTTCAAGTCTAGGCTTGGTGTGGATCTCAATACTAACTTAAAGAATCTCATTTTAGGAGTTACATCTGTAAGTTCTTCTTCTTCTTCATCTTCAACTTCAGGTTCACTAACATCTCCAACATTTGCATCTCTTCTCATTTCCATTGCTTCCAATCTAGCTTGCATCGGTTGCATAGCTTCCAACACTTCAACATTTGCAATGGGTCTTCCTCTTCTTCGACCACCACCTCTTCCTCCAACTCTGAAATCCATGTTGGATTTCTTTTTCTGATCCTTAAGATCTTGTTCAGTGTCAGTAGGCTGCTCTAATAACACAAATGGTGGTCTGGATCTCAATACGGAGATATGGACTTTTTTTTGGGTTTACCGAAAACTCAAAGGGGACATCATTCAATTTATGTAGTAGTTGAAAGATTTTCAAAAATGGCACATTTTATTCCATGCTATAAAACCAGTGATGCTACTCACATTTCTAATCTATTTTTTTAGGAGATTGTAAGATTACATGGGTTACCTAAGAGCACTTTTTGAGACAGAGACACCAGATTTGTTGGACATTTCTGGTGGACATTGCGAGAGAAGCTTGGAACTAAACTGAGTTTCAGTTTTGCTTATCATCCTCAGATTGATGGATAGACTGAAGTTGTAAACAAATCTTGGGTAATCTTCTGAGAAGTCTTACAGGTGAACATCCAAAATAGTGGGATCAAGTATTGGCACAGGCAGAATATGCTTATAATGATTCTCCTAATAGGAGTATAGGGTATAGTCCATTCCATATAGCTTATGGAGACCACCACATATCTTTAGTATGAAGTTTATACTAGAATATGTCATATTAGTAACCCTGCAACAACAAATTTGTGGTCATAAGGATGGATTAATGCAATGGACTTGAACATTCTTGAGGATTTGCATGCCGAATGGGGACAGTACTTGGATTCCCTTACTCGAGCTCACATCAGACTATTAGACTGTGAGGATGAGCTTGTGTAGGCTTCCTCCCCTAACGAGTTATACACTCTAAAGTTAGGATACATTTATCTGAATGCTAGAGTTCATTTGGCAGAGCCTGAATGGTGGTGGAGCGTATTTTGGAAGGAAAAATGTCCTCTGAAAGTGAATTTGTTGTGTTGGTGTATCATGAGGAATAATGTACCTACTGTTGAAGAATCTAGGGAAATTAGATATAGTAGGATTCTTCTTTACTTGATAGCAATTTGTGAAGCAATTTTTCAATTTAACTTGTTATCTTGATCTTTTTCTCTTATTATTATTGCATGTGTGTTTACTTTATCAATTTGCTACCAAAACACAAGAAACAAGAACACGAGATATTGGCTCTCTGCCAGGGAAAAACATCTCTCTCTTAGAGAGGAAAACCATTTTGTAAATTTCTCTTATTGAAGCTTCTTACTAATCAATGCCAAACCCTAGACCCTTGACAAGAATATCCTCCAAGCACAAGTCAAGTCCTTCCTTCTTCTGGAACTTTTTTTCCCGACACTTCATCCTCCTTTCGGCACTTCGTTCCCTAACACTTCATCCTCCTTCTTCCTTCGACAACTGATGATAGACCTTATTTATGTGAGATCTAGAAGACATACTTATCTTTGATACTTAGTGAGATCCTTCACCTATGAAGATACCTTCTTTCTCTTGTCCAACCGAGCTTCTTCTTGATGTGTAGTTTTACACTTGATATGACAACACTGCAGCCCTAATTTCTCACACATGTGGGAGGTTTCCTTGTATATTTGACTCATTTTACCTTCGCTTAGGAAAGCCTCTTCTTCGCTATAGTGGGAGGCCTTATGGGCCTAAGTTTCTACCCCAAACAATGAGAGATATGAGATTGTTATTTTGTTGTTGTTATTATCGCAGAAGCACCTCCTTTTCTTGCATGTGTGACTATGATTACCCTTAGAACAAGCCTCTAAATGTCAGTTTTGTCTTCTCCTTCTTCGTTGCACCAAAGGATCCTTTTACTTCGACTTTCTTCACCCTTTTTCGGTCTTCTTTTCCTCTTTGATTTCAGAGGTATCACTACTTGTCGTTGGAGGAGTGGAAAACCTCTATATATAGAGGTATGTCCCTCCTTTAGGCCGACTTGAGCACTTAAGGCCGACTTCACTTTTCCACTTCATTTTTTCTTCTTTGGTGATCTCGTTGCATGGAGAGGAGTTGTGACTTTGCTTGGAGGGATATCTTTGACACTAATACATAAATATGCACGGTGTAACATGCCCTTAAGGGTCTTCAACATTTATTTTGACTCTTTGACTTTCTTATAGCACTTTGACATGTGCTAGACCTATTCAATGAGCAAGAAACTCATTGATATAAATAATAAAAATAATATTTCTTTTCTTTAATAAATACAAATATCAAAATTACATTTATGAAGATCAAACCTAGTTACACTTTCTTCAACACCTACTTGGGGGGTGATGCAACATAGGTTTTTCATTGGGCCAGGGCGGTGCTCCCTATGAAAAGGGGCAAAGGAATTAATTGATCACCTATTTCTGACTTGGCCTTTCACTCAACAAGTTTGGAAAGATTGTAGCATGAGCTTGGGTTTAAACTTCTTTCAGATGGGCCATCCTTTACAGCTACTTGGCAAATTTGGCAGCAAGATAGGTCGATCAGAATCATTCATGCACCTACCTATTATATTATGTTGGGGAATATGGCTTCCTAGAAACAAGTCGATATTTAATGATATCACATCTTGTCTAGGGAAAATTGCTATTGAGAGTATTGCTATACTAAAACTCTTTCCGCAAGTCCAAGATCAACAACCAATCAGACCTATTTTAGAGGAAAATCTAGACAAATCAATGCCCTGGGATTCTTCGATGGGGCTTCACAGGGAGGAGGAGCCCAATTTGGTGGGGGATTCGTTCTTAAGATGTCCGAGCATCATGCATATCATGTTAAAATTGGTATGGGTTCTGCAACAAACATCTGGGCTGAAACACTTGCATGTAGATCTTTTATTGCTTTCACCATTGAGAAGGTTTGTGTTAAGATCTAGATCTATGAGGATTCCATGTTGGTGGTCAATAGATTGCGGGCTCTAGTAGGTAGTTGAGTTGCGAGGTCAGGATCGGTCAGATTATTACCACAAGCCATATATGAACAAGTTACAAGTAGCATGAGGCATGGTTTAGCCCATGCTGGTTCTACATTTTTGAGACACCGCCTACAATGCTTTTTAGCTATAGGTTTATGCTTGTGCATAGTGGTTAACTATCATTTTGTGATACTCCCTGTTCACAAATGTTTTTTTCTGTCAATTTTGCAATGACTTTTTATTTTCTTCATGCTTAGAACAACTAATATTTTGCTATATTTTTGGGGTACTTCTATTCTATCTTATTGACTCATGTTTATGTATCTATGAGTTGGGATTTCCTTGTTTTTGGCACTGTCTGGGTGGGTGGGTGGGGGGGGGGGGGGGGTGTCTTTCTCCTGACTGAATGCACTTCCTTTTAGTGCATACGACAAATGTATTTTTGTCTGAAAATGTGTGAAATTATGTTGTTTTTCCTTGGGAAAAAAAATTAAACACTCGAAAAAATATACATTTTGCATGTAAATAGAATAATAAAAAACACATATTTTAGCCTTTTCTCTACAAATGACATGTCAAATAAATATTTTTATGGAATAAATTGAAAAAATAATAATTAAAATGTTTAAAAAAAATAAAAACAATTTAAAAATTAAAAAACAAAAACATTTAAAACAAATTTAATTTGGAATATGTATATGTAAAGAAAAAATAAATAAAAATTTAAAATATTATACACCAGTTAAAGTTAATTTTTTAATGGAATAAGAAAAAAAATTAAACAATTATAAAACTTAAAATATATAAATAAAACTAAATGTTTCAAAATTTGGAAAAACAACAATGTTATTAAAAAAATTAAAATAAATAAACAAAATATTAAACAAATTGAAAAAAAACAACATACAAAATAAATTAGAAGGAAAAATGAAATATAATTTTAAAAATATATATTTCCTAATCAAATGAAAATAAAATAAATAAAGATATTATAAAATAAATTAAAATAAATATTGAAAAAAATCTATAAAAAAATGGGGTGTAATGAGTACATTCCACTAGGCACAAACAATAACTTTGTAGAAATGGTTGTCACTATTCCACCTGTTAGAACCAATATTTCATAAATTTCACGAGGGCCATGGTTGTCACTATTCCACCTGCTAGAACCAATATTTCTTAAATTCCACAAGGACCAACATGTCTCCGAAGACTTCAACTGGCTCTCATTGGGACATAAATAGTAAACCATACCACTTGAGCTAAGTTTTTTTGACATATTTTTTAATGTTTTTTTAATATTTATTTTTTTTATTCAAAAAATTGTAATATTTTTTATTTATTTATTTTTTAATTTGTTTCTAATTATTTAAATTGTTGCTTTGAATTTTGGGTCAAATTTTTATCTCTATTTTTTTAGTTGTGTTGATATATATATATATATATATATATATATGATTTTCTCCTTTTATTTTTTGTCATTTTTAATTTATTTAAACTTCTTTTAATTTTAATTTTTTTAAGCTGCAAGTGTTATGTCAATGCTTCACTAACAACTTAAACTCACTGTATTAATTTGATAGTTGATTCCAAAGTTTTTGTTACAATGGATAAATCCACCCCCATTGTGTGTGAATTTTATGGTTGGTTTTTAAATTTTCATTGCAATGGACAAGGGCCACCCCATTGCGATGTCAATATCGTGGTTGATATTTAAATTTTCATTGCAATTTATTAAGTTGTCCTAAGTTAAGATTTTAAAAGAGTTATACTTTTGGCATTTAAAAAAAATATTATTGGTATAATGACTCTTTTATTTAGGTATTCATTTTTAAATTTTTTCATAGTCACGATTTGGTTTTAATTATATAACATAAAAATGTCTAAATTTTAAGGTTTTACATCTCAATGGGAATTTATCTTTAACACCATAGTTGAACAATGTCAAAATTTTAAGGTTTTTCGAAGTCATGACATTTATCATTTATCTTTAACGTCATGGTTGAAAATGTTGACATTTTTAATTTTTTTGGAGATGATCATTCATGCACCTACCTATTATATTATGTTGGGGAATATGGCTTCCTAGAAACAAGTCGATATTTAATGATATCACATCTTGTCTAGGGAAAATTGCTATTGAGAGTATTGCTATACTAAAACTCTTTCCGCAAGTCCAAGATCAACAACCAATCAGACCTATTTTAGAGGAAAATCTAGACAAATCAATGCCCTGGGATTCTTCGATGGGGCTTCACAGGGAGGAGGAGCCCAATTTGGTGGGGGATTCATTCTTAAGATGTCCGAGCATCATGCATATCATGTTAAAATTGGTATGGGTTCTGCAACAAACATCTGGGCTGAAACACTTGCATGTAGATCTTTTATTGCTTTCACCATTGAGAAGGTTTGTGTTAAGATCTAGATCTATGAGGATTCCATGTTGGTGGTCAATAGATTGCGGGCTCTAGTAGGTAGTTGAGTTGCGAGGTCAGGATCGGTCAGATTATTACCACAAGCCATATATGAACAAGTTACAAGTAGCATGAGGCATGGTTTAGCCCATCTGGTTTTACATTTTTGAGACACCGCCTACAATGTTTTTCAGCTATAGGTTTACGCTTATGCACAGTGCTTAACTATCATTTTGTGATAGTCCCTATTCACAAATGTTTTCTTGCTGTCGATTTCGCAATGACTTTGTATTTTTTTCATGCTTAGAACAACTAATGTTTTGTTGTATTTTTGGAGGACTTCTGTTCTATCTTATTGACTCATGTTTATGTATCTATGAGTTGGGATTTCCTTGTTTTTGGCACTGTCTGGGTGGGTGGGTGGGGGGGGGGGTGTCTTTCTCCTGACTGAATGCACTTCCTTTTGGTGCATATGACAAATGTATTTTTGTCTGAAAATATGTGAAATTACGGCGTTTTTCCTTGGGAAAAAGAATTTAAACACTCGAAAAAAAATATACATTTTGCATGTAAATAGAATAATAAAAAACACATATTTTAGCCTTTTCTCTACAAATGACATGTCAAATAAATATTTTTATGGAATAAATTGAAAAAATAATAATTAAAATGTTTAAAAAAAATAAAAACAATTTAAAAATTAAAAAACAAAAACATTTAAAACAAATTTAATTTGGAATATGTATATGTAAAGAAAAAATAAATAAAAATTTAAAATATTATACACCAGTTAAAGTTAATTTTTTAATGGAATAAGAAAAAAAATTAAACAATTATAAAACTTAAAATATATAAATAAAACTAAATGTTTCAAAATTTGGAAAAACAACAATGTTATTAAAAAAATTAAAATAAATAAACAAAATATTAAACATATTGAAAAAAAACAACATACAAAATAAATTAGAAGGAAAAATGAAATATAATTTTAAAAATATATATTTCCTAATCAAATGAAAATAAAATAAATAAAGATATTATAAAATAAATTAAAATAAATATTGAAAAAAATCTATAAAAAAATGGGGTGTAATGAGTACATTCCACTAGGCACAAACAATAACTTTGTAGAAATGGTTGTCACTATTCCACCTGTTAGAACCAATATTTCATAAATTTCACGAGGGCCATGGTTGTCACTATTCCACCTGCTAGAACCAATATTTCTTAAATTCCACAAGGACCAACATGTCTCCGAAGACTTCAACTGGCTCTCATTGGGACATAAATAGTAAACCATACCACTTGAGCTAAGTTTTTTTGACATATTTTTTAATGTTTTTTTAATATATATTTTTTTTATTCAAAAAATTGTAATATTTTTTATTTATTTATTTTTTAATTTGTTTCTAATTATTTAAATTGTTGCTTTGAATTTTGGGTCAAATTTTTATCTCTATTTTTTTAGTTGTGTTGATATATATATATATATATATATATATATATATATATTTGATTTTCTCCTTTTATTTTTTGTCATTTTTAATTTATTTAAACTTCTTTTAATTTTAATTTTTTTAAGCTGCAAGTGTTATGTCAATGCTTCACTAACAACTTAAACTCACTGTCTTAATTTGATAGTTGATTCCAAAGTTTTTGTTACAATGGATAAATCCACCCCCATTGTGTGTGAATTTTATGGTTGGTTTTTAAATTTTCATTGCAATGGACAAGGGCCACCCCATTGCGATGTCAATATCGTGGTTGATATTTAAATTTTCATTGCAATTTATTAAGTTGTCCTAAGTTAAGATTTTAAAAGAGTTATACTTTTGGCATTTAAAAAAAATATTATTGGTATAATGACTCTTTTATTTAGGTATTCATTTTTAAATTTTTTCATAGTCACGATTTGGTTTTAATTATATAACATAAAAATGTCTAAATTTTAAGGTTTTACATCTCAATGGGAATTTATCTTTAACACCATAGTTGAACAATGTCAAAATTTTAAGGTTTTTCGAAGTCATGACATTTATCATTTATCTTTAACGTCATGGTTGAAAATGTTGACATTTTTAATTTTTTTGGAGATGTGATATTTTATATTTTATGCTATCATAAAAAAAACTATTGGAATTTTAAGGTTTTTTGAAGTCATGATATATATATATTTTTATGTCATTGCTTAAAAAATTGTTGAAATTTTAACCAAAAAAACGAGTTGATGAGCATCAACAGCTTTCAATTTCAAAGTGTTTTTCATGTTGACTACACAAAAATTTTAGTTTTTAATGTCATTGTTAAAAAAATTAACTAGAAAAAAAATAAACTAATAAATAAATAAATGTTATGTTTTTCAAATTTATTGCATACAAATTTTGGTTTTTAATGTTGTTGCTAAAAAAAATGGAATTTTAATCCAAAAATAAAAATAAAATGTTGATGCACCATTAATGCCTTTCTTTTTTGAGGTGGTGACTTTGTTTGATCCACAAGTGATTTTAAGGGCTTAGATGCCCCTAGGTCACAATTACTCAAGCCATAGGTTAAACATGTCAGTCATTACCTAACAATAAATAATAACAAAAATAAAAACAATAATATGTTGACATATAGAAATTTGAAATTTATATAAATATAAATAAAATTATTAAGAACCAACATAGATCTATTTTCACTTTGTATCTAGAAATCAAATTTGTCGACGTGCAAACTTTTCTTCAAGTTTTGCACTCAAAATGAGGTTTGCGTCTTGATAGATTTGATCTAGTTTTGCACTCAAAATGAGGTTTGCATCACGATAGATTTGATCCCTCTCATCACTTGGTAGATATGCAGTTAAGATGGATCTATGTTGGTTTTTAATAAATTATATTTTGAAGAATGAATCTATTAAGATAAGTTGAAAAAAGATTTTATAAATAAAAATTAATAAATTCAAGCATCATTTTAATATGTATATATATTCACAAAATTTGTTATGAAAATATATATGTACAAAGGATGTTGAATATCAAGTCTATGACCAACTATAGCATGTTTGAGAAAAAACCAATCATAGAAGGTTGGTCTAAAATTGTGTTGTCTAGTCATAGATTGAGCTAATGCTAGCCATGTTCATTTCATAGGGAACAAAACACACTTTAAAACCCATGATAGGTACATAACCAAGAAACTAAAAACACATGTGAAAACTTATATTGTAGCAAAAATTAGTCTTACGAATAGTAGAAATGAACCACAAGAAGTCATTTGATAGAGCAATTGAAGTTCCTCCACGGAAAGGAGGAGCTCATCCCAGTTCTCATTGCAATCGAACAATATTATTCCTAGCAAATGCTTAAGATACCAATACAAGTAAAGTACTAGTTATGTCTAACTTTTGGTGCTCCCAAGTGAAGGATCCATTCATCCACCTCAACCAAGGCATCTAAATTTAATAATTGTGTTCATTCATTCAATATCAAATAATTCATGGTGCACAACCACTAAGGCATTCTCACAATGGCATTTTGCTAGGCTCAAGCTTTCAAATTACCTTACAGGCCTCTGCCACCTCCCCATAACCACAATTGGGCTCTCTCCCACAACATTGGAGAAAGAGAAAAGTGATAACCAAAGAGGAAAACAAAGCTTGGAATGAAAGAGCAAAAGGGAGACATAAACAAGTGCAAGAATAAAACCAAACAAGGCATCCAAGGCGATGCAAACCCAATAGAAGATAGCAAATAAAATACAGAGGTAAGGACAAGAAAAGATTGACCCTTCAACATTTTGCATCATTTAAAAGTATCTATCTTTGTTATGTTTTATATCTTCAAAGTTCTCAATTTTTTTTAGATATCACATCTCATCCCATTTTTCATAACACATGGGATCTTACAAAAATCGTTTATAAAAACTTCAAAAATAATATTTTCCATAAACTTTAGCCAACATTTTTCTTTCACATTTCCAAAAGTTTTTCCTTTGAAAAAAACACACCCAAAGTACTTTTACTTACAAAACAAAAACATCACATTAATTTTCCGTTGTTCTTGCAATAAATTGCATCACCTAAAGCATTATTTTGATATGATACATCAGAAAGAAAAAAAAAATACCTAAAACAAGAAACTTGTAATAATTTTTTTCCACACAATGACAATTTTACTATACCATGATAAAGAAAAAGGGAAAAAAATTCATTGAAACAAGCAAATTTTGTTTTATCACATTGTGAAAAAAACTTTCAAAACCACATTAGCATTTTAAATGTATTTAAATGTACATAAATGTATTTAACATAATTTTTGCAGGTTCAAAATTTCACCTTCAAAGACAATTAGCAATTTAGTTTATAATATACTATGTACAAAGCTAAATCAAATCCAATACAATCCAAAAATTCCAAATTTAAAGCCATTCTCTACAAAAAATCCCTTAAGACAGTTAGCAATTTAGTTTATAATATACTATGTACAAAGATAAATCAAATCCAATACAATCCAAAATTTCCAAATTTAAAGCCATTATCTGCAAAAATCCCTTTGCATAATGATTAGTGTTGAATTAATACAGAAATTAAAGTCTGCAACTCACACAAAACCACTAACCAAATTTATAATAATAACAAAAGTGAAAAAGTAGTGATCACATCTATGGCAACAGCAAGCCATGCAAGGTGTCAAATATCTCATTAATTTACAGTTACAAATATAACCGCCCCATCTCATTTTTTGGCCTTTTTTGCAGCAGGCACGACTTTCTTGGGCTTCGGAGGATTCACCCTCTTTAAAGCCTTGGCAAGCTTCTTTGCGGCAGCAAGCTTCCCAGCAGGAGTTTCTTTCTTCATAGTTGCCCCCTTATTTATAGGCATTGCTGCCTTCTTTACCTTTTTAGTGGATGCTGCAGTCTTCGGCTTAGAGACCTTAAGAACCTCGGTTACTTTGGTGGGGGTTTTAGCAAGCTTCGGGGCCTTCTTAGACCCAGATGCTACCTTGGGCTTAGCTGCAGGCTTACTGACCAGGGCTTTTGGCTTCAGAGGCTTGGCAGCCTTCGGCTTCACTGACTTCTTCCACTCTTCCGAAAGTTTGAAAGAGTTCTTGACCTTGGCAAGCTTACCAGATCTGGTAAGATTTCTCAGCTGAACTGTTAGAAGTTTCTTGAAATTCGCAGGGAGTTTGGACTGGTATTTGTTGTCGATATAGGCTGCTATGGCATAATGGATAGACCCGGTCCTATCCTTCAAATAAGTAATCGCTTCCATGATCATCTGCAAAATAAAAATGAAAAAATTAAGACTCCCACTTTGAAAATATAATGTGAGAAGAAAAAACCAGAGGCCAAGACTTGATACCTGAAGATATGTAGGATGAGAAGGTGGTTGTTTCAATCCCTTGGAAGCCCTCAGCTTCTTTTCTTTATCAACATTGTTAACTACAGGATTTGCAGTTGTCTCAGCTGAAGCCATTTGTTTATATCTCCAAATTACTCAAAAACGAGATCTCGTTGCACAAATCCAAAAATGAGAAAATATCGAGATCTCAGTACACAAATCCCAAAAGGAGAAAATAACATTTGGATGGTAAAAAATGGATTGTTATTGATGTTTATATACATAGGGGAAGACTGGGGTACCTCAAGATGCTCAAAGGCCCTGGTCGGCCAGACAAGTCACCGGCTCATCTTTCTGCCATGCAGTTCATTCGACGATTGTAAATTGCCCGATTATCCTCCCATGAATTGATTATTCAAAGGGAGATTCGTTCTCGACTGTTGAAATGCTCCACAAGTAATTCTTGGTTCTTACTACTTTTTTACCTTTATTATTTTCCATAAAAATCATTTAAATTATTATTAAGAAACTTCTGAATTTTGGGTTGGTGTGGTGAAGAATACATACCTTGCCTTACCTAAATGAGGAGATGAACCTTGCTCTAGTAAGAGGCATACTTTTAATTCACAGGTTTTTTATAGGGTTACTTATTCATTTTTTAATTATTAAAAAGGTAATATTTTTAAGGAATAAAATTTTTCTTTTTTTCTATAAATTATATGTTGGAAAAAATTATCATAATTCAATCATCAAACTGGAAAATCATCTAATTCATTAATGTTATTGGACAAAAACTATGCCACCTAGAATTACTCACAGTCCCCCTCCATAACGAGGCGGTCCCCCTCCATAAGGGGGCAAGAATTACTCGCGGTTCCCCTCCATAAGGTGGCGAAGAATTACTCGCGGTCCCCCTCCATAAGGGGGCAAGAATTACTCGCGGTCCCCCTCCATAAGGGGGCAAGAAAAAATAATATTTTTAACCAATGAAATTTTCTTTTTCCATGAATTACATATTGGGAAAATTTATCATAATTCAATTGTCAAACTAGCAGTAAGGAAAATCATCTAATTCATCAATGTTATTGGACAAAAGCTAGGAAAATCGTCTAATTCATCAATGTTATTGGACAAAAACTATGCCATCGTGAATTACTCGTGGTCCAGTCCATAAAAGGGCGCGGTCCAGTCCATAAGGGGGCAAGAATTACTCGTGCCCAAGGGGGCAAGAATTACTTGCACCCCCCCATAAGGGGGCAGGTCGCGACCGCCCATAAGGGGGGCACGACCATCCATAAGGGCGCATGTTTTCATTCCTCCCAAATAAACTATTAAAACCTCTTCGAGTACATAAGGTGGCACAGTCCAATCCATAAAACCTCTTCGAGTCCATAAGGTGGCGCGATCCAATCCATAAGGGGCCAAGAATTACTCGCGGTCCCCCCCATAAGGGGGCAGGCTTTCATTCCTCCCAGATAACCTATTAAAACCTCTTTCTTATCTAAAATTTGGTGTTGTTTAATTATTTTATATTTTTTTAACTCAAATTTGATGACCTAATTTTTTGTTGATTAAATTGCATTTTTTAATGCATAAATAGATTTTTATCTAAAATTGGGTGTTGTTTAATTATTTTATATTTTTTCAACTCAAATTTGATGACCTAATTTTTTGTTGATTAAATTGCATTTTTTAATGCATAATTAGATTTATTGCTTAAACAATTCTTAGGACAAATATTTTGTGGACTACACAACTCAAACATGTAAATTCAATAAATTCTTGCCACGACATAACCATTTAAGAATACCCTTGTAATATATTACAGTAACTCTCTAAGCAATTATCTATACCATTCCTACTAATCATCATGAGAAGTATCAATAAGACTCTCAATATCTTCGATGAAAATGACACTCAAGTCATTTAGACCATTGATGACCATATGTTCAACAAATAGCTACATGTGTCCAAGTTATATGAATTGGAGGGATGTTCATTGGATAGTCATGAGTTCACTACATCTCTCATTGACGGACAATTTGATGGTAATTTATTGGTGCACAATAACCCCATTCCAAGTAGCAATGAAATTTGTTTCTTGGAACCCCTAACATCCTAATATCAATAATTTGTTGTAAATTATCTCATACACTCAGCTTTGTAGCAACCCATCTCACAATATCCACTTCTTTTCAAAACTCTATTCTTACTACATCTCTCATTAATGGACAATTTGATGGTAATTTATTGGTGCACAATAACCCTATTCCAAGTTCCAATAACATTTGTTCTTGGAACCCCAAACATCCTAATATCAATAATTTGTTGTAAATTATCTCCTACACTAAGCTTTGTAGCAACCCATCTCACAATATCCACTTATTTTCAAAACACTATTTTAATACGTGATAGTTTTTCTTTAAAACCATTTAAGAAGACCCTTGAATATACTACAATAGCTCTCTAAGCAATTATCTATACCATTCCTACTAATTATCATGAGAAGTATGAGTAAGACTCTCAATATGCTAGATGAAAATGACACTCAAGTCATTTAGACCATTGATGATCATATGTTCAACAAATAGCTACATGTGTCCAAGTTATATAAATTGGAGGGATGTTCATTGGATATTCATGAGTTCACTACATCTCTCATTGAAGGACAATTTGATGGTAATTTATTGGTGCACAATAACCCTATTCTAAGTAGTAATAACATTTGTTTCTTGGAACCCCTAACACCCTAATATCAATAATTTGTTGTAAAATATCTCATACACTAAGCTTGTAGAAATTCTGCAAATTCTCTACAAATCTACCTCTAAGATCATGTTGAAAATATGACTGTAGATTAACCCGATAATGCAATGTAACTAAAGAAAAATACTATAATCTACTTCCACTATCAATTTTCTTTGTGGTAGTGTAAAGATCTAGCTGAATCAGAGCTGAACACATACAACCATAAGAAGAAGAATCAATGCACAAGAAACATAGAAAATACTCAGGGGAAAGTCTCAGCTAAAACCCCACTATCTGTATTATTATACAAGGTGGAAATACATCATAATTATACAAAGCCTTAGCTCTCATAGCCAGCCAGCTCTTAGTACAATCCTCTTGGATGCTCACAAGCAAACAAACCTTCTCACAAACCTTCTCCTCTTCCCTCCAAGCCTCCTATTTCCTTGCGCAATTTTCCCTGGGTGATCTAGCTGTTACCCAGTGTAACACTGATCTCACATACTGCTCCAACACACTATCAGAACTGCGCAATCCTCAAGGAATGAATTCCTTCTCCATGAATGAGTTTTCCTTCTAGGAAAATTTCTACAACTGATAGTACATGGTCCTTGTCTTTAATCTCAATTGGGTCTTTCTCTGAATAGATATGCATGAGTTATTTATGAAAGAATCTTCAGTTATCTGGAGCACACTAGTTTGATGCATGCATGCATTGGAGTACACTAGTTTGATGCATGCATGCATTAACTGACTGAACTCACAATTAGTTCCTCAAACTGTTTTGGACATAACTCAGTTAACTGAGCTAACTAATTACAACTCAATTATAACTCATCCTTATCTCCTTAATTAAGGGATAATCTCCTTAATTTAAGGGATAACTATTGCATGACTTCACAAAGACTTCTAACTTGAATCTCTTCAACTAATTAATCCAAGATGAATTAATTAATTATTTTCCAAGCAGTTGGCGAGACTAAATTCGAATTTTAATTCTTAATTTTAATTCAAGGACAAATTAAAATTGGAATATTCTAGATTCTATTTTTATCATTTCTTGTTGCTATTTTCAACACTCCCTCTCAACAAGAAAGGAATTCATCTTGATCCTGATCCTAAACCTTTGGAATCATGTGCATGCAACACTTCTCTCTAGTGTTGTTGCTCCAGCAACTCTAGAAACAAAAAAACATCCAACATGAATCAGTATGAGGCATCTGTCATTAAAGTCTCTGACTACTATTGCCTTTGTCGACTGAAAACTTTGCACTTCTGCTGACTCTGTCTTTCTACACTGTTTTCAATCCTTCTCTATGCTCTTCAGTATCTGACTTCTCTAGCCTCTGTCACTTTGATCTCTAACTACATCAATCTCACTGATTCCTCCCGCTACTATGTACTCTGGGCTCCCGTAGCATGGTACGATTCATGAGATAAAACTTCTCAATGGACCCTGCTCAATCTCAGCCTTCTTGGGACTATCACTTCACATCGCCTCACCTCACACCTGGAGGTATGGATACATGTGATCCCTCTACCTTCTTGGCTAGAAATTTCCCCCTACTGGAGGTCTTTGAATGAGTGGATGCCTCCACTTAGTCTCCTCTCAGCATCTCCAATTGTGGCTCCTCCACAATTTTCTGAGACTTCTTCTAGGGCTGCATGTTGAGAGGTAATTTACTATCCCTCTCAACCACCAATTCTATAACATTTGCGTTGCTCCTCAAGGCTTTGCATGCATCTTGAACCTCAAGAGCATACAGGTTCTTAACTCGTGAACCGATATGTTTCACCTGTCCCGTGGTGATGTTTCTAAGGAAAACCTTTCCCTTACTAAAGATAACATTGTAGCCTTTGTCCTCCAACATCGCGATTGATACCAAATTTTTCTTCAGTCCAGGCACATACTTCACATCTATCAAGGTGATAAGAGCTCCATGCTACCTCTAAAAAGCAACCATGCTAACTCTTGGAACACTAAACCTTTCGTCGTCACCCATCTCTATGAGTATCTTGAGGTATTCCTCCTCCAAGGTACTGAATAAATTCTTATCGCCGTTTATGTGGAATGAGGCTCCATTTTCAAGAAACCAACCACAACCCATCATCGATGAGACCATGCATGCGATGAGGGTGAACTCCATCTCGAACTGAGAGGCTAATGCCTCACCTTCAGATCCTTCTGAGGATCCCTTCTTGGACTTCTTCGATGGGAAATTAGTCGCATAATGACCCATCTCGTGACAATTAAAGCATCTCACTTTAGACTTGTCAACCTTCTTCCCTCCATGAGAAGAATTTGATTTGGAATGGGAATCCTTCCCCTTCCCTTTCATTGCCTTACCTGCTAAAGCCAAATTTTCTTCATCATCATCGTTGGATAAAGAACCATCTCGTGTGCTCCTCCTGATCTCCTCCTGCATGAGATCTGACCACGGTCGTTCCCAATCCGACAGTTTCTCCCTCCCATTCACAGAGTCTTGGTAGCTATTCCATCTCTTTGGAAGGCCAAGGAGAGTGAGGCTCACCATATCATCAACGACAATAGTTATTCCCACACTACCAAGCTCATCTCTGTAGGTGGTGATCTTGTTCAGATATGTGGAAATAGTATCGTTGCTCTCCATCTTGATTCTTCAAAGCTTGTCCTTGAGCGCCAATTTCCTTTAGTCACTACTGTTCTAGTAGAGGTCCTTCAATGTCTTCCACATTGAATATGGAGTATCCTTCCCATGGAGACTCGAGACAATATGGTCTCAAACTCCCTCAAGGATGATCTGTCTCGCCCTCGCCACACACTTCTTCCACTCAGCCAACTCTTGTGCATTAGTTGAACCTAGCTTTGGGATTTCTTGATCAATGAAATCCTTCAAGCCATTGTCTTCTAATACAACCTCCATGTGATCTTTCCATGCTATGTAATTTGAGCTGCCATCTAAGGCATACTCGAGTCTCAAGCCATAGAACGCCATTGACCAACCTTGAAGTATGAGATGAATTCGATTTGCACCTACAACCCCGAACTTCAAACTTCGAATTCTCTTCTCAGTATATTATTCACAGCTCTGATAAACTTCGCTCTGATACCATGTAGAAATTCTGCAAATTCTCTAGAAATCTACCTCTAAGATCATGTAGAAAATATGACTGTATATTAACCCAATAATGCAATATAACTAAAGCAAAATACTATAATCTACTTCTACTATCAATTTTCTTTGCAGAAGCTTAAAGATCTAGCTGAATTAGAGATGAACACATATAACCATAAGAAGGAGAATCAATGCACATGAAACACAGAAAATACTCAGGCGAAAGCCTTAGCTAAAAACCCCACTATCTGTATTATCATACAAGCTGGAAATACATCATAATTATACAAAGCCTTAGCTCTCACAGCTAGCCAGCTCTCAATACAATCCTCCTGGATGCTCACAGGCAAACAAAGCTTCTCACAAACCTTCTCCTCTTCCCTCCAAGCCTCCTATTTCCTTGCACAGTTTTCCCTGGGTGATCTAGCTGTTACCTAGTGTAACGCTGATCTCACACACTGCTCCAACACACTGTCAGAACTGCGCAATCCTCAAGGAATGAATTCCTTCTCCATGGATGAGTTTTCCTTATAGGAAAATTCCTGCAACTAATAGTACACTATCCCTGTCTTTAATCTCAACTGGGTCTTTCTCTGAATAGACACGCATGAGTTATTTATGAGAGAATCTTCAGTTATCTGGAGTACACTAGTTTGATGCATGCATACATTAACTAACTGAACTCACAATTAGTTCCTCAAACTATTTGGAACAAATTTAACTGGACATAACTCAGTTAACCAAGCTAAGTAATTACAACTCAATTATAACTCATCCTTATCTCCTTAATTTAAGGGATAACTGTTGCATGAATTCACAAAGACTTCTAGCTTGAATTTCTTCAACTAATTAATCTAAGATGAATTAATTAATTATTTTCCAAGCAACTGGTGAGACTAAATTCGAATTTTAATTCAAGGACAAATTAAAATTGGAATATTCTGGATTCTATTTTTATCATTTCTTGTTGCTATTTTCAACAAAGCTTTGTAGCAACACATTTCACAATATCCACTTCTTTTCAAAACTCTATTCTTACTACATCTCTCATTGATGGACAATTTGATGGTAATTTATTGGTGCACAATAACCCTATTCCAAGTTCCAATAACATTTGTTTCGTGGAACCCCAACATCCTAATATCAATAACTTTGATCTAAATTATCTCCTACATTAAGCTTTGTAGAAACCCATCTCATAATATCCACTTCGTTTCAAAACACTATTTTAATACATGATAGTTTTTCTTTAAAAAAAAGTTCTGATTTATTTAGTTCCTTGATTTTCCACTCTAAGACAATACCTCTTAGCTATTTAACTCACACACTAGAATTTAAAAGTTATAAAACTAGTTTGTAAAAATCAAACAAACTATCAACACAACAAATACTAATAATACATATATTAAAATTAATATATAACATTAACAATAATTAGCATTATATATATTTTCCATTTATTTTTATAAAACAAAACCTAAAATTTTACAAAACATTAACTTTTAAATGTGTTAAAAACACACTTAAAAGATATAAACAATGTAAACTTTGAAACGGGAACTATAAACTCAAAACAAGAACTCTGGCCAAAAAAACCCCAAAAAAACATCAAAAACAGTGCTCAAAACGAAAAAGTGTGTATACTGGAACGATGTTTTTATTTTTTAGGCGTCAATTTTGAACATGTTTTAAAATTGGCAGTGACTACAAAATTTACTATGAAATTTTCGTGCAAAATATAGCTTCAAAACGAAACTGATGACACTGGAACAATGATTTTTTTTTTTAGGGTCAATTTTCAGTATTTAAAAAAAATGCTAATAAAACCAAATTTCTATGTGTCAAACAAAGTTGTTTATGCGGGAAAAAACACACTAATGTTTTTGGTAGAATATCATTTTTCTTTCCTAAGTATAAATTTAACATGTTTTCAACCATAACATGCTAGATACAAAAAAAATTGAAATTTTTTCAACTATAAAATAAAAAAAAACCATGACATTATGAACAAATTACATCACTAAATGCATTCAAAAGTCATTATTTGTATATTGAATAAAACATATTTTATATCTCTAATTTAATATTGTATTGTAGATATTTTAAACAATAAAATTTATCATAACTAAGACATATAATCCAACAACATAAAAATGCCTCATAACTTCTCATTTAACACCATATGGAAAACATTAATTTTATTTGAAGATACGATGCATACATCAGTTATATAAACTGTCTTAAACAACTATTCAAAATCACTCATGTTTTCTGGCACACCATCAGAATTCACATCTTCAGATGAGTGACTGGATGCTGACGAACATGTTCCATATTCTTCTCTTTCATCAACTAGTGCCCCATCTGAGTCCACATGCATGCCCAACATTTCAGGTTTCAAAATTCTTCTAGATCTACGACTGGTTTCAGGTGACTCCCATGTCAACACTGTTCCTTCTGGTAACAACCTTTTCAGAATATCTATCATCTTGAAGCGAAGAGTTCCTCTCTTTGTTAAATTGAAGTCATAAACAAGTATGTCTACATCCTCCAATTTTAATATGTCTGTGTGGCGGCGATTTACATTTGTACCCTTTCTTTTTCTTTTTCCGCCATTTTTTTTGTCAACTACCATCTCTGGCTTATACACACCATTGAATGGGTGTGTATTTGTGGCATACCAATGTACTTCAACACTTGTAACATCCTCATTTTCTGTAAAGACGTTTATAACTTTAGCAACCCAAAATGGATAGCCATTGGGATCTCCATCTGCTAGCACTGCAATCATGCAACCCTCCTTAATATCCTGTACTGAAACCCTATAAAGGTCTTCCATGGCTTCACGTTGTGCACGAGATCTTCTGGAACCAATATACATCTCCCTTTCCTCTGCCTATGAAGAATTAATAATACCTTGAGATTGTTGCTGTTCAACAATGTTTACTTCCTCATGTTCATTCGACACATTATGTGGCCAAATAAATGGATTTTTCAACGGTATATCTTCATTTATTGTTGTCGAAATGATATCACTTTGATTATTGAAAAACGACTCCCACCAAACTGAATCAGCAATGTCAAAGTACTCATATGTATATCTAATACATTTTTTAATTTCTTCCAGGCAATCAGAATAATTTATAGCCCTGTTCTGTCTACGTGCATTCTGAACTTCACCAACTGATTGTAATAACAATATTTTTGATGCAAATATTGGATGATTGGGAATGAACTTCAAAAATTGCAATCCTGATGACGGTGCCCATTCTGTAGTAGTTGAATACTTCTTGCCCCATATTAGTGTTTTCCCATCAATTTTTTTGATACGAAATTGATGTTGGAAGCTAATGTCATTAAGTTGTTCAATGCATCTCCCCTCACCATATGATCCCAGAATAAACCTTCGCATGTCAATAGTTTCTTCCAACACATCAAAAGTAGGCTGTGGCATGTATGATTTCTTAATACATTCAATTAGTGATGGCAAGCTACCAACTTCCTTCCTCCTCAATGTGACTGAAAAACGGCTGAACATCTGATCAATATGGTCATGAGTGTGCCCAACAAGAAGGAAACCAACCTTTACCTTCTGAAAAATTCCCAATTCAACAAGCATGTTTAGATATCCAAAAACAACCTGATTTTTGTTTTCACGGCAAGTGTTGTCCAATTGTAGATACAAAACTTCAGGAAGATTACCAGACCAATGAGAAATCACATCATGAATTATAGTTATGGTCAGATTTGCATCATTGTGAATATTTGGAGCTGTGAAGTACACCCTTGGCAACATTTTCCCATTGAAGACCATACAACCGACCAAGTGAAATTGAATAAAGTTTTCCTCCTGTAAATTTTTGGGTGTGCGAACAAAATGTGGTAAAAGTGTTTTCTTCTGGTCCATACCATCAATTATCAAACCCAAATATTTATTCGGATTATCATAGCACTTTTTTCGATGCTTGTACAACTTCTTCCTTTCGTTTGTTTGTTGTTCGCGATGCTCCTGAAGTTGTTTGACAATTAAATCTACACAACATAAAAGAGATTCATTAAGAAATATGTTTTCATAGTTGATGACTATACAATTTTAAAAGTTAAAGTTATAAACGCTTACCTCTTTCTGAGCCTTCACTTTTGTCCCTTTTTTATTTAAGAGAAGCACATGTACTACAAATCCCCATCCTTGTCTTCTTAGGAATACAGACATTGTTGAATTCTTTCTTCCATACCTTCACAAAATATTGATATGTAATAAACTGGCCATGTCCCTCAGCACCTTCTGCATATTCTTTGTATAAGTTGTAGATTTCTCGTCTTGAAAAATTATCTGGAATATGTATTGTCTCTCCATTTGGCATACACTCTCCATGCTTTGAAAAGAAATCTTTCATCCATGACATTGCAGTATTTGATAATGGACCAAACTGTCTTTTATGACGTACTTCTGAATAAAATGTGGGATCCTTTTCCAAATTTTCTTGAATTCTCGAGAGACGAAAATTCCCAATCGAATGAAACATTTTGAAACCTTTTCTACAGATAAAAAAAGTCCCAATATGATAATCATAACCTGACAATGTAGATTGCATGCACCCAACTAAATATGAATTTTGCATGCTTTTATTCATTGACAAATATCTCTTCCTGCTTTCTAATGCAAATTGGAAATCCATATGTTTCAAGCAATCTTTTTGGCAACATTCACTTGAAATGAGAGCACTGATAGAACTTCTTCTCGTCAGATATTCTGCTCTACCCCTTGTATAACTAGAACAACTTGCATTGATACGAAAAGGTCTGCTGCTACTCCTTGATACAATGTTTCTTGGCAACATCTCCATCATTTGATCATCATTTGTATAAGGCTTTTCATCATCATTAAGAGGAATGTTATCCACACTATGATCATCCTTGCTTTTCAAATATTGACTTGGAGGATATTCTTCATCTTCTGCTTCTTCAGTGCTACTGTCGTAGTCCTTAGAATTCGGACTGAATGGAAAATCTGACTCGATGTTTAATGGATATTCTTCCTCATATGCATTGCTAGTGCTACTCTCATAGTCCATAGAATTAGGACTACGTTGAAAATGTGACTTACTTATTGAAGATGCTACATCCCGTCCTTTGTCACTGCTACCTTTATACTCATTAGAATTAGGACTAAGTGCATCATCCGGTCCTTCATCACTGCTGCTCTCATAGTCCGCAGAATTAGGACTAAGAGGACACAGTGACACTCTATTATTTTGAAATTCATCATCACGCTCTTCATAACTATTGCTCTCATAGTCCGCAAAATTAGGACTAAGTGGACACTATGGTACTCCAATCTTTTGAATTTCATCATCCCACTCTTCATCACTGCTGCTCTCATAGTCCTTAGAATTTGGACTAACTGGACACCGTGACACTCCATGCTTTTGAAAATCAACATCATGCTTTTCATCACTACTGCTCTCATAGTCCTTAGAATTAGGACTAAGTGGACACTTTGACACTCCATACTTTTGAAAATCAACATCATGCTTTTCATCACTGCTGCTCTCATAGTCTTCAGAATTAGGACTAAGTGGACACTGTGACACTCCATTCTTTTTAAATTTGCCATCATGCGCTTCAAAACTGCTGCTCTCATAGTCCTCAGAATTAGGACTAAGTGGACACCGTGACACTCCCTTCTTTTGAACTTCACCATTATGCTTTTCAAAACTGCTGCTCTCATAGTCCTCAGAATTAGGACTAAGTGGACACCATGACACTCCCTTCTTTTGAACTTCACCATTATGCTCTTCAAAACTGCTGCTCTCATAGTCCTCGGAATTAGGACTGAGTGGACACCGTGACACTCCCTTCTTTTGAACTTCACCATTATGCTCTTCAAAACTGCTGCTCTCATAGTCCTCGGAATTAGGACTAAGTGGACACCATGACACTCCATTCTTTTGAACTTCACCATCATGCTCGTCAAAACTGCTGCTCTCATAGTCCTCAGAATTAGGACTAAGTGGACACCGTGACCCTCCATTCTTTTGAACTTCACCATCATGCTCTTCAAAACTGCTGCTCTCATAGTCCTCAGAATTAGGACTAAGTGGACATCGTCACACTCTGTTCTTTTGAACTTCACCATCATGCTCTTCATCACTACGGCTTTCATAGTCCTTAGAAGTAGGACTAAGTGGAATCTGTGACTCTTTATTTATTTGAAATTCTCCATCCCCTCTTTCATCAGTGCTGCTCTCATAGTCCTTAGAATCAGGACTAAGTGGAAGAAGTGACTTTCTATTCATAGTGGAAGAATTCCCGCTATGTTCATCAATATGAATAGAGTTGTTACGCGATGCAGAAGTTGATGGTGTATAAATCGAAACTTCACTATCAGAACAATCCATCCCTTTCAAATAGAAGATGTTGAATGATACAAATGGAGAGTCTCCTAAAGATATTATATAGCTTAAAGAATGGAATTTTCCCTCCAAAAAATTTCGCGAAAATATTTCCCTCCAAAAAGTTTCGCGAAAATATTTCCCTCCAAAAAATCTGTTAAATTTATTTACCTTTATTACTTTGTTCTACAATTTATTGGAAAATGTAAACTAAATTTTTTTATGAAATCATAATTAAAATTGTACACTACAACTTCTACAATTATTATAATAGTTAAACCATATAATATTCGCTTTCCAATACTACAATATTCACTTTAAAATATTTTAAAACAAATTATCCCACATTCAACATGTTGTAAAACAAATCAATAATATTCACTTTATAATATTGTAAAACAAATTATCCCATATTAACTGTACAGTAAAACATCCTTGTAACTTCACTTACATATTAAAATTTCATTATCACTACTACTAACATCACATCCAGGTTTTCTGAAAATCGTTGAAAGAGGTCGTGAATTTGTGGAGCAGCTAAATCGCTATCAACAACATAATCAACGAAGAATTCTCGCAATTAAAAGGTAAGTTAAATTTTTTTCTTGAAAACTTTCATATTAAATTAGTTTCATGAAAAATCGTGAGCATGGTGGGCCCGGTCAACCTCATTTTCTTAACACCAGTGGGTGATCCACACCCCCCTCACCCGCCCGCCCGCCCGCCGGCCTCTCCAGGCGCCTTAACAGCGCCCCCCCTCACCCGCATGCCCGGCCCCTCCGGGCGCCCTGACAGCCCCCCCTCACCCGCCTGCCCAGCCCGGGCCCCCACACCCGCCCGGCCCACACACACTGTCCCTCCTCACCCGCCTGCCCGGCTCAGCCCGAGCGCCCTAACCCGCCAGCCCCACCCCTCCGGTCGAACCACCCACGCCCCCTCACCCGCTCGCACGGCCTGGTCGCCCTCACCCGCCCGGCCAACCCCTCCCGGCGCCCTCACCCGGGAACCTCACCCCTTCGGGTGGGCCACCCACCCCCGGGCGCCCTCACCCGCACGCCCCACCCACCCCCAGCTGCCCTGACCCGCCCGCCCGCACAGCACGGGCGCCCTGACCTGCCCGCCCCACCCGCCCGTGGGCGCCCTGACCCACCCGGCCCGGCCCGCCCCGACCCACCCGCCCGTTCGGCCCACCCGCCCATGGGCGCCCTCACCCGCCCGCCCGCCACACCCGCCCGTGGGCACCCTCACCCGCCCCCCCGCCCGCGGGCGCCCTGACCCACCCGCCCCCGCCCGCCCTGACCCGCTCGCCCGTTCGGCCCAACCGCCCACGGGCTCCCTCACCCGCCCGCCCGCCACACCCGCCCGCGGGCCCCCTCACCCGCCCCCCCCGCCCGCCCCACCCGCAGGCGCCCTCACCCGCCCCCCGCCCGCCCCACCCACTCGCGGGCGCCCTCACCGGCCCGCCCGACCCACACCCGGGCGCCCTCAACCGCCCGCCCGACCACCCCCGGGCGCCCTCACCTGCCCACACCGCCCGCCTCACCCGCCCACCTCACCCACCCTCTACCCTCGGCCTCACTCGCCCTCCGCCCGCCCGCCTCACCCGCCCTCTGCCCGCCCACCTCACCCGCCCTCCGCCCGCACGCCTCACCCGCCCTCGGCCTCACCCGCCCTCCGCCCTCGTGCAGGCGCCACCCGGGCCGCCCGCGCCCTCACCCGGCAGGCAGGGCGATTCCCGGAATCGCCCTGCCTACCAGGCGAGGGCGCGGGCGACCCGGGTGGCACCTGCACGACGGGGGGCGCCCTCGTTCAAGCGCCACCCGGGCCGCCCGCGCCCTCGCCCTGGAATCGCCCTGCCTGCCGGGCGAGGGCGCGGGCGGCCCGGGTGGCACCTGCACGATGTGGGGCGCCCTCGTGCAGGCGCCACCTGGGCCGCCCGTGCCCTCGCCCGGCAGGCAGGGCGATTCCCGGAATCGCCCTGCCTGCCGGGCGAGGGCGCGGGTGGCCCGGGTGGCCCCTGCACGAGAGGGGGCGCCACCCGGGCCGCCCGCGCCCTCACTCGGCAGGCAGGGCGATTCCCAAAATCGCCCTGCCTGCCGGGCGAGGGCGCGGGCGGCCCGGGTGGCGCCTCCACGAGGGGGGGCGCCCTCGTGCAGGCTCCACCCGGGCCGCCCGCGCCCTCGCCCGGCAGGCAGGGCGATTCCCGGAATCACCCTGCCTACCGGGCGAGGGCGCGGGCGGCCCGGGTGGCGCCTGCAAGAGGGGAGGCGCCCTCGTGCAGGCGCCACCTGGGCTGCCCGCGCCCTCACCCGGCAGGCAGGGCGATTCCGAGAATCGCCCTGCCTGCCGGGCGAGGGCGCGGGCGGCCGGGGTGGCACCTGCACGAGGGGGGGTGACCTCGTGTAGGCACCACCCGGGCCGCCCGTGCCCTCGCCCGGCAGGCAGGGCGATGCGATTCCCGGAATCGCCCTGCCTGCCGGGCGAGGGCGCGGGCGGCCCGGGTCGCGCCTGCACGAGGGGGGGCGCCCTCGTGCAGGCGCCACCCGCGCCGCCCGCGCCCTCGCCCGGCACGCAGGGCGATTCCCGAAATCGCCCTGCTTGTCGGGCGAGGGCGCGGGCGGCCCGAGTGGCGCCTGCACGAGGGGGGGCGGCCTCATGCAGGCGCCACACGGGCCGACCGCGCCCTCGCCCCGCAGGCAGGGCGATTCCCGGAATCGCCCTGCCTGTCGGGCGAGGGCGTGGGCGGCCCGGGTGGCGCCTGCACGAGGTTGGGCGCCCTCGTGCAGGCGCCACCCGGGCCGCCCGCACCCTCGCCCGGCAGGCAGGGCGACCCTGCCTGCCGGGCGAGGGCGCGACGGCCCGGGTGGCGCCTGCACGAGGGTTGGGCGCCCTCGTGCAGGGGCCACCCGGGCCACCCGCGCCCTCGCCCGGCAGGCAGGGTCGCCCTGCCTGCCGGGCGACGGCGCGGGCGGACCGAGTGGTGCCTGCACGAGGGGGGGCACCCTCGTGCAGGCGCCACCCGGGCCGCCTGCACCCTCGCCCGGCAGGCAGGGTTGCCCTACCTGCCGGGCGAGGGCGCGGGCGGCTCGGGTGGCCCCTGCACGAGGGGGGGAGGCCTCGTGCAGGCGCCACCTGGACCGCCCGCGCCCTCGCCCGGCAGGTAGGGCGATTCCCGGAATCGCCCTGCCTGCCAGGCGAGGGCGCGGGCGGTCCGGGTGGCGCCTGCACGAGGGGGGGCGCCCTCGTGCAGGCGCCACCTGGGCCGCCTGCGCCCTCGCCTGGCAGGCAGGCCGATTCCTGAAATCGCCCTGCGTGCCGGGCGAGGGCGCGGGCGGCCCAGGTGGCGCTTGCACGAGGGGCGCCGGAATTGCCCTGCCTGCCGGGCGAGGGCGCGGGCGTTCCGGGTGGTGCCTGCACGAGGGGGGCGCTCTCGTGCAGGCACCACCCGGGCCGCCCGCGCCCTCGCCTGGCAGGTAGGGTGATTCTGAGCAGGTTGGGCGCCCTCGTGCAGGCGCCACCCGGGCCGCCCGCGCCCTCGCCCGGCAAGTAGGACGACCCTGCCTGCCGGGCGAGGGCGCGAGCGGCCCGGGTGGCGCCTGCATAAGGGTTGGGCGCCCTCGTGTAGGCGCCGCCCGCGCCCTCGCCTGGCAGGTAGGGCGATTCCTGCACGCCACCCGTGCCGCCCGCGCCCTCGCCCGGCAGGCAGGGCGATTCCAGGAATCGCCCTGCCTGCCGGGCGAGCGCGCGGGCGGCCCGGGTGGCGCCTGCACGAGGTGGGGCGCCCTCGTGCAGGTGCCACCCGGGCCGCCCACGCCCTCGCCCGACAGGCAGGGCGATTCCCGGAATCGCCCTTGCCTACCGGGCGAGGGCGCGGGTGGCCCGGGTGGTGCTTGCACGAGGGGGGGCGCCCTCGTGCAGGCGCCACCCGGGCTGCCCGTGCCCTCGCCCGGGTGGCGCCTGCACGAGGTTGGGCGCCCTCGTGCAGGCGCCACCCGGGTCGCCCGCGCCGTCGCCCGGCAGGCAGGGCGACCCTGCCTGCCGGGCGAGGGCACGGGCGGCCCGGGTGGCGCCTACACGAGGGTTGGGCGCCCTCGTGCAGGCGCCACCCGGGCCGCCCGCGCCCTCGCCCGGCAGGCAAGGTCGTCCTGCCTGCCGGGCGAGGGCGCGGGCGGCCCGGGTGGCGCCTGCACGAGGTTGGGCGCCCTCGTCCCTAGTGAGAAAACTTCTGCTGAACTTGGTCCCTAGTGAGCCACTTGCCCTGGTGAAGGAGTTGGCTTGCTTTGACAAATCGATACAGTTAGATCTTATGTTAGCAAGTGTGCTTGATCTGCGTGTCCATGATTCATTTAGTTGCAGCTTGTTCCATGCAATCTGGATTTAACTTTGTTGGTGTGAGTTGTTCTGCCATGTCAGATATGTCTAGTAATGGTGGAAAGTATGGCCAAAGGTGGTCCACATTGAACACTGGGTACAGGCCAAGGAATGGGGGAATGTTGAGCTCAAATGCATTGTCTCCCACAACCTTGGTAATGGTGTAAGGACCATATCATAGTCATCTGAGTTTCCGATATTGTCGGTAGGCCTGCACAATGGAATACATCTCTTTGTCATGAGTGGGATACTTCCGGACGGTGTCTAAAAGTTTCTCACTGTGATATGCCATTGGATGCCCTTGTTGAGTAAGGAATACCCCAATAGCATAGTCAGATGCATCTGTCTTGATATCAAATGGTTGTTTCAACTCTGGTAATGCGAGCAATGGTGGCAAGGAGAGGCGATGTTTCAACTCTGTGAATGCCTTCTATTGAGACTCAGGCAAAAAGAATTTTTCTTTCACTTCTCCCTTGGTGACTCTACTCAAGGGCCAAGTGATATGAGAAAATCCCAACATGAACCTACGGTAGAAATTGGCAAGACCTAGAAAGTTGTGGAGCTCTATCAGAGTGGTTGGAGATGGCCAACCTTGAATGACTTGTATCTTGACTGGATCCACATGTACCCCCCGTTATTCAATAATGTATCCTAGATATTGAACTTAGGTCATGCAAAAATTTCATTTCTCCAAATTGGCACATAGCTTGTGTTGCCGTAGTGTTTGGAGAACCTGTCAGATGTGGTGGAGGTGCTCTTCCCAACTCTAGCTAAAGATCAGGATGTCATCCAATTATACCACTACAAATGAGTTGATGAATGGCCACAAGATGTAATCCATCAGCCTCATGAAGGTTGCAGGAGCATTCGTTAACCCAGAAGGCATAACTAACCATTAGAAAAGGCCCTCCTTGGCTTTGAAGGTAGTCGTCCACACATCATTGGGTTTGATTGGTACCTGGTGATATCCTGACTTCAAGTCGATCTTGCTGAAATATTTTCCCCCCTTCAGTTAGTCCATAAAGTCATCAATCCATGGGATCCGACACCTATTCCGTACAATGATATTTTTCAGCATCTGATAGTCAATACAGAGTCTCCAAGTCCCATCCTTCTTCTATAGCAACACGATCAGGCTCCCATAGGGCGGTGAACTCGATCAGATGTGACCTTTCTACAGCAGCTCCTGAATCTGCCTCTTGATTTCATCGTTCTACAGAATGGAGCGATGATAGATTGGTCCATTGGGCAGTGACACACCTAGGGTTAGATCGATGGAGTGCTTGACTTGGCAGTGCAGAGGAACCCCTACGGGGGAGGTGAAGATGTCCTCATACTCCTCCACGACCTTGTCCATCTGTAGTTGTCGTGCAGAGGGGCCCTGTCTGGAGGTCGTGGCCACCATCTTCTTCTTTCCCTCAGGTTGTATCATCAGGAAAAAAAAATTCCCAATTTTGGAAATGATCTTATTGCATTGTTTTCTAGTAACCAAAGAGCTGGGAGTAGGCGGTGCTACCTCCAGTATCCTGTACAACTTATTTCCCAAAGTAATAGTAACAACATGAGGCCTTGATTCATAAACAACGTGTCACTTCCACAAGTATGGTTGGCCTAATAATACATCACAAACATCAAGGGGAGCAACGTCACATAATACCTCATCCGTGAAGGGCTTGATGTTGTATGGAAGGTGACATTGCTAGCTCACACGAAGATCCTGTCCTTGGTGAAGCCACTTGATGGTGTAGAATTGGGGATGTGTTGTGGTCGGTAAGCCTAGCGGCTTCACGACCTCTACCAAAATGAGGTTATTTTGGCTACCGCTGTCAACAATGAACTGTAGCAGGGAACCCTTTACCCACATCTGGGAGTGGAAGAGCCGCTCCTCCTCGTCTGGATCTTTGACTTACTCCTTCTAGATCTTCATGGTGGCAACGGTGGCGTTGGTCTCCGCAGCGATAATCTTCTTCCCTTTGTCATTCCTCTTGTCGGGTTCTGACTCTGAGTTAGAACATGCATCTAATTCTGAAGCCTTTAGCTCGGCCACCAGTGACTGCTTGGCCCGACACTCACTTGTATTTTGAGTGGATATCTTATGGAACTTGCACCACTTTTCCATGTCCTTCTTCGGCTTCGCGGTGTTGTTCTTTGCTTGTGGCTTTGGCAGGTTGTCCTAGGCCACCCCACCTTGGCTTTGTCCTTTGTTTTGCGGTATGGGGGCACCTTTCCCTTGCTTTGGATTCACAGATCCAAAGTCTCTCTTCTTCTGTTTAAACTTATGCTCGATCTTGACAGTGTATTGGTACACCGTGCCGAGCAAGGAGATGTCCTGGAACTCCATCTCGTCCTAGATGTACCTGTGTAGGTAGATGCGGTATTTGAGTACCAAATGCTGCTCAGTATCGTTGATACCGAACTTTGTGTGAAGGGTATGAAAAATATTGGTAAACTCCAACACGTCTTGGCCCCTTCCCTACCTCAGCGTGGTCCAGTTTATGTATTTATCCACATAGCTTCTGACAGGGTAGTACTGCTCCTTGATGGCATCTCAGAATGAATTCCAAGTGGGTGCAGCTGAAAAGAGTGAGGCCATACTTTCGTCCTTCTGCTCACAGTAGGTTTCCCACTAGTCCTTGACGTGGGGGGCGGGTTTGAGAAGAGCAAAAGTAATCTTTTCCCGTCTGGAAAAATCATGAACAGAAAATACCCTTCTAGCATATTTAGCCATCTATCTACAACGTTTGCATCTATCTGACCCTCAAATGTGGGAATTTCAAAGTTAACTTGTACCTTAAAGGGTGTGGCAATTCCAGAGTAGCTGCTGGAAGTAGATGTGTCACCCCTGGGTAGCCGCTGAAGGATCTAGGCAAAGTAGTCCATCACGCATTCATTTGTCACTCGAGGGGCTCTTCGAGCAGGATTTTGATAGGATTTCCTGCCTCCTCATCTTCCTTTTTATCTGCCATGGGAGGCCGTTAGGAATTGCGAGGCTGGTCTTGCAAAGGTTCAACTAGTTCAAGCCCTAACTCCTTATATCCCAACCTCATTGGGGACATGCAAAGAAAAGCAGAGAAATAGAAGACCGCTCTGATACCACTGATATAGATTTAAACATGAATGCAACAAATTACAGATATAACCATAAATACAGAGATGCAGTAGAAATAATACTTCATTTCATTAATGTAAAATACTGAAATATGCCTAGCAACAGAAATGGAAATAAACTAGCTCGGGCGATGGTAGCTTATCCCTGAGAAGAGATGTGGTGGCTACATGCCTCTGAACTGCATTACAATGAGGCTCAAGGGCATTTTTATTATTGAACAATAAGAAAAAACCCTAAACAACAAAAACCCTAACCTGACGAGATGTAACACCAAGATTTTATGGGCCCCGTTGGTGTTAGTTGGACAACCAACTTCCCGGGGTCATGAATTGGTCATATTATCTCCATTTGACGTGCATGATACCCTGTTGGAAAGATCTCTCTAAGGAACATGACGAAAAAGAAAATTTTATGAAAACATCATTGGTGGTAGATTTCAAAAAAAACATCGTTTAGGGCCTCAAAACGATTACGAAAGTTTAGGACCCGAAAAACTACTAAAATTAGTAAATTGTGCTACAATTAAGGAAATTGAAAAAACTGAAAGAAACAATGGTGGGGGTCCAAGTGGAATTGGCTGGTGGCCACCAATATCCACCTAGATCATGACATGATGTGGAGACTAATGGATGTCATAGCTGAATATTGACAAGGCTTGTTGAAGAAGACATTGGGAGCAGTGAAGTATAACCAAATACATCTTGATGAAGTAAAGTAAGGGTTGGAGCCTTGAAACGTTAAATTTGGTGCATTGGAGGATAGGGTTGGAGCCCTAGAGGATCGGAGTCGTCAAGAAACCAAGTCGGAGCCTGAACCAGATATAGGGTTGGAGCCCTTGAGGTTAGTGCCTCAAATTGACAAGGTTGGAGCCTTGGAAGTCCAAGTCGGTGCTTGGCATATTACAAGTTGGAGCCTAGCAGATTGAAGATCAGTGTCTTCATCTAGGGTTGGAGCCCTTGACATTAGTGCCTCAAATTGACAAGTCCAAATCCTTGGAATTCCAAGTCTGTGCTTGGCATATTATAGGTTGGAGCCTGGGAGATTGAAGATCGGTGTATTCATCTAGGATTGGAGCCCTACATATATTGTACTTGGTTTATTGTGAAGAAGAAATTAATAAAAGCATTTATTTGTATTGCTCATTTTTTGTTCTAAATATAAGTTATCTAATTGGTAAAAATAACAAATGAAAAGAAATATTGATTCAACCCCCTCTCAATATTTCTAACATATTTCTCTTCAATTAGTAACTTCTTGTGAGTGTATTTCATTTCTTTAGATTATGATCTTCGTTACTTAAGTTATTAATGTTCTTCTTCATCAAACTACTACCAATGCATGAACATAAATACACAAGAGACACAAAATGTAGGCTATTATCCAAGGCCAAAACCTCTCACTCTTTGAGAGGAAAACCCACACAAATTCTTCTTATAGAGATTCCAATTGATGAATACCAAGACCAAAACCCTTGACCTATTAGCCAATCGAAGACCAAGACACTTTATATTTCTCCTTTCTTCTTTGTGACTCCTCTTTCACTTTCAACCTTCTTAGCACTGAGATCCTCTCTCAACAAACTATAGATGTACCAGACATGTCACCGCAGCATGTCACTGTAATATCATCAAAATGTGACTATTGTAGTAGCACCGAAGTACAGTGATACATCATTGAACAATAGCTCCTTCAGAGCACCAAAGTATGGCTTCTATACCCTTTACCAATCTATGATCTTCTTATGTGCCACTGAGACTCTCCCTCTGAAATCCGACCTATTGTTCGTGTGTTTGTCATTACAACTGTGATCTGAATTACATAGGTGAACATAACTCCTTGACTTCTTACCTAATTGAACTTTGTTTCTCTATTTAGGGCACCAAAACTTATACTCTAAAATATTCATCTGAATCTCAAATATGATTTGAATTTCTCACTGTTACTATCCACCCAAAATCTCAGAGACATCCGAACTTATCTTCCTATGCAGATCCAAAGTTGTTGACTGCCACTGTTCACCAAAACTTCAGGGATATATTTGAATTTTGAAATTGTGAAGACCTTGCCCACCTATTTATAGTGGTTTGTCCCATATAATAAGCTGACTTGTGATCTTGAATTGACGTGTCTCTAAATAGGTAAGCCGACATGAGTTTGTACTTCTTCTTAAGGCTGACATGAAGAGGAGTACTAGTACTTGTCGTTGGAGGGATTCTAGACACTTTTATAGACTCATATACATTCCATAAATGACATTAACTCTATGAAAATTCCTAAAGGCTCACAATGGGAGCCATCTAAAATAAAATCCCTTGCTCATTAAACCCATGTAGCAAGTCTTAAAATAATAATTTTATTTTCCTTCTTTACATCATTTACACTCCCTTTTAACTAGGCAGGTATTCATAATGGTACTTGGTCATTCTCAATCTGAATAATTTCAAATAAGAAGAGTCGAATTGGTAACCCATATGTATAACATCATATCAAACAACATTGCACATAGCAAGGCCTTGAATAACATATCTATCCACGTGATCAGAGCACAATGTTGGCAAGACCAATGATTCATAGACACCATAATCATTGTCTCTCAAGGTACATACTCCACCTGGTTGTTCACAGAGTATGACCTTATTTGGACTATTCTTATCTTGGATAGCTAGTCCTCAAAGAATATCGTTCCACAACTACTCTTATCTTGGATGCCCTCTCTCACCCTCAAAGAGTATCGAATTCCATATGATTACCCAATCCTCCATTTTGTCTTCCCAGGTGAAGACCAGAATGATGTGTCTATCTCTCCCTCTTAATTAGGGAGGACATATCAATTGCAATAAAGGAATGTATTCTTTTCTATTGAAGGAATGTACCTAAGCTCGCTCTCGGCTTAGGAATTTCCAAGTTTCTTCCAAGTGAGAAAATTATTTTCAAGCCTCCTATTAATTAGGGGCCTACAACAGCTCCTCAGTTGCTTGAGGAAATCCTTCCTTCCATGACATGAATTCCTTCATCACGAAGTCTTCATCTTTTGGAAATTCTTCATAGGGCACAAAACATCCATCACTTTTATTCATGAGTAAGTCATGTCATCATACTTTTCTTCATGTCATGCTGCCTTCTTCATGCCATATTTTCCAGAAGTATCTTAAATCCTTCTATATGGTCCTCTTGGAAGACATCCATAGCTCTTCCCTTGGTAGACCTACATAAACCCATCTAGATATTTGTTCAAAAATAAGAAATGAACACTTAAATAAAAAATTACCTTTGTGATGGTCTTTCATCATGACATCTTCATGTTTGCATCAACATCATGTATACATGTTGATGTATCTCCCAAATATATCCATTTTCAAGCGTCTCCATCTTTTTTAGACTTTCATCAGAGTCTTCATATCTTTCCAGGAGATTTCCTAGTCAAATCTTCTTAGTCTTACAGATGTTGATTGCCTTTACCATGGTTTCATGTCTCATGATTTCTTCCTTCCATTCTTCACACATTTCATCCACAGGAGCTTTCAATCAGAGTTCCTCAATTGTAGTCAACCACCTCATACTTCATATGAAGACATTTTATGTTGATTTCATCTAGTGTGACCTATGCCTTCTGGCATCCTTTCATAGGAGGAGATTCATTTCCTTTATCCGTGTTACCTGCAACCAAAACAACATGAATTTATAATATTGAATACAAGCATACATACCTCATTTACCTTTAGGTCATCTAGGCTTATTTCAGTAGCTTCAATCGCTTGATTTTCTTAATCTCTTATGTCATCATAACATCATCCCATGAATTCCACAAGTTGGAGTTCCTAATGAAACATTTGCTTCCTCTCTTGATTGGTAAACCTTCCAATGAATATTTTATCGTAAAATATTGAGGATCTTGCATATCCCTATCCAGAAGATGTTACCTTTTGAATGATGAATGATGAGCCTTGTCTTGGATGGCTTCTTCGTTTTTTCCATAAATGTTTACTTGAGCTTTCAATAAGGTTCCCAAGAGCTATATTCTTCATAGTTGGCTGCTATAGATTTTGTTCCAGACATCCTTCATGTTCCCTATGATGATGTCATGAGATCTTACTTCTAATGAGTTTTCATCTTTATAGGATTTTTTCTTTATCTTTCTTGTTATTTCCCTACTTCAGCTTAGGACAATATTACCTGTATAGCATTGAATCTTAGCTATGTTCTCCTTTCCATTCGAAAAATATTTGAATATTTTTTTTGCCCTCAACATGTCTTCTTTTATCTTGCATAGAAACCACAAGTTGTTGAATGGGATAACTTTATTATCCCCATGGACATTTGTTACTTTATCCATCAGTTAGTGTATTTAGAACAATGGATATTATATATCCTAGATCTTGCAATTGAGATCTTACGAAGATAACCTTTTATCCCTTGATACCTTCTTTATCGCATCTTCAGAGAGTAGTTTTACCAACTTATCATACATCTCTTTTGATGTCTCCAATCCTGCTATATAGGGAATGAGGGGACCTTTAATTTCATAATAATATTCTGAGCCCTTTGATCCCTTTCCATGTATTAAGATAATGATTGACCTTCAGATGGTTTGAATACTTTTCCATTGATATGATCAATGACTTCACTTTACTCAAGGACTATGTCTATCCTCCTTTTCCATGCAAGGTATTTCGATGACCCAACCAAATTATAGATCTCCTTGCAACACGAAGTCATTTTACCAGATTTTGATTATAGAATAAATATTCTCACTTGTTAAGTGAATATGAAATATTCAACTTGATTTCTTTGTTGATGATGATCGACTTGATGCTTCTCAGATGATCCCTTTTAAGAATAAGGATATCCTTGCTTTAATAAGGGGGAGACTACCTTCGAACCCTTTAGAAGATGATGATCATGCCTTTGGCCTTCCACCCTTATATGGATGAACAACCTATAATAAACTTTGACTTCTTTGGCAGTGAATGAATGCAGATCTAGAAACGTTCCAACTTTCTCTAAGATTATGTGATCTTTGTCCTTGAAGTTCTTTTCTTGGATGTCTATACTTTGGGCTACCTTGCTTTGTAGATATCTTCAACTTGATGAGGGTCTTTGTGGTCTTTTGACGATGACTAGAGGATCCAACACTTTTGCTGGTGTAGACTTCTAGTTGCCTTGATTTGATTGATGATCCCAAGACTTCCTTTTGAAGTAAACTTTCTTCTTTGATCTAGGAATTGATTCTTCAATGTAGATCTTTGAACTTTCACTTTTATATCCTTTGACTTGCTTTGATGCCTTTCTTGAAACTAGATCCTTGAGTGTCTCTTTGATTACATTCCCTTCCTTTGACTTAGTCACCTTAGCTCCAATACCATATTGAGAAATCTAGGGCATCAATAGTTAGGTGATTTCTCTTCAATTAATAATTTCTTGTGAGTGTATTTCATTTCTTTAGATTAGGATATTTTTTTCTTAGGTTATTAATGTTCTTATTCATGAAACAATTATCAATGCATGAACATAAATAAACAAGAGACACAAAATGTAGGCAATCATCCAGGGCCAAAACCTCTCACTCTTTGAGAGAAAAACCCGCACAAATTCTTCTTATAAAGATTCCAACTGACGAATACCAAGATCAAGACCCTTGACCTATTAGGCACTCAAAGACCAAGACATTGTCTTCTAATCCTTTCTTCTTCATGACTCCTCTTCCACTTTCAACCTTCTTATCACTGAGATCATCTTCTCAACGAATTGTAGATATACTAGACATGGCACTGAAACATGTCACTGTAATGTCACCAAAATGTGACTTATTGTAGCAGCACTCAAATACAATGATAAATCACTGAACAATATTTCCTTTATAGCATTGAACTGTGCCTTCTATTCCCTTAACCAATATGTGATCTTCTTATGTGGCACCGAGACTGTCCCTCTAAAATCTGAACTAATGTTCCTTTGCTTGTCATTACAACTGTGATCTGAATTACATAGGTGAACATAAATCCTTGACTTCTTACCTAACCGAATTGTGTTTCTCTGTTTAGGGCACCAAAACTTATACTCTAAAATAGTCATCTGAATCTCAAAGATGATATGAACTTCTCACTGTTACTATCCACCCGAAATCTCAGAGACATCTGAACTTGTCTTCCTATGGAGATCCAAACTTGTTCACTGCCACTGTTCACCGAAAATTCAGAGAGATATCTGAATTCTGAATTGTGATAATGCAAAGTCCCTGTCCACCTATTTATAGTGGTTTATCCCATATAATAAGTTTACTTGTGATCTTGAATCGATGTGTCTCCAAATAGATGAGTCGACATGAGTTTATACTTCTTCTTAAGTCCGACATGAAGAGGAGGACTAGTACTTGTTGTTGGAGGGCTTCTAGACACTTCTATAGACTCATATACATTCCATACATGACATTAACTCTATGAAAAATCCTAAAGGCTTACAATGGGATCCTTCTAAAATAAAACCCCTTACTCATGAAACCCATGTAGCAAGTCCTACAATAATAATTTTATTTTCCTTCTTTACATCATTTACAAAAGTCACAGTCACATTTCATTATGAAAACCGAACCTAGTTACACTTTTCAACAAGTTTCAGGACTCTTGTTAATTCAAACTGGAAGCATATCATCTAGGGTCCTGGCCTATAAGTAGCCCAATAGTTTTAAGATAATCTAAAAAGGATCAAGGGGATTAGTAAGGAATGGAAAACTAAGAATAAATTCAAGAAAAATGAGGAACTTCAAAAGATGAAATAGCTTATGAGCACAATTTCTGACTCTTTGGAGGAAGGGTTTAGGGATCATGTTTCTAGGGAGGAGTTAGCAAGGTTGTTATCCAGGAGAAAAGATATTATTTTTTTTAGGGAAGCTAAATGGAGATTAAAAAGTTGTGTTATAGAGTTGGAGAAAGGAGATGAAAATAACAAAATTTTCCAAACTTATGAGAAGAGTTAGAAATGGAAAATACTATTTGGAAAATGGAAGACCATCTAGGTAGACCAGTCTCAAACTTTGATGGCCTAGTTGAACTGGGTAAAACGTACTTTAAAAATATCTTCTCAACACCTATAGATATATCAATAACTGAGATTATCCGGGTGGAAAACTACTCTCCTAGGTTTGTGTAGGAAAAAGATAATGAAACTCTAATGCAAGAGGTCTCTGAAGATGAGCTAAAATTTGTCTTGTTTAGCTTCCAAAGAGAAAAAAGTTCAAGCTCAGATGGGTGGACCATGGAATTATTTATTGAACTATTTGATTTTGTGGGGAGAGGGCATATCTTAAAAGTGACCAATGAATCAAAATCGAAAGGAAGAATCCTTCCAGCCTTTAATTCAACCTTAATTGCAATAATCCCCAAATGTGACAATCCTTCCCCTTATGAGGAATTCCATCCAATTTCTCTTTGTAATTGTATTTATAAAATTATTTCCAAGGTGATCGCTCAAAGAATCAATCCCATCCTATAAAAGGCAATTTCCAACAAACAATTTGAGTTTCTAGAATGGAGACAAATCCATGAGGCGATTGGAGTGGCACAAGAGGGCCTTCATAGAATGAAAACATTGGAACTAAAAGGACCAGTCATAAAAACATATCCTTCTAGGGCATATGATTGAGTGAGCTAGCTCTAGATACATCTCCTTCTTACTCCCACGGGATTTGAAGTTCCCTTTATAAACTGGATTATGATTTGTATGATGTCAAATTATTTTTTAGTTCTTATAAATTGTGTGGCATCCCCTTTTTTCATAGCAGATAGGGGTCTAAAACAAAGATGACCCTTTTCGCTTCTCCTTTTCCTATTGGTAACAGAAGGTCTTAGTAGGATGTTGAAGGACGTTATTTAATCTAGAGGTGATTTCAAAGCAGTATGTGTCAATAGTGATTTGGCTATTTCCCATCATCTCTTTGTGGATGATATACTAATTTTCTGAAATGGTGAGATAAGGGATGTGTAATATCTTCATGAAATTTTGAACATCTTCAGTAGGGCTACTGATATGGTTATAAATGCAGTAAAATATACTATTACCATACACAATATGGATCCTCATGAAATCAACAATCTTATAATGTTTTTTCCTTTTGAGATTCTAAACTTTGATTCAGGGCTCAAGGATTTGTGTTTTTACATGAAGCCTAACTGCTATAGAAATGAAGATTGGTCTTGTCTCTTGGCTAAGCTAGAAAATATAATTTCACAATGGAGTTGTATATGGATTTCAAGAGTCTGGCATTTGAGATTGGTTAAATTGATACTTGAAGAAATTTATGTGTATTGAATGTCCTTGGCATGGATCCCAACGGGGATTCTGGAAAAGGAAAGGAGGATTTATTTCAAATTTCTATGGGAAGGGACACATGAATCTTTTGTATTGTCGTGCGTTAAATGGTTATGTATTTCAATTCCCGAGATCATAGGGGGTTGGGGTTTAAAAAATATTTTATTTTTATCAAAAGCACTTGCACCAAAATCTGGTGGAGGCTCCTTACTACCTCCAACTTTTGGATAGATGTTGTCACATAGAAATAAATTAGGTTAGATTCTCTGTAGGATTGGATCAAGCATCCTAATAGAGAAAAAGGTATTATATCAGTTGTATGGAGGGTTGTGTTAAACTCTTTTGATCTAATCTCTTATGGGCTTGCATGGAGGATTGGGAATGGAAACATAGTCAAAATTGGTTATGACCCTTGGCCAGGGAGTGGGGACAACCATTTATTATCTCAAAATATCATTACATATCTTCGGGATGAAGGATATACTAGATTCAGTAATATTGGTAACCCTACAACAACAAATTTGTGGTTGTAGGAATGGCTTAAGGCAGTGGAATTGAACATTCCTAAGGATTTGCATGCAGAATGGGGCCAGTACTTGGATTCCCTTACTTGATCACACATCAGACTATTGGGTTGTGAGAATGAGGTTGTTTGGGCCTCCTCACATCACGGGCTATACACTCCAAAGTTAGGATACATCTATATGAATACTAGAGTTCACTTGGCGGAGCCTGAATGGTGGTGGAGAGAAGTTTGGAAGGAAAAATGTCCTCTGAAAGTGAATTTGTTGTGCTGGTGTATCATAGCAAATAAGGTGCCTACTTACGAGGTGATGCAACATAGTTTCTTCATTGGTCTAGGGTGGTGCTTCCTATGCAAAGGGGTCGACGAGTTAATTGATCACCTATTTATGACTTTCCCTTTTACTTAACAAGTTTGGAAAGATTGCAACATGAGCTTGGGTTTAGAATTTTTTGGGATGGGCCATCCTTTGCAGCTACTTGGAAAAGCTGGCAGTGAGATAGGTTGATCAAAGTCGTCCATGCAATACTTCTTCTATTATCTTGGGGAATATAGCTTGTAAGGAACAAGTCGATATTTAATGATCTCACATCTTGTCCGAGGAAAATTACTACTGAGGGTATTTCTATACTAAAACTCTTTCCGCAAGTCAAATATCAATAGCTAATCATACCTGTTTTAGAGGAAAATCTGGACAAACCAATGCCCTAGGGATTATTTGATGGGGCTTCACATGGGGGAGGAGCCCAAGCTGGTGGGGGTGTCATCATTAATATTTACGAGCATCATGCATATCCTGTCAAAATTGGTATGGGTTCTAGAAAAAACAATTGGTCTAAAGCACTTGCATGTAGATCTTTGATTTATTTCGCCATTGAGAAGGGTTGTGATAGGATCCAAATCTATGGGGATTCTATGTTGGTGGTCAATTAGGTCAATGTTTTTCACCATTGCAGGAACATTCATTTGGTTAATGTTGTGGAGGATATCTGTAATATGAGTCGTTCTTTTACATACTCCTCTTACAGGCATATCTACAGGGACAAGAATCTAGAAGCAGACAGGCTTTCTAAGGGCATCATTCTCCTAGATCATGGAGTTTGGTAGGTAGCTAAGCTGTGAGGTCAGGATTGGTCAGAGTATTACCACATGCCACATATGGACATGTTACCAGAAACATGAGGCATGGTTTAGCCCATGTTGGTTTTACCTTTTTTAGACACCGATTATGATGTTTTTTGGATACAATTTTCTTCTTGTGCACAATGGTTAACTACCATTTTCTGATACACCCTATTCACAGAGGGTTTTTTGTTGCTATTTTTGCAATGACTTTGTATTGTCTTCATGCTTGGAACAACTAATGTTTTCCTTTATTTTTGGGGGACTTTTGTTTTTTCTTATTGACTCATGTTTATGTATCTATGAGCCAAGCCTTCCTTGTTTTTGGCTCTATCTGGGTGGGGGAGTCTTTCTCCTGATTGAATGCACCTTCAATTGGTGCATATGAAAAATGTAATTTTGTCTAAAAATGAATGAAATTATGGTTTTTTCTTGGTAAAAACACAATTCTAAACACTCGACAAAAAAATATACATTTTCCATATAAATATAATAATAAAAAATACACAATTCAACTTTTTCGCTACAAATGACATGTCAAACAAGTTCTACATAGTAGCTAGTACTTGTTGCTTAGTTTAAATATAGCTAATTGGAATATGAATTGATGACAGGATATGATATGATCAATTAAAGCCTTCACAAAAGAATATAAATGATCAATTAAAATGTTATTTTTTAGTGAACGTCCTACCTCGTTGGTTGTAATGAAGCTTTACAACCAAGAAACTTGTTTTGCACAACCAATTGTCTCATACAAAGTTCATGTGCATTGTACATGATTGATATAGAGTTGAATGCAATTGTGTTTGTGGCAGTGAAGGCATGAGAATATGGAACAAAACATTTAATGTTATCTCTCAAATGACGTCATGTTTTAAACAAGACTTCTTTCTTTTGCATAGAAAAATGGAGTTGGGATGATCTATAATTTGTGATTTAGTATTAAATTATTTTTTAAATTAAATTGTAAAGACAAGTTAATTAATATTTATGAATAATTCGTAATAACAATTGTTTTACTATTAATTTAACAACTAAATTATGACTAACACAATTATATAAATTAAATCACTAGTAACTATAGATGGATATCAAAACACTTAGTTTCTAATCAAAATACTTAGTTCCTAAAACATTTCGTATCATGAAAATAAAAAAAGCATTTAAAAAATTTAATTATTAAAATAAATAAAATATATCATTAGCCCTTTTCAAATATTTTCTAAATATTATACTTTTGTCTATGATTTGTGATTTAGTATTAAAATGGATGAATTTGACACAGTGACTTTGAATAAAACAAATTGCTTTAACAAAATTCACACATTAACTTTTTGCGTGGTAATTGAGACCAATTTTATGTGTTTGATTTGAGGAAAGAAGATAAAACAACTTTAAAGAACTATAAAAACTATGCGTAAATAAAAGTCAACAAATTTAGGGGAAAAAGGCTCACAAGATCCTAAAACCTAATAATTATACTTCAATAAAACTTTAATGCTCACAAGATTCTAAAAACTAATATCTAAATATCATTTTAGCTATTAATTATAAAAGTTCTGTGTAAACAATAAAAAGAAATTATGATTAATGTAATTGGAATTGAAAATATAGAAAAAAATAGAAAAGACAAAAAAATTATAAGTCAAATCAAAAAGTAATAAAACTTAAAAAATATATATTAGAATAAGATTTTTTAATTATTTCTTCCTCATTAAAATTTGATATCTTATAAAATGACCATAGCAAAAACATAAAAAAAAAAAAAAAAGTAATATAACTAAAAAATCATTGGAAAAAGTTTCATTAATTATTTTAAAATTTGTCATATTGAAAATATGGAGAAAAAACTAAAATTCATGAAAATGGAAATAATAGAAAATAAAATAAAATCAAAAGGTTAAATAAAAAGGAAATAAAACTAAAAACAAAAAAAATAGTAACTAATAGAAATGGAAGTTACTAAATAGTTCATAATAAGATCTCAACCAATCACCTCACAAATAAATCAATTTAAATAATAATAAAAAATAACAAAAATTAAATTCCCAGGGTTAAAGTATAGATAAGTTGCATAATATTTTGGTCAAAGACAAAATTGAATGGGTAATACTAATAAAGAATTGTGATGGAATAAATTGAACAAAAATAGTTGAAAAAATAATCAATTCTATGATTTTTTTTTATGAATTTTATGTCCAAAGATTATAATATTTCATGTTTTTTCTTCCAAAAATAATGATTTACTAAAAAATTTAATTAAAAAATAACAAAATAATAAAATAGAAAACATTTAAAACAAAAATTGGAATATATATATATATATATATATATATATGAAAAAAAAAAAAAAAAAACCAGTTAAAATCATTTTTTTTAATGGAATAAGAAAAAAAAAACAATTATAAAAATAAAATAAATAAATAAAACTAAATGTTTCAAAAATTGCGAAAAAATAATGTTATTGAAAATCAAAAATAAAATTAAAATAAACAAATGGAAAAATACAACATACAAAACAAACTAGAAACAAAAACAAAATCAAAAAAGGAAAAATGGAAAAATAAATTAATTACAAATCAAATGAAAATTTTAAATAAATATTGAAAAAATAAAAATATTAAAAAAAATAGGGGTTTAAGGATCAAGGCCTCACCCTGCCGCCAAGGGGCCACAAGTAGGGTGGTTGGAACGGCAGGCTCCCTATGGCCCTTTGGCACCGAGGCAAAGTGGGGCCTCGATACCCCGACACCACGCCAAAATAAATATGTTTTTCAACTTTTATTATTATTATTATTTTTAAACAATAATGAGTACATTTTACTAGGCTCAATCGATAACTTTGTACAAATCACTGCCACTAATGAGTACATTTTACTAGGCTCATGTACTTTGTACAAACAATTGCCACTAATGAATACACTTTACTAGGCTCAATCGATAACTTCGTACAAACAGCTTCCAGAAATGAGTACATTTTACTAACTTCATACAAACAGCTACCACTAATGAGTACATTTTACTAACTTCATACAAACAACTGCCACTAATGAGTACATTTTACTAGGCTCATGTACAAGCAACTGCCACTATTCCACCTAGTAGAACTAATATTTCATAAGTGCAACAAGGAATATTTGATAAGTGCAAAGGGCCAACATGTCTCGAGAGACTTGAACCCACACTACTTGGGGTACAAATCATGAACCATACCACTTAAGCTAAGTTCCTTTAACATCTCTTTTAGTGTTTTCTAATATTTATTTTTTAAATTTGTTTTGTAGTTTAATATTTAATATTAATATTTTATTATTATTTAAATTGTTGTTTTTTTTTTGGGTAAAATTTTTTATTGTAGCTTTTTTAGTTTGGTTGTTTGAGATTTTTTTTTTCATTTTTTCCCCTCCTTTTTACTTTAAAAAAAATAAAAAAAATTATGCTTGAATTTTTTTCCTTAGGGGTTATTTTTGTTTCTTTTTTCAATTTTTTTATACTTGAATTTATCTATTTTTGGTATTTTTTATAATTTTTTTGTGTTTGATTTTTATTTATTTTTATGTTTTAATTCTTTTTTAGTTTTTATTTGTTTTTTCTTGTTTAATTTTACTTTTTATTAATTTTTCTTTTAGCTGCAAATGTTATGTCAATTCTCAACTAGCAACCCAAACTCACTACGTGTAATTTGATAGTTTATTTTAAAGGTTTTGTTACAATGGATCAATTCCACTTCCATTGTGTGTCAATTCCAAGCTTGGTTTTAAGGTTGTGTCAAGTCCGCCCCCATTTCGTGTCAATTTGATGGTTGACTTTTAAATTTTCGTTGCAATGTAGCAAGTTATCTTAGGTTAAGATTTTAAAAGAGCTATACTTCTAGCATTTAAAAAAATACCCCTGGTATAATGACTTTTTGATTTAGGTATTCATTTTTAAAGTTTTTCTTAGTCATGATATTTGGATTGTTGAAAAATGCAGCAAAAAAATCTCAATTTGATTTTGCCTTAACATGGTTTGTGTCACTCAGTTTACTTAATAAACTCGAGTTGGAGGAGTTAGAGTTCAGTTAAGCATGTATGATTGCTAATTTGTAACAATCAAGGTGAGTTATCTCAAGTTGTTTTCAATTAAACTAGTTCCAATTGTTGGAGGAACTAATGGAAGGCCAGTTGTACAGTGGGACTTTAGTCAAACTTAGTGATAATCCAGTTAACAAATCAATTAGCCAAAAATAGCTTGTGCATGCAGAGAATTCAAGTTCCCTAGCTGTGGTGGATATTCCAAGGCAGTGTAACATCAGTTGTAGACTAGTCTTGAGTGTATAGGTGTTGCATGCAGTCAGATGATCAACCTTGGGAATTACGCAATCCATTTTGGGGAAATTCCTAAATAACTAATTTCTAAAGAAATTGTGCAAGGAAACAGAGGCTCAAGAAGAGGCATAAATTAACTAAGTTAGGGTCAGAGCTTCTTAGTGAGCAATGAGATAGGTTATTCACTTGCAGGTGTGCTTAGTTGAGAAAAGCAATTGTAATATATCTATATTCATCATATTATTGCAAGCATGCATTGGGGTTTTTAGCATATTGTTTTCCCCAAAAAAAATATTGTGCGCATGTGCATTATTTATTATTGCATGTCTGAGATTTTTTTTCTAAATTGTGAATTGAATTACGCATAGTAGTAGAGTAGGTTTGTGTCTTGTGATTTTGATTAAAACTTCATGAGAAGTTGCAAATATACACCATAATTTATACATGGTATTAGAGCGGGATTCACATTAGAGTATGAATTTCGAAGTTGTTTCTCAGGAGGTTCGAATTTCTAGTTTAGTGTAGTAGAATCTCTTCAAAGCTGAGAAGATGACCTTCAACAGGATGAGGCTAGAGTATGCCTTGGAAGGCATCTATAATTTCATCATATCAAGGCGGTATTCAATGACAATGGATTGCTAGAATACATCAAGAGAGATGTTGCAAAACCACCAAAATTTGATGCCCATAACCTTCCTCAGTGGAAGAAAAATCTAGCCAAGGTGAGGAGAATAATATTGGAGGGAGTACGGGACCACATTGTCAACAATTGCCATGGGAAAGAACTCTTTATGCAATGTGGAAGGAACTGACAGATCTGTTCTAGAATAGTAGTGACCATAGAGAGTTGACGCTTAAGGATAAACTTCAAAATATCAAGATGCAAAAGAATGACACTATCCCACAGTGTCTGAGCAGGTTCACACAAGTTCATGATGAGCTTGCAAGAGTTGGTGTTACTATTTCAAAGGATGACTTGGTAAGCCTAGCCCTTCTAGGCCTTCCCAACAACTGGCATAACTACCAATATTCCGTGAACAAGAGGGAGAAATTACCGTATTGGGAACACTTATGGTCCAATTTGGTACAGGATGAAATAAGGTGAAATACCAGAGATGGGACTTCATCTAAGGGCGAGGATGAATAAAAACTTGCATTGGTTGGAAAGGAAAAGAAAGGAAAGGGGAAGAAATCTCAAATGAAACTAGAATCTAGCCAAGGGGGCAAGAAGAAAGAATTGTCCAAAATTAAATGCTTCATTGTCATGAATTTGGGAACATATGCCACGGAGTGTCCACACAAAAATGCAATCAAGAAGACCTCAGGAGGAGCAACAGGTGAATCCTTAGCTTCAGTATTTGACCTTTATTTTACCCTTATCGCATGCATGGCAAGCACCGTGATGGGGAGCATGTGGTACTTGGACTCTGGTACCTCATTTCACATGACAAGGTGAAAATATTTTTTCAGTGACCTAGAGGAGAAAGTTTTCCAAATGCACATTAATATGGGGGATAACAGAAGGAACAACGTGAACGGGATTGGCACATTCACCTTTCAGAGGGAATTAGGCTCCCCTCTCAAGCTCAAGGATGCCATGTTTGGGCCTATAGAAGAATCTATGTAGTGCAAAGGGATGTAAGGTTTGACGAGGAGAAAGTGATGTGATGCTCCCTTGAGAGCGAGCTTAATATACCACCAGAAGAGGATCTCTTAGCTTCAAAGGAGGAGCCTCTAGTAGTTGTGGAGCAACCACAAATTAAGGAGAAGAGAGTGGAGACATTCACTCAAGCAGAAGCATCCAGAGAATGTAGGAAAAAGACTAGGGAACCAGATACAAACCTCTATCATATCTTGCTAGAAGGGAAATTTCTTATTTTTTTCCTATATGTTTATGATTTGATTTTAACTGGTGATGAGAAACTCATCAGATATTGCAAGGACGGCCTTGCAAGGGAATTTCAAATGAAGGACATGGGCTCATGCACGGCTTCCTCGAGTTGGAAGTATGGCAAGGCGACGGACAACTATTTGTATCTCAAGGAAAGTATGCAAATGAGATACTATAGAGATTCCACATGGAGACACCTCTAGCGACCAACTAAAGGAATAAGGATTCCACTTTAGGTGAAGAAGTGGATGTTACCATTTATCGACAACTAGTGAGTTCACTAATGTATCTTGTGAACACACAACCAGATATGTGTTATGTAGTCAACCGACTGAGCCAAGCTATGGTTAGCTAACCAAATTGTTTTAGAAGACAGCTAAGCATGTTTTACAGTACTTCATAGGCACTACCCAGTTTGGAATATGGTATAAACGGATAGAAGGAGTGAAGTTGTGTGGCTTCACAGATGTAGATTGGGTGGGGAGTCCATCAGACCAAAAGAGTACATCAGGTGGAATTTTTAGTGTTGGGTCCACAGTTGTTTCCTAGTATAGTAGGAAGCAAAGATCTGTGGCACTTAGATCAGTGGAAAAGTAATACATGGATGCAAGTCAAGCAATCGTTATGAGGCAATCTGGATGGGAAAGATACTTGTAGACTTGTTTGGTCAGATGATGACTTGTTTGGTCAGATGATGGATCCAATTGCGATATACTGCAATAATCATAGTTGCATCAAGCTCTCTTAGAATCTTGTATTTCACGATCAATCCAAGCATATAGATATTAGGTATCACCATTTACGGGACTGTGTGCAAAGGTGAATAATGTTGCTACACTACATTCCAATAGAGGAACAATATGTTAACATTTTGACAAATGCTTTGTCAAGAAGGAACTTCGAGTTCCACGGGTGCAGGATAGGGGTGGTTGATAATCCCTTTCTTGCTAAGAGGGAGTGTTGAAAAATGCAACAATAAATTCTCAATTTGATTTTGTCTTCATTAAATTTAGAAAATTCAAATTTCCACATCTACAGACAACTTGGATGTAGTTAACTTGTGTGACATGGGTTGTGTCACCCAGTTTACTCAGTAAATCCGAGTTGGAGTTAGAGTTCAATATTTTATTTTTATTTGTATTTTTTGTAAGGGTGGTTCATGGGCATTAGGTGGCCTCTACATCCACAGGAAAAATCCAAGAAGATCAACCCGAAGGGATCTACCCGTCGTCCAAACAAGCAAGGCCTAACCCCAAGCATGTCGAGGAGATTTGTCCTCGTGACCTCCCAGCTGGAAAGTTACTTAGCAATGGGAAATCGACCAACTAAGCTAACCCTTGGGGATTATTAGAGTTCAACTGAGCATGTGTGATTCCAAATTTGTAGCAATCAAGGTCATTTAGCTCAAGTTATTTTCAGTTAAACTAGTTCCAACTATTGGAGGAACTAGTGGAAGGTCATTTGTGCAGTGGGACTTTAGTCAAACTCAGTGATCATCCAGTTAACTGATTAATCAACCCAAAATAGCTAGTGCATGCAGAGAATTCGAGTTCCCTAGTTGTGGTGGAGATTCCAAAGAAACGTAACATCAGTTGTAAACTAGTCTTGAGTGTACATGTGTTGCATGCAATTAGATGATCAACCTTCGGAATTGTGCAATCCATTTTAGAGAAATTCCAAAATAATAGGGGCCTAATTTCTCAAGAAATTTCACAAGGAAATATGGTCTCAAGCAAAGGCAAAAATTGACTAAGTCAAGGTCAGAGCTTCTCAATGAGCATAGAGATAGCTTATTGACTTGCAAGTTGTGCTTGGTCGAGAAAAGCAAATGCAATACATCTCCATTCATCATATTAATGCAAGTAGGAATTAGGGTTTTTAGCAAATTGATTTCCTCGGAAAAAATATTATGTAAATGTGTGTTATTTCTTATTGTATGTCTAAGATTTTTGTTCTAAATTGTGAATTGAATTCTGCAAAGTAGTAGAGTAAGTTTATTTCAAATGATTTTAATTAAAAATTCATGAGCAATTGCAAATATACACCATAATTTCTACATGGATTTAATTATATGACAAAAAAATGTCAAAATTTTAAGGTCTTTCAAAGTCAATGATCATTTATCTTTAAAGCCATGGTTGAAAAATGTCAAAATTTTAAGGTTTTTCAAAATCATGACATTTATATTTAACACCATGAGAAAAATGTTGAAATTTTTAGTTTTCTTTTTTTAGATGTGATATTTATATTTCACACTATCATCGAAAAGTATTGGAATTTTAAGGTTTTCCAAAATCATGATATATATTTTTTGTCATTTTCTAAAAAATTATGAAATTTTAACCCCCCAAAAAATGTTGATGCACCATCAACAACTTTCCATTTTGGGGTGTTTTTCATAAAAAAGTAAACTTTGAAACGGGAAATATAAACTCGAAATAGGAACTCTCGCCAAAAATCCCCGAAAAAACATCAAAAACAGTGCTAAAAATGAAAAGTGTGTATACTGGGACGATGGTTTTTTTTTAGGGTCCATTTTGAACATGTTTTAAAAATGGCAGTGAAAATGAAATTTTCGTGCAAAAATTGTGCAAAAAACACCCTGAAAATGAAAAGTGTTGATACTGGAACGATGGTTTTTTTTTAGGGTCAATTTTCAACATTTTAAAAAAATGCCAATAAAATTGAATTCTTATGTGCAAAAAAACGGTTATTTTTAGGAAAAAACACACTAATGTTTTTGGAAGAATAACATTTTTCTTTCCTAAGTATAAATTCAACATGTTTTAGTAATGACGATAAAGATAAAATAATGGGAAACACATTAAAATTCTATTAGTTTTCATCCATGTTGTTAAGCATATAATAACATCACACTAAAGATCACTAAAATTCTAATCGTTTTCAACGATAACATTAAAGATACAAAAAAAAGTGGAAACTTTTCAACCTTAAAATTAAAAAACCATGACATTATGAACAAATTACATGACTAAATTAATCAAAATGTCATTATTTGTATATTGAATGAAACATACATTATATCTGTAATTTATTATTGCATTATAGATATTCTAAACAATAAAAATCATCATAATTAAAACATATTTAATCCAACAACATAAAAATGAATCGTAACTTCTGATTTAACACCATATGGAAATCAAAAATTTTATTTCAAGTTACGATGCAAACATCAATTATATAAATTGTCTTAGACAATTATTCAAAATCACTCATATTTTCTTGCACATCATCAAAATTCACATCTTCAGATGAATGACTGGATGCAAACGAAGATGTTCCATATTCTTCTCTTTCATCAACTAGTGCCCCATCTGAGTCCACATGCATGCCCATCATTTCAGGTTTCAAAATTCTTTTGGATCTACGACTGGTTTTAGTAGACTCCCATCTAAAAAATATTCCTTCTGGTAACAACCTTTTCAGAATCTCTATCGTCTTGAAGTGAAGAGTTCCTCTCATTGTTAAATTGAAGTCATAAACAAGTATGTCAACATCCTCCAATCTTAAGAGGTTTGTGCAACGATGATTTATATTTGTACCCTTTCTTTTTCTCTTTCTGCCAATTTTTTTTGTCAACTACCATCTCTGGATTATACACGCCATTGAATGGATATGTATTTGTCGCATACCAATGTACTTCAACACTTGTAACATCTTCATTTTCTATAAAGACCTTTATAACCTTAGCAACCCATAATGGATAGCCATTGGAATCTCCATCTGCTAGCACTGCGATCATGCAACCCTCCTTAATATCTTGTACTGAACCCCTGTAAAGGTATTCCATGGCTTCACGTTGTGCACGAGATCTTCTAGAACCAATATACAAATCTCTTTCCTCTGCCTGTGAAGAACTAATAATACCTTGAGATTGTTGTTGTTCAACAATGTTTATTTCCTCATATTCATTTGACACATTTTGTGGACAAATAAATGGATTTTTCAAAGGTATATCTTCATTTGTTGTTGTTGAAATGATATCACTTTGATTATTCAAAAATTACTCCCACCAAACTGAATCAAGAATGTCAAAGAACTCATATGTATATCTAATACATTTTAAATTTCTTCTAGGCAATCAGAATAATTTATATCTCTATTATGTCTGTGTGCATTATGAACTTCACCAATTGATTGTAATACAATATTTTTGATGCAAATATTGGATGATCTGGAATGAAATTAAAAAATTCCAAACCTGATGATGGTTCTCATTCTGCAGTACTTGAATAATTCTTGCCCCATATTAGTGTTTTCCCATCATTATTTTTGATCCGAAATTGATGTTGGAAGCTAATGTCATTAAGTTGTTCAACGCATTTCTTCTCACCATGCAATCCTAGAATAAACCTGCACATGTCAACAGTTTCTTCCAACACATCAAAAGTAGGCTCTGGCATGTATGATTTCCTAATACATTCAATTAATGATGGCAAGCTCCCAACTTCCTTCATCCTCAATGTGACTGAAAAACGACTGAACATCTGATCAATATGGTCATGAGTGTTCCCAACAAGAAGGAAACCAACCCTTACCTTCTGAAAAATTCTCAATTCAACAAGCATGTTTAGATATCCAAAAACAACTTGATTTTTGTTTTCACGGCAAGTGTTGTCCAATTGTAGATACAAAACTTCAGGAAGATTACCATACCAATGAGAAAGCACATCATGAATTACGGTTATTGTCATATTTGCATCATTATGAATATTTGGAGCTGTAAAGTACACCCTTGGCAACATTTTCCCATTCAAGACCATACAACCGACCAAGTGATACTAAATAAAATTTTCCTCCTGTAAATTTTTCGGTTTGCGAACAAAATGTGGCAAAAGTGTTTTCTTCTGGTCCATACCATCAATTATCAAACCCAAATATTTATTTGGATTATCATAACACTTCTTTCGATGCTTGTACAACCTTTTCCTTTCACTTGTTTGTTGTTTGCGATGCTCCTGAAGTTCTTTGACAATGGAATCTACACAACATAAAAAAAAACCATTAAGAAATACGTTTTCATAGTTGATTACTATATAATTTTAAAAGTTAAAGTTATGAATGCTTACCTCTTTTTGACCCTTCATGTTTATCCCTTTTTTATTTAAGAGAAGCATATGTACTACAAATCCCCATCCTTGTCTTCTTAGGAATACAGACATTGTTGAATTATTTCTTCCATACCTTCACAAAATATTGATATGTAATAAACCGACCATGTCCCTCGGAACCTTCTTCATATTCTTTGTATAAGTTGTACATTTCTTGTCTTGAAAAATTATCTGGAATATGTATTGTCTCTCTATTTGGCATACACTCTCCATTCTTTGAAAAGAAATCTTTCATCCATGACATTGCAGTATTTGATAATGGCCCAAATTGTCGTTTATGATGTACTTTTGAATAAAACATAGATCCTTTTCCAAATTTTCTTGGATTCTTGAGAGACAAAAATTACCCATCAAATGAAACATTTTGAAAGCCTTTCTATAGATAAATAAAGACCCAATATGATAATCATAACCTGACAATGGATATTGCATGCACCCAACTAAATATGAATTTTGCATGCTTTTATTCATTGACAAATATTTCTTCCTTTTCTCTAATGCAAATTTGAAATCCATATGTTTCAAGCAATCATTTTGACAACATTCACTTGAAATGAGAGCATTGATATAACTTCTTGTCATCAAATATTCTATTAGACTACCACTGGTATAACTAAAACATCTTGGATTGATACAAAAAGGTTTGCTTCTACTCCTCGATACAATATTTCCTAGCAACACCCCATCATTGGATCATCCTTTGTATAAGCATTTTCATCATCATTCTGAGGAATTTTATCCTCACTATGATCAGCTGTGCTTTCGAAATATTGACTTGGAGGATATTCTTCATCTTCCCCTTCTTCAGTGCTACTGTCATAGTCCTTATAATTAGGACTAAATGGAAAATTTGACTCGATGTTTATTGGATATTCTTACTCATGTGCATTGTCAGTGCTGCTCTCATAGTCCATAGAATTAGGACTACATCGAAAATGTGACAGATTACTTACTGAAAATTCTACATCCTATCCTTTGTCACTGCTACTCTCATAGTCCTTAGGATTAGGACTAAGTGCTTCCTCCTGTCCTTCGTCACTGCTACTCTCATAGTCCATAGGATTAGGACTAAGTGGACACCATGACACTCCATTATTTTGAAATTTTTCATTGTGATCTTCATCACTGTTGCTCTCATAGTCCATAGGATTAGGACTAAGTGGACACCATGACATTCCATTCTTTTGAAATTCATTATCATGCTCTTCATCACTGTTGATTTCATATTCCATAGGATTAGGAATAAGTGGACACCGTGACACTTTATTCATTTGAAATTCTTCATCATGCTCTTCATCACTACTACCCTCATAGTCCATAGGATTAGGACTAAGTGGAAACCATGACACTTCATTCTTTTGAAATTATTCATCATGTTCTTCATCACTACTGCTTTCATAGTCCAAAGGATTAGGACTAAGTGGACACTGTAACACTCTATTCAGTTAAAATTCTTCATCTCTGCTGCTCTCATAGTCCATAGGATTAGGACTAAGTGGACACCGTGACACTCCATTCTTTTGAAATTTTTCATCATGCTCTTCATCACTGTTGCTCTCATAGTCCATAGGATTAGGACTAAGTGGACACCATGACACTCCATTCTTTTGAAATTCATCATCACTATTGCTCTCATAGTCCATAGGATTAGGACTAAGTGGACACTGTGACATTCCATTCTTTTGAAATTCATCATCAAAGTCTCTTTATCATTGTTGCTCTCTAGTCCATAGGATTAGGACTAAGTGGACACTGTGACACTCCATTCTTTTGAAATTCATCATCATGCTCTTCATCACTGCTGCTCTCATAGTCCGTAGGATTAGGACTAAGTGGACATCGTGACACCCATTCTTTTGAAATTCTTCATCTTGCTCTTCATCATTGTTTCTCTCATAATCCTTAGGATTAGGACTAAGTGGAAACCGTGACTCTTTATTTATTTGAAATTCTTAATCCCGTCTTTCATCAGTGCTACTCTCATAGTCCTTAGGATCAGGACTAAATGGAAGAATTGACTCTCTATTCATAATGGAAGAATTTTTGTTATATTCATCAATATGAATAGAGTTGTTACGCGACAAAGATGTTGATGCTTCCCAAAGTGAAACTTCAGTATCAGAAGAATCCATCCCTTTCAAATAGAAGATGTTGAATGATACAAATGCAGACTCTCCTAATGATATTATATAGCTTAAAGAATGAAAGTTTCCCTCCAAAATTTTTCTCTCCATACTTTTTCCCTCCAAAAATTTTGTTTCATGTATTTCCCTCCATTATTTTCTTCTACAATTTATTGAAAATTTTTAACTAATTTTTTTTTGAAATAAATCTTTAAATTTAAAATTGTGAACTAAATCTTTTACCTAAATTAATTTAATACTTAAACTATATAATATTTACTAGACACTTGAATGTTTTTTTTTTTTTATTATACCTTATAAAAAAAATTAATCTCACATTCACTGTACTGTAAAACAATTTCATAATATTCACTTTATCATAGTTTCCTATATCACCATAACAAAATTAACATGTTAAAATTTATAAAAAAAAATTAATCCCACATTAACTGTACGGTAAAACAATTCCGTAATTTCACCTATATAATAAATTTCATTATCACTATTACTCACATCACATCAAGGTTTTTCGAGGTTCGTTAAAAGACTTGGAGCAAATTTGTGGAGCAGCTACATTGCTATCAACAACATATTCAACGAAGGATTATCGCATTTGAAAGGTTAGTTAATTTTTCTGCTTTGCAAATTTTAAAATTAAAAATGTTTAATGAAGTTTAATTTTTTTTTTAGAAATTAAAATTTTTTGTAGGATAGATTTACCCACTATGTCCACAGTGGGCGTGGTGGGCCCAATTAGGCTCCCCGCGGCCGCGGGTTAGCAGTGGTGGGGCTGGCTACTCGACACTCCGCCCCACCTCGGCAGGTCGTTGGGCCCGCTGGGGCCAGCCCCCCACTCCACCCCAGCGTCCTAACGGCCCGTCGGTGCCAACCCCCCGCACCACCCCAGCGGCCCAATAGCCTGCTGGGGTGGAGGGTTGATTCTCCCGGCCCCCTGCCCCACCCAGGGGTCAAGTGGGGTTAGGGGTCAGGAGGGGGTGCGGTTGTTGGGCCACCAGGGTGGTGTAGGGGGGTTGGGCCGAACCGTTGGCTCAGTTGGCTAGCCGATTTCCAGGGTGGGGCGACATGGTGATGTATTTTTTTAATTTGTTATTTTTTTTTAATTGTTATGTTTTACGAAATTAATTATCATTTATTGTTTTCTTTTTTAATTTAAGTTATTTTTTTGTGGTTAACTGATTTATATGTGTCTTTTTTTTAGGAAAATGGAATCAAAGAAGATTTATGTGAATCTTTCTGGATCAAAGACTCTTAAAGGTGGATATTCAAAAAACATTGTTTAATGAACCGCACCTGAGCTGATGGATACAAATATTTCAAGTGCCTCAAACAAGAAGAAAATGATTTCATACTGGAAGAAATAAAAAGAAGTGAAGCTTCCATGAAATGTCTGGTATATGAAAGAAAGAGAAAGCCAAGATGTGCAAATATATCTATATGTTGATATACCTAAGGATAATGGAATTTATGACGTGCTGGGAAAGGTCATAGACATGTGTTTGGTACCGGACAGTGAAGTTGTTTACATACTTAGAAAACCACCTAGTCACATGAGAGGATTAAATATCAGTTGTAATATTCATTGTATGACACGAGAAAGGTATCTACAAAGTTGTGTAAACAAATTGTAAATGAGATGACATAAAATATCGTAAGTATTGTTATTTATATTTGTGTTTTGTGTTCTTGTTACTGTCTCACTATATTTTTATAACTTTGTTTTTATTGACATATGATATTTTGTTTGGCAAAATTTTGATGAAAGTTGTTAAATTATGTTGGGAGGCATTCATTTCATAGATCATGATATTATGAAAGTTGTCAGCAGTTTCTACTCAGTGTCAGAAGAAGTTATGGCAAAAAAGCAAAATGTAGTAATCCATGATGCTACGAAACTACATCCAAGGGATCAGAAAAAAAATGCCTCTAGTGGATAAATCTAGCAAAGGTAGACAGGTTACTTTTGAAGATGAGGAAGTTGAAAATGGCACTGAAGAATACTTTTTCGTTACTAAGGATGACATTGGAACTGATGTGAGAAAGGAGAAGAGTCGTAAAAGACCAAAAGTAACAATGCCCAAGAATATATCTGTTCTAGTTAATGACGAGAATGTTATGAGGAAGAAAAGTAAAGCTGAACATTCTGAAGTAGTCATCACCAACAGTCAAGAACCTAGTGAAACTTCAAAAGAAAGCAGAGAAATCATTACACCATGAGTTGATTTAGATGATGGAATTATTAAAACAAAACAAAATGCCATTTGATAGAACTTGACAAAGAGAAACTTAATTGAGGGTGGTCATACATTTCAACTTAATGTTAGACAAATCTATAAGGCAAGTGAAGGACAATGTAAATATCAAATCAGAAAGCCACACCATCTGCATGTTCACAACTTGAAGACATTGATGAGATACAATCCATATGTTCATGTGGTTAATTATGTGCTTCTTGTTGATCCAGTTCAAGTTCCCAACAAAGAAGCATTTGATAAGTCAAAATGTTTTGAATACAATTATTATGTGCTTGGGGGGAACCATTCTGTAGAAGCTCAAAGACAATTGATGGAGGAATATCCCAATAACCCACATTTTGAAACAATGAAATGTATCATTTATGCTATTTTATCAGATACATAAGCAAAGTTAGTGGCATGGGATCATAATTCAGATAATGAATATAGGATGTCTATGAATTTCATCCAAAGGGTTAGATTTATTCATAGTGAATTTGAAGAAAAATGTGGTGGGGATAAGCTAAATGTTACTATAGATTTCCGAAAGGAATGTTGTATGGAAATAGGCTATCAAATTGAAGAGAAAATCAATTCAAAAGGTGACAGAGTAAATACTGATTTATTCAGAGGTATTGATAACATTTTCCAGTTGGCATTTAGAACTGGAGAGATATGGGAATTGATTAATGATATTTTTAGCATGTGGGAGAACATTGGCATTAAAAACTAGAAGGTCAAAAGGTCTAAACCATTGATATGTAGCAACAGTAAATCAGGTCCTGAAATGAAGCAACTTCTAGAAGATATGACTATCACACCTTGGAGAGCATTGCAAGGAGTGAAGGATGAAAAATTTGTCAAAGCAATATTATCTCGTGTGAGGTCAGGGGAGTTACCATTGGAGGAAATGTCTGAGGAATTTCAAGAGTAAGTTTGTTGAATTACTTTTACTTATTTATAGATTATAATTTTCTTTTAAATATAACATATTGTTCTTAGTAGTATTTGTTATACATGTCATTATATTAACTTTTTTACTTTATCTATGCAATCACAAAGTTTACATGAAAATTCAAGAACAAATGGTTAAATTGTTGAATGAAGATAGTTGGGATGATGTTGTATGCAACTATCTAGATTCAAGTTCTACATCAACATTAAAAAAAATTATCTTTCATTTAAAAAGGTATGTTGATTTTGTACATTCATTTTTATTCATCTATATACTATTTTTATTTTATAACTTACACATATATTTGTTTATTTTATTAAATATGATGAAGGATTCAAATGGAGCACCAGATAGTTTCAGAGCCTTTATTGAAAAAATTAGGATCGAAAGATTGAAGAAGCAACGTCTTAAGAATGTTGAACTTGATCCAACTCTTACTCATTACATTTGCAATGGGCTTGACACTATTCAATATCAAGTAATACAAGGTGACCGTGAAGACATTGCTAAAATCATACCTAAAAGGGATTATGCCTTAGTTATTGCAGATATTCCCCATTGTTTCAATATTGCAAACATTGACTACGAAATTGACCCTTATACTTATCAAGCTCTTAGTAAAGTGGTTGCGGGATTTCTAAAAGTCACATCATCACCATTATGGAGATTTGTGACATTTCATTCAGACACACAATTTGCAATGTTATTGTCAAGCTTCAAGGGGAAAACAAACTCAAGGATGCAACTTACATAGTAAGATGTTTAAAATGTATATTTGATTAATGTTAACAAATTCATCTATGTACAATTTAATTGAACTATTACTATTTCATGTTATAGGCAAAAGTCAAATCTTCTTAACCATGAAGATTAACCATTTATAAATGATTGTGAGTTCATCCATATTGATAGTTGAGCAAAAGATGATAGCTATATGTCTATGATTTTTAATCGGGCAGATGGAAAGAGTCATAGCCAAGTATTGATTTATAATGTTGTTGTGAGAAAACTAACATATGAAGACAAAGAATTAAAAGAAGAGATAGTTAACATTTATCAAAAACCATAGTTATTGATTAACTATCTTATAGACATGGTCAAATGAAGGAGATTGGGTTCTGGATTTATTTTCTAGCTCAGGTAAGTTTTATTATATGGAATTGAATTTCAATATATTATTTCTTAATTTATATGTCATTGTACTAATTTACTTCATTATTTCTTTTGTGCTTGATAATTAGGTACAACACTAGGATGTTTCCTTAAAAAATGAAGAAATTGCATTGCCATTGAAAAAGATCCAATACAGTCTAATATTATTCAGCAAAGAATTAATTCTCTTCAATTTCTTCTAGATGCAATGCAAGAAATTGGATTGAAGAAAGGGGACTTTAGTGAATCACGTGTGGCAAAAAAGGCAAAGGAACTCCAACCACCATTACATGGAATGATTGGAAAGACATACATTGGGAGATTCGCAGACATCAAAGATCCATTAGAAGAGAAAAATGAACAAAATGAAGCAGAAAATATTGTGGAAGAAGACAATGATGAAACTCTAGAGGATGAAGAGTTTGGATTACGTGATATTGTTGATTAAATTTAAGTTATGCTTGGAAATCAAACTCATTTTTTGTAACTATTAATTAGTTATACTTGTAATGTTTTGACTTTGACATTTTATGAGAAGAATAAGCACTCAATTAATGTTGTTATGTGTTCAATATTTGTATTATGTGATTTTCGCATTAATTTTTATGTTAATCATTATTTTTTGAAAAAAACAGTGATTATTATTTTTTTTTTGACATGAAATTCATAAAAAAAACTATTATTTAACAATTTTTAGTTAAAATTTTCCTATTAAAATTGTGATTTTGACATGTCATTTCTAGCAAAAAATTATCAAAATGTGTAGTTTTTTAGTTATATTTATGCTGAAAATGGTTAGTTTTATATCAATTGTTAAAAGTTATTGTTTTTTAGAGACAATTATTTCATGTGCATTGAAAAATTAATTAACGATGTATAAATATGTAGGATATCAAAAATTCAAAATATTGACCTTCTTCTTTAAACATGCAAAACATTAAAAACCTCACTAAAAAAAAAAAAAAAAAAAAAACAAGAAAATATGGAAAAGATGACCACTTCAAAAATTGTTAAATTTAGAAAATAATTATTTACATTTCATACATTAGAAAATTTAAAGTCAAAAAATAGGTCTTTTAAAAAAAAAGCCTGATGCAAAATCGCCACTTTTTTAAATCAACATGAAAATCACTACCATTCTAAAACGTAATGTACATAAAAAAATTTAAAGTGCTAAAAACTATGCTCTAAAAAAAACATGTGTGTTCTGCATCGCCCCTTTTCAAAATTGGGTCACCTTTTTGCTATCTCTACGAAACGAGTAATAGTATCAGTTTTTGTTTCAAAGTTTACATTGTTTCATGTTTATTGCATGAAAATTATAGATTTTTAACGCATTGTTAAAAAAAAAAAAAAAAATCAAATTTTAACCTTAAAAAAAATGTTGATTTTTTTCATCTTTATTGCATAAAAAATTTGGTTTTTAATGTTGTTGCTAAAAAAAATTGAAATTTTGACTCAAAAAAATAAAATAATAATAATAATAATAATAAATAAAAATAAAAATGTTGATACAACATCAACACTTTTCGTTTTCAAAGTGTTTTTCCTGTTTTTTGCATAAAAATAAGGGGTTTTTAGGCCAGGGTTCTCCTGTTGAGGTTATGATTCTCATTAAGTTGGTAACTTTTTTGCATCCAAAACAGATTTTAACGACTTAGATGCCTCATCTACACAACAAACAACCAAAGGGATATTCTCTCTTAAGCTATCAGTTTTGAAAGGATGAAGGCCATTCTCCTTCATCAATAGAGAAATAAGTATGATTTATTTCAACCTACTGATCCAGGGCCTCTTCTCATTCATAATGTGCCCACAATGGGCCTGCACAACACAAAGGGAGCCCTTAACATTCAGGTAGTTTCTCAATTGTTTACACAACAAACAACCAAAGGGAAATTCTCTCTTAGGCTATCAGTTGTGAAAGGATGAAGGCCATTCTCCTTCATCAACATAGAAATCAGTATGAGTTATTTCAACCTATTGATCCAAGGCCTCCTCTCATTCATAGTGTGCCCACAATGGGCCTGCACAACAGAAAGGGATCCCTTCACTAAGTCAATAATTCCCTTGATTCTTCCCATTTTTGTTCTTTTTCTTCTTGCACAAAATGAAAGTATTCCTTCACTAATTTAAAATCCCTCGACGATTCCCTTTCTTAGTTCTTTTGTACAAATTCAGACAAACTCCACACCAATTCGAATTGTCCATTTAGCTCAAATTAAAGTGTCATGATTACTCAAGCCATAGGTTAAACATGTCAATCATCTCAAACTCACATTACCTAACAAAAAAGAATAATTAAAAAAAAAGGAAAGAATATCTTTACAACTGTTTAATATATCGGTTACTTATTAATATTTGTTTTTAATAAATTAATAAACTAATATCACAATTTAAAAATTATTTTTCAAAAACTAGTAATATTTGGTTTTAATAAATTAATTTAAACATTATTTTTCAAAAACTAGCTCTTTAATATAGTTGTTACATATTAATATTTTTAATAAATTAATAAATTAATATCATTATTTAAATATTATTTTTCAAAAACTAATAATATTTGGTTTTAATAAATTAATTTAAATATTATTTTTCAAAAACTAGCCATTTAATATAGTCGTTACCTATTAATATTTTTAATAAATTAATGAAATAATATCATTATTTAAATATTTTTTTCAAAAACAAGCCATTTAATATAGCCGTTAATAATATTTATTTTTAATATATTAATAAATTAATACTATAATTCAAATATTATTATTCAAATATAGCAGTTACTTGAAATTATGTCTCTACATTGCTCTCTATTTAAGCCTTTGCCATGGTCTTCCTCTTCATCTGGTCCTGATGATGAACCACACTTGTTGGTTCGAAACGCGTCAGCCAAAAAAATTCTCTTATGTGATTTCTACCGAAATATTATTTGGAATTGGTCCAGATAAATAGTTATAATATAGAATTGTATCTGTCATGTTTGAAAGGGCCATCAATTTTCTGGGGATCCTGCCCATCAAATGATTCTCTGAGAGGTCCAAATGCACCATATCTGTTATATTTCCTATTGACTCTAGAATTTCTCCTACTAAATTACAATCTGTCATCCAAAACTATTGCAATCTTGACAAGTTCCCAAGTTCAGGTGGGATTACTCCTTGAGACAGAGGGTTGTAGGCCAATGTTAAGTTTTTTAACGAAGAGAGATCTCCAAGTTTTTTAACTAGTTAATGATGTGTCCAGGATGCTTTTTTTCTCTATTTTTCTTATATAGACAAAATGCTCTCTAATTTTGCTGCTTAGGGGTGCTAAGAAATCAACTTGAGAGAAAATTATTTGTTTTTGTTAAAATTTTTGCCATATTCACAAATTGGATTATCACTCCGTGATCTGCTTGAACTAATTAGCGACGAGTTTCTACGTTAGGTGCTTGATATCGAACATGTTAGAAAAGATGTGAAGTGTCTCACAATGTATATTTTTGTAATTGGACTTGGCATTTGTAGTTTACCTGTGCAGGAGCAATGGAAGAGTATCAGTGGTGTAAGATGAATTTTCATGAGGCGGAGGCTTTGGTTTTACTCTTTTTTGCAAGCAATTACTTTCTTCCATCATTTTTGAATAAAATGAGAAAATTGAAAGTCCTCATAGTATTCAATTATAGGTCCAAGAGAGCCACAGTGAAGGGTCTGCCATTGCTATCATCACTCACTCAGCTCAAGACTATTTGTTTGGAGAGGTTGATTGTGCCCCCACTTCAAGAGCACAGTAAAGTCTTACAGAACTTAGAGAAGCTATCTTTGAGCTTATGTGAAGGGCTTGGAAATATGTCCAGGTTCAATGGCATCCAGTCGAATCTAAAGCTTCCCATAATGCTAGATTTTAACATGGATCATTGCTGTGATTTGGAGGAGTTGCCCCTTGGCATTTGTGACATGTCTTCAGTTCAAAAGTGGTCTATCACTAACTGTCACCTTCTTCGAAAGTTACCTGATGATTTGGGGAGGCTCAGTTCTTTAAGAATGTTAAGAATATCTGCATGTCTAGGTCTGAAAGAGCTTCCAGCATCTATTGGAAAACTTGGGAAGCTAGAATATATAGACATTTCTCTATGTGAGTGCTTGAAAGAACTTCCTGAGGAAATAAGGCAGCTAAATAAACTCGAGGAGCTTGACATGAGAGAGTGTTCTCGGTTGAGGAAGCTGCCTAAATCAGTTGGAGGGCTTAAATCTCTAAAGCATGTTATATGTGATGAGAAGATTGGGCAGCAATGGAATCATTTGAAGAGTTGTTCTGCTACCATGGATCTTAGAGTTGAAATTGTAGAAGCACACTTCAGCTTGGATTGGCTGGATGGTTAAGATCTCTCTTAAACATGATGCCAAGTGCAAGTAGACTGGTAAGATATCAAGATATAAGCTTAAAGTTTCCTATTAATAAAGTTTCCTTTTAATAACATTTGATTCTCATATGGGTGTCTGTTCAATGTTAGCAGATCCTCATATGGGTGACTCTTCAAGGATAGCAATGCATATTTTTTACATTGAAGTGTATCATGGCAAGGTTTCTGTTGTGCAGGAGAAAGACGAGTGCACATTGCAAACATGTTATCCATGTTCCACTGGCATTATTGGCCCTTCATAAATTAGTTATCCGAAGTTTATGTGCAATGTGTCTAGTCCTACTGGTATAGCTAAATAAATAGTCATAAAGAATATAAGTTATAGAGTCCTCATCATGGTAAAAGTAGGGTGTCTAGTTGTGATAGTAACATTAAGGACCTTTTAAATATTGTATTAAGAGTAAATCACTTTAAATATTCTATTTTAAAACTTTAAATATTGTGTTTTAAGATTAAAAGTTCACTTCAACTTGTGAGTAAGGACAAATTTTTAATGGAAAGGTGATGTGCGTAAAAAAATTTCAAAATTTGGTTTTTAGTTTTAATGTGTTATGATAATGTTCTATTTCTATTAGATTAGAAGTTTTTTTTAATAATGGGACTCTGTTTATCGTTACAATCACTAGACCACCATCAACACTAGGTATTCCTTTTTATGCCTATTTTTGTGAATAGAAAATCATTTTGAGATTTGTGAACATTATGATTTTGATAATTGTCATTTGAAAAATCCTTTACTGCCCTGTATTCATTACATTAATCTTCAAAAGCCATGAAACAGACGTTGTGAGTGCACTTTAAATCATAGTTACCAAGTTCGAATTCGAATTCGGATTCGAATTCGATACGATACGATAAAAATTCGACTGGAAAAATTTTTCGGAAAAAATTCGAAAGTATATATCTTAAATATTTAAATATATATACTCTTTTTCTTTTTCTGGTAACAATGCTTTCAATTTTTCCCCATTCATTTTGGAATTTAAATAATTTTTAATAATTTTAATTAATATCGACAATTTTAAAATTAGAATTTACTTACCAAAACTATAACCACATTTGTCTTAGCTCCAAGATATCTCTTCTTTTCAAAATTCAAAACTTCCTTCTTACTCTCAAATCTTATTTAATTTTTTTTTATAATTAATATTTATTTAAAAATTAAATATTCTAAACTCAAAACTACTTTTCTTTAATTTCAAATTTTATCTAAAATCTTTTATAATTAATACATATTTAAAAATTAAACATTCAAAAATATGTCTATAAAATCTCTCTTAATATAAATATATTATATTTAGAAAATCAATTAATTATTATAAGATTTACTCTTCAAGATTTTGCTTCTTTCTTTATTATCTAAACCCTTTGAAGCGATACTCAAATTAAAAATAGGAAATTTTCTCTACTCAAAATTTGTTTCCATTTCCTACCTACAATCCGGTGGTCTTTCCATTTCCTACCTGCAATAAAGCACCTATCTATTTTATGCTTAATGATTACTATTTTACTGTTCTAAAAAACGCAAATTAACAAAGATCACTGAACTTACTATTATCTGAGAGACAAATTAACAAATCTGTACAATAAACTATAATAAACTATAAATAATTAACAAAGATCACTGAACTTACTATTATCTGAAAGACAAATTAACAAATTTATGCAATAAACTACAAACAATAAATTTTCTGTTATGCAAATAAAATTACCATAAACCGAATCGAATTTTCATCGAATTATTCGATGTTCGAATCGAATTGCCGAACTTCCGTATTTATTTCTCCGATACGGGCGTATTTGGTAGCTATGCTTTAAATCATATTAGTTCATGCTTCAACAACAAATATAATATAATGTGAGGAAAAAAAAATAGCGGCCAAGAATTGAAACCTGAAGACATGCAGGATGAGAAGGTGGCAGTGTCGATCTCTTGGAAGCCCTGAGCTTCGCTTCTTTGTCAACATTGTTGACTACAGGATTTGCAGTAGTCTCAGCTGAAGCCATTTGTTTATATCACCGAATTACTGAAAAACCACACAAGAAAATGATGCCAGGTAATGAGAAGACAAGATCTCGGCACACGAATCGAAAGCGCGCAGGAAAATATCGAGAAAACAACATTTGGATAGTAGAAAATGTATTGTTATTGGTGCTTATATATATAGGGGAAAAGGAGGGTACCTGGAGATGATCACCGGCCCAGGTCGACCGACTCATTTTTCCGCCACGCAGTTGATCCGGTGGCCAGGAATTGCCCGCTTGTCCTCCCATGGATTGAGTATTCAAGCGGGATTCGTTCTCGGCCGTTGAAACGCTCCACAAGAAAACACACGGAAATCTTATAACTTTTTACATTTATTATTTTAAGTAGTCATTTAAATTACTAAGAAGGAAACTTTTTAACTTTGGAATGGTGTGTTGAATGGTATATGCCTTCCCTGAATGAAGAGGTGAACTTTGCTGGTATAAGGCATACCTTTAAATTAAGATGTTTTTTTTAATCTTATTTAAACATTTTTTAATTATTGTTTAAAAAAAAAAAATTCATAATTGTTTTTGGTAATTAAGATGTTTTTAGTTTGGGGCTAGTTTTATTATAGGATTGAAAAATAATGATGAATTTATCACCAAAATGAGACTGGTATAAGCCTAGTACACCTCTTGGGATAGTTTAATTTCTCCAAAGTGAATTCCATCTTTAGGGGATGTTATCACCTAGGTTGTAGCTCTTGGGATCAGCCCTTCTAGGTTTTGATGCCCCATAAAATAGTTTACTTCCCCAAAGTACCTTCTATCGTTAACCCCTTCCCATGCCATTTTAACCTAAAACATGATTGGGAATAAACACCACTGAGGCTAAATAATATACATGTCATAGATTCCAATAAATCTTATTATTTATAAAAACATTTTTAACTAATTAAAATCTAAAGTTCCAATTAAAAAAACAAATATAAAGCAAAGTCTCCACCTAAATTTCATGTTCTTATATCTTTTTCTATCCAAAACTCTCTTTCTTAATACCTCTTTCCTATTTAAAATTTTAACCACTATTATTATTATTAACCAATGGAGAGGGATCCAAAGTTAACATGGATCTCGACGGGTTTGATTATATATATATATATATATATATATATTGATCGTGAAATGAGAGATGGTTTTTGGGCATGTGGTATTTATATTGTAATTATTAAGTTTTTATGTGTTTATTAATGAAATTTAAATGTGGTTACAAATTATTATTTTAATTTATATGGTAAAATGGATGTTAATTTATAGCTACTATTTATAATTTCTATATCTTAATGTGACAGTGGGTTTAGATATATCTCAAAAGTAATTCTAATTTCTCTCCTTTTAAATTTATTAAAAAATATTATAAATTAAATTCAAATAAAACATTAATAACTTATTTTGATTGTGAAATGAGAAATTTTTTTGGGCATGTAGGATTGATGAGCCATGGTATAGGCCCATGGTATTGTAACAAAACCTACTTACAATTAATAATATATATGGTAAAGTTGGCTTCCTCGTTAAAAATATTGTTATATGGTAAGTTTATTGTAACTGTTAAAGTTTTTATGTGCTTATTAATTAAATTTAAATATGATTACAAAATCATTATTTTAATTTATAAGGTAAAATGGATCTTAACTTATAGTTACAACTTACATGTTATATATTTTAATGTGATATGTATATGATTATTTTATTTTTATCTAAAAAAGTTATTTGTAAACAAAATTACAATTTAACAAATCCAATTTTATTATTTTTATTACTTTGATATTTTTAGGGATACTACACCATCTCCCTCCTAGGGGGCACTATATTAATTTTAAGGTTTACAAATCCTTTACATCTTATAAATTGAACATATTAATATAAATGTTCGAATATTATATTTATTATAGGAGTAGTCTTTAAGTGTGACTTTTTGCAGGATTCTAGACAAATTAGATCAGAAAATATACCAAAAAACTTTCCAAAAAGTCGCACTTAAAGACTACTTGTTTATTATATGTGATTTTTAATATTTATATTTATAATTAAAAATTTAATTAACTCTAATTAAAGTGGTTAACATGAATGTTATATTTTTTACTTAATTTTTACAAATAACACATAAAGCTTTGTCATCAAGACTTTGTAACCCTCACAATTGGCTCTCACTCTCAACCTCTCCCTATGAGATTTGAACCTAAGGCTTGATATGTTGTTTGTGGAGCCTAATTATCTTCTTGATTTAGAGGTCTTGGTTTTAGCCACATTTGTACCTCAATTCTTGGTGAGGGGTGCAAGGGGGCTTACCACCCTATTATCATCGCTAGGGGGTGGTGAAAACTCTTTAGGGCCCCCCTCCTTGGCAGGGGCTCGGGAGAAGCACCCCCAAAGAGAAACTTTTGGAAATTTTGCCTTGTAAGATTGTAATTTCATAGTCAATATGAATTGTAAATAATTAGGTCATAGAGCTTATGGTAGATGTTATGTTAGGGTTTTTTTCTCTAAAAGGAAACCTTCTTTTTATGAGGGAATTGTATTTTGGCTATCTATTATTAAGATAACACTCTAACTAAGGGAGAGGATATAGTGAGAGAGAGTAGAGGAGGTTGTCGTGAATGTGTTGCAAGTTGTAATCCTTTCATTTTATTAGACGAGATAAAAGAAGGATTGGTTATTTCTCCATGAATGTATCCCAAATCACGTGAATCATGTATATTGTTGTCTCCATCGTAGTGTTTCATTGTTTCATTATATGTTTTATTTCCACATTCATTTTGATTTTATTCCTAAAAATTGGTCTTAGGAGAGGCTGGAGTGAGGGGGGGGGGGGTCATTTTTGGTCCCAATGAAAAAATGGTCTCTCAATTTGCTTGGGGAATTTGAATAGCCACCAACAACCAAGCGAAATTTCTCACGTTATGGAAGGGATTGGAGATTTCTAAGGATTATAGAATCTCGAAAATAAATGTTTTTGGGGACTCGATGCTCATCATTCAACAGTTTACAAGGCCAAGAAGGCCATTTGGAGTGAGTCTGCGACCTTAAGTCAAATAATTCTTGCCTCAATATCCCAGTTTGAGCAGGTGAATTTATACCATTTTTTTATGCATCTAAACTCGGAAGTCAATAAGCTAGCCAAAAAGGTGTCATCATGAACCAATAATAAATAGAACTAAAATATATATGGGACTTCTCGCCAATTCCTTGACATGTAAAGTATCTGAAACAAAAAAAAATGACATTGAGGGAGAGAGACCTCCATCATCTTCATCTGAAATTTGTTTTTGTGAAAAAGATAAATCAAGATTATTCACTAATGGAATCCTAGGCCCAACATCATTATATTTCCCAATAGACTCTCCCTCTTCTCTAGTCCCGGATTATCAAAATCCATCTCGAGTGTCTTTTAACGGTGTACAAGTCCCTCCCTCACTAGATCCAATCCTTATTGAAGGTCTTGTCTATTTAATTAGCATGAGGTATGGGTCATTATAGTTTCATTGGGTCAAGCGCTTAGTGCAATTTTCCAAGGAATTAATTTGATTATCCCATCTTGTAGCATCCCTTCGACGCCGCTCCTCTACACTAGTGAATTTTCAATGGAGATTTGGGTCTTATCATTGCAGGGTGGCTCGTGCCAAAGCTTGGATTTTTCTCTATATCTCAATCCTTCTAGGTCCTCAGCTCCCATCATGGGATATTGTTCTTATTCTCTACGCTTTGACTTGCCATTTTCCATTTCAATTACCTCGTTGGACTGCAGCTACTTAAGTGATTATTTTTGCTCTAAATTGTGGAATTTCTAGCCTTCAACCCAAAATCGAAAGAAAATCGGTTTCTTAGGAAAACAAAGAGCTGTCAAATGTAATCAATAGGTTGTTGGATGCCTCTCGGGCTCTACTTGTCTCTATTAAAAGGCTTGAAGACATGGTTGTAGAATTTTCTTATCAATTCAAACTACATATTGTAATATGCTAAAATAATTTACATGAATCTACTCTACTCATCAGCGGAAATAATAATTGATCGATGAAATCACGAAGTAGAAAAAGGAAGAATTTCAATCACACATAACACAATAATTTTCTGGGCAAAGTCACAACTAAAAATCCCTGCAATCTGTATATTGCATTAATCAAAATATTTGAGAAGAAAATACAATGCTTGTTCAACCCGAACAATCTCTGCACAAGTACAATCTATCTCACTGCTTCACAAACCATCTTAAGCGAATACTTAGCCAAATATGCTACCTTTCAAGCTCCTATTTCCTTGTGATGTTCCCTTGGGAATTAGCCTATATTTGATTGGGAAATTCATCATCCATAATTGTGCAATCCATCCATAGGCCTTCCTCTGATTGAAGCATCATCAATTTAATTTAGATGATTTTACAACTGACAGTACATTGTTCCTGAACTCTAATCTCAACTGGGCCTTTCTTGAAACTGACATGCATGAGTTATTTATGAGTGTATTATCAGCTATTTGATTGATCACTGCATGTGAATTAAATCCAATTTAATTCACTTGACCACTCACTAGTTCCTCCATCAGTTAGAACTGGTTTAACTGAATTTAACTCAATTAAACTGAGTTAAATAATTACAACTCACTAAGAACTCAACCGGGGCCCCTAAAATTTAGGGATCACTCTACATGGCTCTAGATAGACTCCCAACTCAAATTTACTGAGCCAACTAAGTCAACTTAACTTAGTTAAATGTTACAAGTTGCTACGAGGATTATAATTACAATTTAATTCCTAATTTAATTCAAGGACAAATTAAATTAGAATTTTTTCTTGATGTTATTTTCAACATTTCTTGTTGGAATTGTCAACAATGGTTGAGAGGCAAAGGTTCTCCTTCCAACTCTTTCTGGAGGCCAAACTGTTATCTCTCCATGTTGAAATGAAGGACTCCTTGGATGATCTAAAGGAGGAAATCCACCTTCTTAGCACTCAGGTAGCTACATTGGAAGTCTTTTGTCCACTACAACAACAACATTACATGGTACTGCTTATTTGAGGGCTCCCACTGATTGCAAAAGGACTTGTCATCCTAGAGGGCTCGATGAGGGTGGTCACAATATCGAGTGAACTTTTCCTTTCGTCTTAAAGACAATTTTGGTTATGTTTTCATTTCCAGTCCTTTCCTCATGTTAGCTATGTTTTTTATAAATGCATACTTCTGCTTGGGACTTATTGCAGAATTTATAGTAGTTACATTTTTGTATGAACTGGTTTGCCATCCAAAGGGCTACTAAACTCTCTGTTTATTGTGATGAAGATATGTTTTATGTATCATATTTCATATGTAAAGGTTTTGGGCCCTCTCCCGGCTTTTATTAGTATAACTATCCCTACTTGTTTAGTTAAAAAAAAATGGTCTCAACTTTGAAGGTTTATGTAGTAGATAAAACTCATAGGAAAGGAGGATTCTAGTTTGAGTGGGAGAAATAGTGAAAGAACATTTTAGGATTGAGAAGTTTAACAACCAAAACTATGGAAGATATAAATAGAAGATTATATATATCAAAAAGATATTTTTTTACTGTTGGGCGGAATAACAAAGAAGCCAAAATTTGTGAAAGATAGAAAATGGGAGGCTTTGATGAAAAGGGTGGATTTCAACATTTTGAAAGAAAAGACAACAAAATGTTTGATGATGACATTAGATAAACTGTATGAAAAAACCTTAGATTCTTACATGGCATTTCTTATGAAGCATTTATTTAATATGAAGATGTCAGGAGGTGGATCTATTGTTGATCATTTAAATGAATTTAACACGAACACCAATTAATTAAGTTTTCTATGATTGAAACTTTGATGATGAGGTTAGGGCTCTTTTGATTTTGTGCTCATTGTTATAAAGCTAGAATAGCTTGGTCATGACTATGAGTAATTGTGTTTATGGTGCAAACACTCTAAATTTTGATGATGTTGTTATCCTTAGCGAGGAAATACAAAGAAAAAAAGCACAAGTAAGATGTTAGGTAAATATTTGATTGTAGAGAACAAGGGAAGACAAACGGAAAGAGGAAAGAGCCCAGGAATTGTGGAAAGCCCAAGATAGGAAGATCCAAATCGAAAGGGAGATGTGAATGTTGGCATTGTGGGAAGAAATATTGTTGGTCTCTAAAATTTCAAGGGAAAAAATGGAGATCGACAATAGGAGAATAATAATAAGGAAGCAAATGTAGCAGGTGATGTGTTACAAGAAGCTTTAATCATTTTAGTAGACAACATTGTTGATTCTTGGGTGATAGATTGAGGGGGTTCATTTCATGCCACAACCCATATGATACAACATTGTGGCATCATCAGCTTTGGCACATGAGTGAGAAGGGGATGCCAATTCTCTACTCAAGGAAATTATTGCCATATTTTAAGAAGGTTGATTTAGACTTCTGTGAGCATTGTGTTTATGGAAAATAGAAAAGAGATATATTTCTGAGAGGTGGGAAGGAAAAGAAGAGCGAAAATTCATATCTTTTGAATATAGATGTATGGGGATCAACTCATGTATCATCTCTTGGTGGCGCTTATGATTATGTTACATTAATTAATGATGAAACTAGGAAAACATAGGTTTATTGCATTAGCAACAAATCCGATGTCTTTGATACTTTTATAAAATGGGAAACTTTGGTTGAGAATGTGACAAGAAGTAATTTGAAGTGTATCAAATCAAATAATGGAGGTGAGTATTGCAGTGACAAGTTTGATAGTTACCATTCATACCATGGGATTTGTAGATAGAAGACAGTTCTAGAAACACCATTAGAAAATGGTGCGTCATAAATGATGAATGAGACAATTATGGAACATGCAAGGAGCATGAGATTGCATGTAGGATTTCCCTTATAGTTTTAGGTAGATGTTATTGATATTATTATTTAATTAATAAATATAAGACTTTGAAGTTCCTTATACGGTTTCATTCTAGAGGAGGCATGGACAAGTACAAAGGTAAATGACTCATTTTTGAAGACTTTTAGTTGTGAAGCATTTGTCCATATTAATAGAGAAAATAAAACAAAGCTTGAGGCAAAATCCAAGAAGTATAGCATCATTGAATATAAAAATTATTTTAGCTATTGATAATGGGATTACGAAAATCAAAAAATAATTTGGAGTAGAGACGTGGTATTCAATGAGAAGGTCATGTACAAAAATTATTTGTTGAGAAAGAAATGAGAAAAGGAAAACATAGAATACACGGTGCTTGGTGCAATCTTAGAAAAGGAAATTCAAAAGGTGCTAAAAAATCAAAATGTTTAACAACAACAACAACAAGTGCCTTAAACTCCTGCAAGTGTTATTAGAATATCAACCAGGTTAAGTAGACCCCCTAGAAAATACTCTCCTTATTATGCATCGGTCACTAATTCTTGTGAACCAGAAAGATATGAAGAAGCAATGCAGGGAGAACCAGAAAGAAATGGGAGCAAAAAATGAGAAAAGAGATGGATTTAATGGGATATTTTAAGTTTAATGGTAGTAGAATATTTTTGTCTTGAATAGTTAGATGTAAAAACAAATTTTCTCCATGGGGATAAGGAAGAAAAGATTTATATGCAATGGCCACAAGGGTATGAGTTCAAAGGGAAGGAAAAATTAGTATGCAAACTTAAGAAGAGGCTGTATGGTTTAAAGCAAGCTTTAAGGTAGTGGTATTTCAAGTTTGACAAGTGTATTAGAAAATAAGGTTATTATAGATGTCATTGTAGTTGTTTTGTTTATTTCAAGAGATTAGATAATGAAAGCCATAGTACCTTGTTAATATATGTAGATGGAATGTTTATTGTAGGGTCTAACATTCTCAAAATAAAACTAACTAATTCATCTTCTATGAAGGATTTCAGGTGTTGGAAAGCAAATATTTGGTATGAGAATAATAAGACAGGAAAATCCAAAAATTAACATTATCTCAAAGTGAGTACATAGAAAAGGTGTTGGAAAATTTACAATGAAAGATGCAAAACTAGTTAGTACACATTTGGCTAGCCATTTCAAATTGATTAAAGAGATGTGTCTCAAGACATAGTTAGAGATAGATCACATATTCAAGGTTCCATATTCATCAACTTTTGGTAACTTGATGTATGTGATGATATGCACAAGGTTAAATCTTGCACATGTAATTCTGAGAAAGTATATGAACTATATAGGTAAAGAGCATTTGAATGTAGTAAAGAGGATTTTTGGGTATTTGAGAGGCACTACTTAGGAATTATGCTTTGTACATTTAAACATTGTTCTATAGACAATAAGAGGATCACCATAGAGTATGTTTTTATTGTAGGTGGAACAACAATAAGTTGGATTCTGAATTTGAAAAGGGTTGTTTCACTTTCAACAACATAAGCATATTATGTTACTATTACAAACACTAATAGAGAGATGATTTGGTTAGAAAGTTTCATGGAGGAATTGGGAAAGAAGCGAGGGAATATCAGGTTGTATAGTGATAGTTTGTGTGTCATTCATCTTGTAAATAACTCAACCTTGTACATAACTTAGGTACCATTTCATATGATCAATTTTAGAAGATGGAAAGTTAAAGTTTGAAAAGATACATACTAGCTAGAATCCTACAAACATGTCAGTGAAGGTAGTAGCGAAGGAGAAGCTAAGTTTTAGCACAATTTCAATTGGTCTTCAAGAATGATGATGAAGATGAAAAATTAGTCAAGTCCAAAGTTGAAGCATAATCCAATGCATGTAGTAGAAATTGAGTTGTTGTAATAAGTCTCCAAGTGGGAGATTTTTGATTGGAGACTAATTATCTTCCTGATTTAGAGCCTTTTTTTAGCTACATCTGGACCCTAGTTCCTAGCGGGTGGTGTAGGGGGGCTTTTCCCCCTACTATTGTCGTCAAGGGGTCCGAGGGGGGGGAGTGACAACTATTTGCATTCCCCCCCCCCAATGGTGGTTCGAGGGTAGTACCCTTGAACATATTGTAATGTTGTGGTTAATCTAGACCATTCATCATTAGATCACATATCTAATGGTAGATGTTATGATAGGGTTTTTTTCCTAGAAAGAAACCCTCTTCCTATGAGGGAATTGTGTTGTGGCTATGTATTATTGATATAGTATTATAAAAGAGAGAAAGTAAACTGTGTGAGAGAGAGAGAAGACATTACAACAAAACAGGCAATTTGCGCCAGATTTAGCACCATATTTTAGTGCATTTTTTTCTCAATTGAGATGAGCAGCCTGGCACTAAATCTGGCTCTATTGTACAATTTTTAAAGCATCCTTTTTTGTACCAAATTTTGCATCTTTTTTTTTACGCCAAATTTTCCATCATTTTTTGCATCATATTTTGCACCAAGATTTTCATTTGGTTTTACAACATGTTTTTCTTCTAGTTTGGTGCCATTTTTTGCATCTATTTTTGCATCATTTTTTTATTCCTCTTTTGTGGCATTCTTTGCTTCTAGTTTTGTGTCGTAATTTGCATCGAGTTTTACACCATCTTTGGCATCTGATTTAGTGCCTTTTTTTACATCCAGTTTGTGCCAATTTTTGGATCTGGTCTTATGCCATTTTTTGCTTCTAATTTTGTGCTTATTTTTACATCTATATTTGCGCCAGTTTTTCTGCCTTTTTTACACCATTTTTTCCATCCAATTTTGCACCATATGTTGAATCTGATTTAGTGCCAAACTTTGCATGCATTTTTGCACCATTTTTTGCATCCAATTTTGCACCATATTTTTCATCATTTGTTGCATCCAATTTAGCATCATTTTTAACACCATTTCTTTCATCCAATTTTGCATCCTTTTAAGCATCTAAATTTGCATCCTATGTTGAACCATGTGTTGCATCCACCTTTGCATCCCATTTTGTGTCTATTGTTACATTCAATTTTGAGCCATTTTTTTCATCTACTTTTGCATTTGTTTTTGCACCAAGTTTTGAATGATTTGTTGCATCTCATTTTACATCCATTGTTGCATCTCAATTTGCATCCAAATTTGAGCCATTTTTATGCCCATTGTTGCACCATTTTTTCTTCTTTTGTGTCCAATTTTTCACCATTTTTTATGTCCAAATTTGCATCCTTGTTGGTATCTAATTTTGCATCCGTTTTGGCATCCAAATTTGCATCCTTTTCTTCTGCCACATTTTGTGTCCACATTTGCATCTCATTTTGCACCTAGATTTTAGTTTGAATTTTCATCTAGTTATGCATCAATCCTTAGTTTCACCCTTTTTTAGTCCCACTTTGCATCTTTTTTTGTGTCTTTTCCTACATCCTTTTTGCACCCAATTTTGCATCCTAATTTTACACCATTCTTTGCATCCTCATTTTGGTGTCCATTTTTGCGTCCTTGTTTGCGCCCAATTTAGTATCCGTTCATATGCCCTATTTTGTTCCCTTCTTTGTGTCTAGGGTTGCACCCTTTTTTAATTTTACTTTAAAACCCTTTTTGTGTCATTGTTTGCATCTTGTTTTGATGGCTAGTTTAACATCCAATTCTACTCCCAATTTTGCATCCATGGTTACATCCACTTTTGGTTTCTTGTTTAGAGTTTTACTTTTATTTCTATTTATGACCCCCTCTATGGGTTCATTTTACTAATTTCATTTACATAGTGAAATATATTAAAGTTTCTAAATATCATTTTGTTGTAGGATTTAATGCACGGTTAGAAGAACATAAAACCCTCCCATTTTATCCCGGAAACCTAGGATAGACCAATTAAGAGAAAGGTTGTTCTAAGGCTTGGGGTTCTTAGTAGATCAAGATGTAGAGTATAGATTAAGAAAAAGAGAAGGAATTCTTGTGAGTCCTTGCATGCAGGTCTTCTTGGAGTTTTTATTATAGCAAGGAAGTGCTCGTAGCTAGCTCCAAATCTTGTTCCTACACACATAAGAGAGAGGATAAAACAACCTTCACAACATAATATCTTGATAATCGAAACTATCAAAAACATATAAATATTATTCAATAAATAAATATAAACCAAAATCCCATACATTCATTAGTTAAATAGAATAAGTAAAGAATGAATAGAAACATATGGAAGGAAGAACAACTGATCTATATTAATAAAGGAGTTGGAGGAAAGTTACAACAATCAGATGTAGTTGCAGCAGCACATATAACAAAGTGAAGGCTATGAAGATTTCCCAAATTCCTCATTAGTTCAATTTTGGAAAAATCTTTTGGGTGAATAATGTTTCCTCATATAAAAATGGCATTTTCCACTTTTTAGATACTTTTGAGCATAGGAAAAAGCTTTCACGTGCTTTATGGCTCTTTCTTGCTTTTGTATGCTTTTATTTTTTAGGAAAAAGCTAAAGATGAGGATAAAGAGATCACATTCCACAATATGAGCTTCCGAAAGTGAACAAGAGTGTCAAATTCAAATTCTAGTTTGCTTATGTTTTAGTTTTTTTTAATATATATTTAGTTGTAGTATTTTTTTATTTTCTAAAAAAAATATTTAGTTTTTGGTATTTTTTTCTATAAGAAAAATTATATAGATATATATATATATATATATATATATATATATATATATATATATATATATATATATATATATATCTATTATCAAAATGGATTTTAAACATTCCATTCATGCTAAATTTGTGATTTTATGATAGGAGTTTAAATTATATATAAAAAAGTAACTTAATGCCATGTGTTGTGTCGCTGAGATGGGTATTATACATCTCTTCCTTGCTAAGTTATAGAATGTGCTTGGGTTTTCTTAATGCAATAAAACTAATTATGTTCTTCATTATATCTTGAAATGTTCATCTTGAACCTAATAAAACAATAAATTTAAAATAGGTTTGCCTTTATCCTTTGTAGATATTTGTCCCCATTAATCTTGGTCTTAATAGATTAATTGTCTTATGGTGGCTTTGAGTGGTCACTTTCATTAGTTGCATGCTTTATAGTTTTCTGTTAGTGACATTTTTTAGGCTTGATAATATGTTATTTAATTTATCAAAATGTGATATTGTCCATATTATTGTTAAATATTAATATTAAATATGTTGGTTTTTTAGCATGGTTTAGCAAAATGTTCCCAAAAGGTTTATAGATTGTATTTTATAAGGCAATGATTCATTGGTTGATGAAATTGTTTTGGATATTTTTTCTTAATGATTCATTGATTGATGAAATTGTTATGGATATTTTTTTTAGTATATTAAATTGTATGTGATAAAGTCAAAAGTCACCTCTTTTTTAGATATTCATTGGTCAATTTTCCTTGAGGCCATCATGTTCACCATTCAGTCCCAGGTAAAGGAAATATATGATTCATGAAGTGGAATTGTCCAAGAACTTATATCTTGAGACATGTCTTTTTTAGTCACATTATACTTCCTTTCTGTGTAAATTCTCGATGAAAATAGTCTCATGGAACATGGGGGGCCTCAATAGTAAAGGAAAACAAAGACTCCTAAAAGAAAAATGGTACGCAAAGCACCCATCAATAATGTTGATATAAGAAACAAAAACATTAAGTGAGGTTCTACCTCCTATAATTAGCAAATGGGGGAGGAATTTCCAAGTAGTATTGATCTGCTTAGAGATACTTGGGTGGAATGGTTATTATTTGAAATGATCAGGACATCAAGGTTACCAATATGTTTACCTCTTTTCGCATTATGACAATGCAATTTTACTTAATTGACATCGAGGAATACTACCATGTATCTAATGTCTATGACTCCAATATCGCAAATGGAAAACCTCTATTTCTCAATTCTATTTCTAGAACAAGTAATTTATACTCCCCATCTCCATGGATTATTGGGAGTGACTTCAATATTATCAAGTGTCTCTAGGAAAAGAAAGGATGAATCACAATGTTTAACAAGATATTTTGTAAGCTATACCATTAAAGCCATAAAGTAGTCTCCATTAAAGTTGTCAAGCAATGAGTCTCCAACCCACACATGTGGATCAATGAGATGTAATACATGTGTGTGTGGTGACTAACTTAATACACTTTTCTAATAACTCCACAAACTTATGTATTTCACTCCATCACATAAATTGATAGTAGTGTGACATAAGTAAACCAAGAGTAGACATTAAACCCTTAAGCAACAAACATTCCCTAGATCCTCAATTATGTGCTTAAATGATGAAGTGAAAATGCAAGGGGAAAGAGGATTTCATGATTTAACCATCACAAACATGTGATCAAGTGTGACTAGGAGTGTATATATTCATATATTTTCCAAAGAGGGAGTGAATACATGAGTTACCATTCATTGGGACTTATTTTTCTTTCTTTTTCTTTTTCTTATATATAGGACTTAGGGAATAAGGTTTTCATAAGTTTGGCACAACTCATAGATATAACATTTACATGAATTTTCAATTCAGCCTTAGAGTTTAGACTTAGATAAATCATTATAGTGTATCTTTAATAATTTTGGCTTTCACTTTTTTATTTTATTTCATCAAAAATGACAAAAGGGGAAATATTTTGCCACAAATCTATGAATTCTTAATCATAAAGGCGTCATATGATGAAAACAAATTAATGATGTTATTCTCTATGAAAATGATGGGTATTCTTGAGAAAATATTATGCTTGTGGATGTCTTCTCTTTGGTTGAGAGGGAGTGAGGGTAGACACCATATTATCCATGTGTCATGTAGTATGGCTAGGACTAACAGTCATAAGCCTAGTAAAGACACCAGTAGGGAGAATGGTGGATTGGATAAACATCTAGGACCAATATTCTTTGAGAATTTGTACTTTGACTAGGACTAACCACCATAAGTCAAGTACATTAATCCAAGATAAGAATAGTCATGAGGATTGACATTTCTTGGTGTCAAATATTATGATAGTGGATTAGGAAATGATCATGTGAGGACATACCTGGTGAACATCCTGGTGGGGTAAGTGCCTAGAGAGGCAATGGTGTCCAAATTTATGCCTCCCACCATTGTGCTCAGATCTAATGGAGAGATAAACTGGTTAGTCAAGGCCTTGCTATTTTGACAATGTTGACTATGATGATGTAAATCATCATTGATGCTTATCAATCCAGATCCCTTCTTATATGAATATTTCAACTTGAGAGTACTTTTTTGTCTCATTATGAATACCTCCCTAGTTTAGAGGGAGGGTCATCATCTTCATTATCACCATCATCACCACCATCATCGTCATCATTATTGTCATCATTTCATTATCATCATAATCACCATTCATGTCTTCATCATCATCATCATGATTATGGACATTGTCGTCAATTGTTCATAATTATAGGTATCGTAAGAAATATCATCAAACCAAAAGATGTTACAAGTGCTCGAAAAGGGTTGTTAGGACACATGATATATGCAAGAGAAATAACAACTTTATATTTTAGAGATGATCGATGATCATCATCATCACTACCATTATCATCGTCATTATAATTGTCATCATCCCCATCATCATAACTAATATAATTTTTGTCATAATTGTTGTCATCTTCATCATGAACTTCATAATAATCATTCATGTCATCATTGTTGTTGACGATGACCAAGATGAAAATAATGATAATGATAATCAAATGATGATGACTTGGAAGATGACACCAAAGATAATTATTATGATTATGACCATGACAACATTTAAAAATTGGGAAGAATGGCCAAGGTCATTAGCATCGTCATCATCATTGTCATTGTAACCCCCATCGTCTTTATCATCATTTTCATTATAATAAAAATCGAAATTCATGTCATCGTCGTCATCTTCACTATCATCATCATCATAATTATTGACATTGTCATTAGTTGTTCATAATTTTCAATGTCATAAGAAATATCATCAATGAAAAAAATATGATGTGTGTTGGAAAAGGGATGCAAAAGTGAACAAAAAAATGGGGGTAAAAATAGACGTAAAATTGGATGAAGAGTGGACACAACATAAGTAGATGCAAAAAAAGAGAGAAAAATTGACACAAGTGGATGAAAAAGTAGATGCAATAGTTGATGCAAACCTGAACACAAAATGGGATTCAAACATGGATGAAAAAGTGGAAGAAAGCATGGGAACAATAGTAGGCATAAAACTTAGCATGAATTGTGGTGAAACAAATGTGGATACAACAATGAATGTAAAAAAAAAAGACACAAACTTGAATGCAAAAAGGAGGAAAATTTCGATGCAAAAATGGATGTAAATATGGGCTAAACATGGGTGCAATAGTGGACACAAAATTAGTTGCAAAATTGGACGAATCAAAAGTGGATGTAAAAGTAGATTCAAAATGGGATGCAAAAAACATAAACAATATTTGATGCAATCTTGGACACAAAAGAGGATGCAAATGTGGATGAAATAGTGGAAGAAAATGTGGGTTTCAACGATAGGCATAAAATATGGCACAAACCATAGCACAAAAAAAGTGGATGAGAAAGTGGATGTAATAATAGGCACACAAAAAATATGAAAACTTAGATGCAAGACAAGATGCTATAAGGGATGTAAAAGTGGATGCAAACACGAGTGCAATAGGAGAAACAAAATTGGATGCAAAATATGGATGCAATGGAAGTACATGCAAAAGAAGATACAAAATGAGATGCAAAACCCAACACAAAAGCAGATGCAAAAATAGATGCAATATTTTATGCAAAAGAGGATGCGAAGATGGATGCAAAATTGGAAGCAAATGAGGGTACAACAGTAAGTACAAAACATGGCACAAATTGTGTCACAACAAAAGTGGATGTAATGATAGATGCAAAAAAATAAGCAAATGAAGATGCAAAAAGGGATGTAAAAGTGGGCGTAAACATGGGCGCAACAATGGATGTAAAAAAGGATGCAAAAGTTGATGCAACAAAATTCGAGGCAAAAGTAGATGCAATATGAGACACAAAACCTTATGCAAATATTGATGCAAAAGTGGATATAAAAAGGGATGCAAAAATAGAGGTAAAAGTCGATGAAAACCTACATGTATATGAGGACGCAATTGTGGATGCAAATTTAGAAACAAAAAAGGGTGCAAAGGGAGGTGTCAAACTAGGTGCAAACTATGGCACAAGAAAAATGGATGCAATAGTGGACACAATAACATATGAAAAATAGGATGTAAATATGGATGCAAAACAAGATGTAAAAGTCATTGCAACAAAAGTAGATGCAAAACTAGACACAAACCTTGATGCAAAACTTGGCACAAAGGGGATGCAAAAAATATGCAAAAAAGGATGCAAAAAATGATTTAAAAATGATGCAAAAGAGGATGCAAGAGATGATGCAAAAGTTGATGCAAGTGTAGGCGCAAAAAGTGGATGCAATAGAGGATGAAAAAGTTTGTGATACAAAATTAGGTGCCAAACTTGATGCAAAACATGGTGCAAAGGATGGAACAAAACTTGTCATAAAACATGGCATAAAACTTGGTGTAAAATCTGGTGCAAAACCTATTACAATACCTGGTGCTAAACTTGATGTAAGATTTGGTGCAAAACTCAGTGCAAACTTTGCATCAAGTTTTGCATCATATTTGATAAATGGACACAAATAGCACCAAAAATGGGCTCTAGATGCAAAAAAGGAAGAAAAAAGGGATGCTAATCATAGGGTTTTGTTGTAGTGAGAAGAGGTTGCAACATATGTGCTACAGGTTACAATCCCTTCATTTTGCTAAACATAATAAAAGGAAGGACTAGCTATTTCTCCATGGATGTAGCCCAACTCAGGTGAACCACATATATTTGTGTCTCCTTTGTATTGTTTCATTATAATTTTTTTTTTGGGAATCATTTTTATTTTCTTTCTCTGTGATTTTATTCTTAACCTAATGGGGACTAAACTCCACACAAACCAACTAGTCTACACCTCATGGGTTGTGTGTTTGTGTGTGTGGTTTTAAACTATATACTTATGAATATTTTGTGCTAATGGAAGAGTTATCTAAGAGGATAATTATGATAATATTATATATAAAAAAATGGATGGCAACAACCAGGGGAATTGTGTTGTAATTTCTAAGTTTAACCCGTTAGAAATTCCTCCTATGTTATCTGATTTATTTCTTCCTACTTGTTCAATTACTTAACAAGTTATTTACCATGTAAATACTAAAAATAAATACAAGCACAGTATCAACACATACATATCAACAAATAAAAGTAAACCAGAACACAAGTGACACCATTTGTTTTGGACTAATTTCCCTGGAAAAACCCAATGTGAGAAAATTGGTGCAACTATTTAGAGGGTTTTATTATTATGCAATTTCAAAATACAACATGGGTGCCAGAAATGGCTCACCCAACAGATAATGCCCTCCGTAGTAGTACCTCTCAGTCGAAAATAGATATTCCAGCTAAATCACCAGTCAACGATCCCACAGCGACAATGCAGCGTTTGCTGCTCTACGTCACTATGATAGGGACTGCATCACCCTTCTCGACTCACCAGCACCCAGTCTGTCCCACGAAAATCCTCCTAGTGCTGCCTCTTGGCCCTGCATCAACCTTGCCAACCTCTGCGTCAGCCCTTAGACCCTCTGTGTCACCGACACTAGCCTCTCCTGTAGAAATTTTGAATAATAAACACTTATTCACATAGATTATCCTAATTATACACTATTGCGGAATGCATGCATAATACATAACCTCCTCTACGTTGATCATCAATTTTGCGGAATTAAAAACAATGAAGAATCAATCGCATGCGCACATTAACACAGTATGTAACCCGGGGAAAGCATACAGCTGAAAACCCCACACTATCTGTATATTATAATGATTGAGAACATGTAACAATACATAGTACAATACTCCTCACAAGTACTCAGTACTATCTCCACCTGTTACACACAAACTAGCTCAGATCTGATGCCTCAAATCTCCTCCACTGTTTTCCTGCCTCCACTGTGCAATCCTGCATGAGAATAATGATGAATGGTTGAAGCAAACTCGTATTTCCTTGGCTGAACCACGCAATCCTCATTGGCATTACTTAATCCCATTGATTGTGCAAGATCTCATGCACAACTATAGTCACAAATGATAGCAATCTCAACCTCTAACACCTATCTCCACTGAACTGTCCATGGACTGAGTTAATTGATGTATTCTTTATTTGCTTTATGAGTTAATAATTAGTGAATTAATTAATAATTAATTCACATCACTCATCACTAGTGTATTTTGCAGTTAGACTAAATACAACTAGTTTAACCAAGTCAAACTGAACACAACTCCATCAACTCCTCAATCAACTCCACCAAACTCAACCACTTGAGTTCTAACTGAAGTCCTTCATGCAATAGCTCAACTGACCCATAAGAAAAGAGTTTTTCCTTCTGAAAATTGCATGTGCCACATCCGTAGCTCAAACTGAGGTGCTCCAAGAGGATAAGATAATGTTTATAGTCCAAATATTATTATGAGCTAATAATATTCGACTATTCTATTTTTAGCCTGGCAGTATAAAAATAGAAAACGCCCATATGTCTAAAAATAGAAGTCCATCTATTTTTACCAACATGACCAATCATCCAAAAATAGCATCCTGCAACTCATAGACCATGATCCATATGTCTAAAAATAGACTTTGCGCCAAAAATAGCCTGCGAGCCCACTTAGTGAAGGCGACTTCTTTTCACTAAGCTCCATCATCTTGTTGCATTTTCAACACTCCCTCTCAACAAAATATGGATTATCTGCAACCCCTATCCTGCAACTCTGGAATGTTTTGCATGCAACACATTTGCCTGGTCCACTTGCTCCAACAACACTTGGAATAAAAACACTCCCAACTGACCACTCTGTTGGGCTAGGAACATACTCTGATGCTGAAGCTCTACCTGCTACTGACAAGTGCTCCCTCTCTAACATCTATGCTACTGCAACATCTCCATGCATCTCACACCATTGCACACTTCTCTGTGCCACCTAGCAATGTGCAAAACACATGTGCCTCTCACATTGCTGTAGCCTGCTAGCTATGCATTGTCCTGGGATTCCCTACACTATCACTTTCTCTGCTACTCCATCTGCATCTGTCTCCACCCAATTAGCCAGTTCCTGCTACTCCACATCAGGGCTCCTGTAGCAAGGTCTCATCCAAGAGGTTGGGTACCTCAAGGATCCTGCCCCTCCTCCTTGGGACGATCAATCCACATCACCCCACCTCCTACCTGGAGGTATGGCTACATGCGATCCCTCATCCCACCTGGCTCAAAGTTTCCCCCTACTGGAGGTCTCTGCATGAGTAGATGTATCTACTCGATCTCCTCTCAGCTTCCCTTGTTGTGGCTGCTCCACAACCTCCTGAAGCTGTTGCACCAATCGTGGCTCCTCCACAATCGTCTGAGACTTCTTCTGGATCTACATGTTGAGAGGTAATATACGCTCCCTCTCAACCACCAAGTCTCCATCAGTTGCCTCGCTGCTCAAGGCTTTGCATGCATCTTGAACCTCATGATCATACAGGTTCTTGACCCGTGAACCAATCTGCTTCACCTGTTTAGTGATGATGTGTCTATGGAAAACCTTTCCCTTACTGAAGACTACATCATAGCCTCTGTCTTCTAGCATCGCGATCGACAACAAGTTTCTCTTCAGTCCTGGTACATACTTGACATCGGTCAGGGTAAGACGAGCTCCATGTTCCCTCTGAAAAAGAATCATGCCTACACCTGAGACACTATACTTCTCATCATTACCCATCCCTATGAGTATTTGGAGATCTTTCTCCTCCAAAGTACTGAACAAACTTTTGTCACTGGTCATGTGGAAAGAAGCTCCACTGTCAAGAAACCAACCACTTCCCACCATGGATGAAACCATGCATGCGAAGAGTGTGAAATCAAACTCAAACTGTGAAGCAAGTGCCTCACCTTCAAATCCTTCCCTGGATCCCTTCTTGGACTTATTCTTTGGGAAATTAGTAGCATAATGGCCCAACTCATGACAACGAAAGCATCTCACCTTCGACTTGTCAACCTTCTTCCCATCATTGGAAGAACTGGATTCGGAAAGAGAACCCTTCTCCTTCCCCTTCTTCACCTTACTCGCTAAGGCACAGTTCTCCTCATCATGCATGGATGAAGAACTGTCTCTGGTGCTCCGTCTGATCTCCTCTTGCACAAGATCCGACCAAAGTCTCTCCCATCCTGGCAATTTCTCCTGATCATTGACAGAGTCCTGATAGGAATGCCAACTCTTCGGAAGACCAAGGAGAGCCAAGCTCACCAAGTCCTCATCATTGACAGTCACCCCCCCACTTCCCAGCTCATCCCGGCACTGGGTGAACTTTGTGACATACCTGGGAATATTGTCTCCATTCTCACACTTAATGTTTCTGATTTTATCCTTGAGCACCAACTTCCTCTGGTCGCTCTTGCTTTGGAATAAATCTGTCAACACTTTCCACATCAAGTATGGAGAAGCCTTTCCATGCAGGATGGACACAATGTGATCCTTCACGCCCTCCAACAGAATCATTCGACACTTTGCTATCTTCTTTTGCCAAACCACAGCTTTAGCAGCATCAGTAGGTTTTGGGACCTCAGCCTCTATGAAATCCTTCAACCCATTATCATTTAACACTACCTCCATCCTGTCTTTCCATGCAATATAGTTCGATCTACCTTCAAGAGCATACTCCAATCGCAATCCGTTGAAAGACATTTCAAATTTGACACCAAGAAAACACTGCTGCAAATTCAAATTCCACCAACTCAAAACTCAACCGCCTCTGATCTAAAATTCATGAGAACAAAGTATTTCTCATACAGAGATTGGCTATATGGGCTTTTACATGATATCTCACCTTCCAACGGAAGGATGAATCCAGAGGCTACCTGGCCCGATTACAGACTCTGCCTGAAAAAATAAAATGTAACCACTTTCTGAATAATAGATCTGATGATCAACTCTGCTCTGATACCATGTAGAAATTTTTAATAATAAACACTTATTCACAAAGATTATCTTGATTATACACTATTGCGGAATGAATGCATAATACATAACCTCCTCTACGTTGATCATCAATTTTTCGGAATTAAAAACAATGAAACATCAATCGCATGCACACATTAACACAGTATGTAACCTGGGGAAAGCATACAGCTGAAAACCCCACACTATCTGTATATTATAATGATTGAGAACATGTAACAATGCATAGTACAATACTCCTCACAAGTACTCAGTACTATCTCCACCTGTTACACACAAACTAGCTCAGATCTGATGCCTCAAATCTCCTCCACTATTTGCCTGCCTCCACTGCACAATCCTGCATGAGAATAATGATGAATGGCTGAACCAAACTCGTATTTCCTTGGCTGAACCACGCAATCCTCATTGGAATTACTCAATCCCATTGATTGTGAAAGATCTCATGCACAATTATAGTCACAACTGATAGCAATCTCAACCTCTAACACCTGTCTCCACTGAACTATCCATGCACTGAGTTAAATGATGTATTTTTTAGTTGCTTTATGAGTTAATAATTAGTGAATTAATTAAAAATTAATTCACATCACTCATCACTAGTTTATTCTGCAGTTAGACTAAATACAACTAGTTTAACCAAGTCAAACTGAACAAAACTCCATCAACTCCTCAATCAACTCCACCAAACTCAACCACTTGAGTTCTAACTGAAGTCCTTCATGCAATAGCTCAAGTGGTTGAGTTTGGTGGAGTTGATTGAGGAGTTGATGGAGTTGTGTTCAGTTTGACTTGGTTAAACTAGTTGTATTTAGTCTAACTGCAGAATACACTAGTGATGAGTTGTGTGAATTAATTATTAATTAATTCACTAATTATTAACTCATAAAGAAGCTAAAGAATACATCAGTTAACTCAGTGCATGGACAGTTTAACAGAGACAGGTGTTAGAGGTGACTGAAAGGGCAAGACAGCTGTCAGTTGTGAATATAGTTGTGCATGAGATTTGCACATGCATGGATGGAGATTGCCAATGATGGCTTGCATAGTATACCAAGGGAATTCGATTTTACAGAGTGATTGATTTTTCTTGGAGATTGCACAGTGGAGGCAGGCAAATAGTGGATGAGATTTGAGGCTTCAGATCTGAGCTAGTTTGTGTGTAACAGGTGGAGATAGTACTGAGTACTTGCGAGGAGTATTGTACTATGTATTGTTACATGTTCTTTATCATTATAATATACAGATAGTTGGGGGTTTTCAGCTGAATGCTTTCCCCGGGTTACATACTGTGTTAATGTGCACATGTGATTGATGTTTCATTGTTTTTAATGGTGCTAAATTGATGATCAATGTAGAGGAGGTTATGTATTATGCATGTATTCTGCAATAGTGTATAATCGGGATAATCTATGTGAATAAGTGTCATATTATTCAAAATTTCTACATGGTATCAAAGCTGTTGATCATCAGATCTATTATTCAGAAAGTGTTTGCATTTTATTTCTTTAGGCAGAGTCTGTAATCGGGCCAGGTAGCCTCTAGATTCATCCTTCCTTTGGAAGGTGAGATATTCGGTAAAAGCCCATACAGTCAATCTCTGTATGAGAAATACCTTGTTCTCACGAATTTTAGATCCGAGGTGGTTGAGTTTTTGAGCTGGTGGAATTCGAATTTGCAGTAGTGTTTTCTTGGTGTCAACGGATTGCGATTGGAGTATGCTCTTGAGGGCAGCTCGAACTATATTGCATGGAAGGACAAGATGGAGGCCATGTTAGATGATAATGAGCTGAAGGAGTTCATAGAGGCTGAGGTCCCAAAGCCTACTAATGTTGCCAAAGCTGAAGTTTGGCAAAAGAAGACAACAAAGTGTCGAAGGATTCTGTTGGAGGGCGTGAAGGATCACATTTTGTCCAGCCTGCATGGAAAGGCTTCTCCATACTTGATGTGGAAGGTGTTGACAGATATATTCCAAAGCAAGAGCGACCAGAGGAAGCTGACGCTCAAGGATAAACTCAGAAACATTAAATGCGAGAAGGGAGACAGTATGCCCAAGTATCTCACGAAGTTCACTCAATGCAGGGATGAGTTGGGAAGTGTGGGGGTGACTGTTGATGATGAGGACTTGGTGAGCTTGGCTCTCCTTGTTCTTCTGAAGAGTTGGCATTCCTATCAGGACTCTGTCAATGGTCGGGAGAAATTGCCAAGATGGGAGAGACTTTGGTCAGATCTTGTGCAGGAGCAGATCAGGTGGAATACCAGGGACGGATCTTCATCAAAGGCAACTAATGAAGAAAATTATGCTTTGGCTACTAGAGCAAAGAAGTGGAAGAGCAAGAAAGCTTCTCATTCTAGTGTGAAAGGCAAGAAGCAGGACATTTCCAAGGTGAAGTGCTTTCATTGTCACCAGCACGGACACTATGCCACTAATTGTTCGCAAAAGAAGAAAAATAATCAAGCTGCTGGATCTGCAGTAGGAGATGCTTTAGCCTCGCAGTTTGAGCTTGATTTTTCATTGATTGCATGCTTGGTATCAAGTGTGATGGGATCGGTATGGTTCTTGGACAATGGTGCGTCTTTTCACATGACAGGAGATCGAGATTTGTTTTCTGATCTGGAGGAGAAAGATCTTGGAGTGCACATTGAGATGGGCGATGATGGTAGATACAGTGCGACCGGTATCGGTACCATTTCCTTTGAGAGGGAATATGGTAAACCCTTCGTATTGAAGGAAGTGATGCATGTTCCAGGATTGAATAAGAATCTTATCTCTGTGGCGATGTTAGAGGACAAGGGATATGATGTTGTTTTCAGCGAGGGAAAGGCCTTCCTGCGTAGTAAGACAACTAGAGAAACCCAGAAGATAGGGGTTCGAGTTAGGAACCTTTATCAGTTGCATGTAGATGGCTACGTAGCAATGGCATGCAAGGCAGAAGGATTGGTGAGCCGGGATGATGGCGAGCTGTGGCACAGGAGATTGGGCCACCTTCATCATGGAGCCTTGAAGATACTCCAGCAGATCACTACTGGACTTCCTCAAGACACTCTTGCGCAGTCAGATCAGTGCAAGGGGTGTACTTTGGGAAAGTTTGTGAAAGCCACCTTTCACGAGAAGGATAGTCGCACCACGACGATCCTTGAGAGAATTCACACAAACGTGTGTGGACCTTTCTCAGTAGCTTCGACAGCAAAGCACAGGTATTATGTGATCTTTGTTGATGATTTCTTTCGTAAGTGTTGGATCTTCTTCATGCAGAAGAAGAGCGAGACATACTCAAAGTTCTATGAGTTCAAAGCACTGGTCGAGAAGGAGTCGGGGAAGGAGGTGAAGGCTCTTAGGAGCGACAATGGTGGTGAATACATCTTTGGCGAGTTCAGGGATTTCTGCAGTGCAGAAGGGATTCAAAGAGAGCTCATAGCTCCCCATAACCCACAGCAGAACGGGGTTGCTGAGCGGAAGAACAGAATGATTGTGGGTGCTGCAGACGCGATGTTGCATGATCAGGGCCTACCCCTTCACTTGTGGGCAGAAGCATGCAATACTGCAGTATATGTGCAGAACCGTTGTCCTCACAGGATACTTGGCATGAGTACACCCGAGGAGGCTTATTCTAGTAAGAGGCCTAATCTTTCTCATTTGAGGATTTTTGGTTCTAACGTTTACATGCATGTGACGAAGGAAGCCAGGAAGAAGTTGGAGCCGACTGCAGAGGTTGGGATATTTGTGGGGTACACTGATACGGCCCAAAACTATCGTGTGAATTTTCCAGACAGTCACAAGACTGTTGTGCGACCGGATATAAAATTCCAAGAGGAGAAAGCCATGAAGTGTTCGCTTGAGAGGTAGACACACCTGCATGCATATGAGGAGCTATTAGTTTGTAAGGATGAGCTTCAGGATTTGGATCAGCCACAGGACGAAGTTCATGGAGTGGAAGAGACCACTCATGCAGCGCCAACCATTAGAGGGCGAAAGCGCTTAACAGAAGCTGAACGACTGGCTCAAGATGCAGAGAAGGTTGTAGGACCACCTACAGCTCAACGTAGACAGAGACAGTCACCTGATCGGTACACTGGATACATGGCTCTTGTGAGAAAATGTGTTGTGACTGAGCCATCCTCTTTCGAGGAAGCTATGGAGGACCCTGCATGGGTAGATGCCATGGTGGAAGAGTATGATTCGATTGTCAGAAACAGTGCATGGGAGATGTTCCCAAGACCGGAAGGGAAATCAGTGGTGGGTTTGAGATGGATCTACAAAGTTAAGCAGGCAGCTGATGGGAGTGTGGAGAAGTACAAGGCAAGATTTGTTGCTCGAGGCTTTTCACAGCTGTATGCTTTCCCGGGTTACATATTGTGTTAATGTGCGCATGCGATTGATGTTTCATTGTCTTTAATGTTGCTAAATTGATGATCAATGTAGAGGAGGTTATGTATTATGCATGTATTCTGCAATAGTGTATAATCGGGATAATCTCTGTGAATAAGTGTCATATCCATCATCTTGTTGCATTTTCAACATCTCCTGGCTCTACACAGCTCCCAGCTGCCTCTGTGTAGCACCTAGCTGCCTATGCGTCAACCTGTCCAGGCTCTGCGATGTCTCTCTAGTACTAACTCTGCCTATTTACAATGCATTCACTACCCCTCACTGCTGATCACTAATTCAATTTCTCTTAGCAAAACCCGCTCTATAAAATCGAATCACTAATCACTCTGGTGTGTTCTCTAACTGACCCTCAAGCCTCCTCTTATACTTTTCTCGTTGGTCCATCAACGACCGAGATTAAATCTCTAATCAATAGATAAGGTTAGATTTGGCTTGATCCATTACTTTTGGACCATTCGAACCCAGTTTGATATTAATTCACATTAATATTTTTTTTCCTAAGTTTAGACTTAGGAACTCCATTAAAAATATTAATTATTTTAATATCTCCCAAACTGGTTAGATTCTGCCCAAACCATTTCTGGGTCTTGTAGATCTCATGTGCTTTAGCCTCTCCACCAATTTTCATGGCTAGAGCACATCTGATGCTACCCCAAATCAACACACTGTGGTTCTTAGGCTTTATGATCTAAAAGCACTATGATTTGGACATTTAAATTCTTATTACAACTCATTTAATAAGTGGATGATCAATGGTTGATGAATACATCAATTCAAATGCCCATGTCACCTTGTAACAATGAAGGAACATTGCATCTGCCAATGTCATGAAACATGTATTGTCACTCAATTGGAATGTATAGCAACCAAAAGCCAATATCAATGTCGAGAATATTTTGGACATTGTTTATTGATGTAAAATTTCAGTATCGATAGCCAAAGTTAGAGTTTGTTGAACTAAAATTTTCATTGCTATCAATGTTATCTAAATCAAATGTTCAATATAATCCATTTACAAAAATACAATAATATAGTTTAGAAATAGAACTCATGAATGCACAATACTCAAATTTCAAGATTTCGAATAAATTATAAACTAGCATTCAAGATATGTTCTACATGCACAATTATATGATAACACTTATAAACTAGACTCAACTTAAATATTCACACAAAATCTACTAATTAGAGGACTTATTCCCATTTACAAAGATTATCTAAATCCACTATAAATTTTAAAACAACATATACAATAGATTTATAGCAATTGCAAATTCATAGCAACTACTACAAGGGATACATAACAATCACTACTGGTGATCCATAGCAACTACTACAAATATAATTAATAATATGTATCTTAGAAACTACATTATGGTTAATCAAGTTTTTTGTAAGTGTGTCCATATTAACATGAGGATTGTGTATAAAAAAATTCACATTGGCCCAAATCGCAAACTTCGATTTATAAAGAAATCAACAACTACATGTGTCATGTAGTAAGAAATGACCTATATCTTTTAAAGGACATTTTGGATATCCGGATTTTTGGTGGATTGGTCCATCTAAATATAAAGTACTTGCCTACCAAAAACCACATCTACCCAAATCATATATTTTGAATTATAAACAAATCAACATCTATAAGTGTTCTATAGCAACACCCTGATATTTTCGTCACAAAGTCTATAGCCTTGTTAAACAATCTATATATTTTGAAGTACAACCTAGGTATCTAAGATGTTGGTGGATATGTTCATCTAAATATAAGGTTCTTTTCGACTAAAAATCACATTTAGTAGATCATATATTTTGAATTATAAACAAATCAAAATCTATAGATATTTCACAACACACTATGGTTGGTTCTTTAACAGCTCTACATATCTAACAAAAGTAAGCATCTTACATTAAGGAATCCTTCCAATTCATCCAAAAAGATGTATGTTAAAATTTATACTTATAAACACAAAGAAAAATAGTATAGGAAACACAACATTCACCTATAAGAAAAATACTCCAAATTTTAAATTTTCAAATAGAAATCTCTTACATTCATAATAATGAAATCATTGTACTCATCATTCTATAATTTTAACGATAAAATATTTCTTTAGCACCCACATACCTACACGTAACACAAGGATATCTTCTTTTTCTATTCAATATTCCATCCAAAGTATTCTCCCTCAATTTTTTTTCAGTCTGTATATAGAAAGGACTAGAATGGTGTCATTAGGATCGAAGAAAAATTTCATTCTTTCCATTAATAATTTTTATTGTAGATAGAGTAGCTATCTAGCACCCACATACAATATAGGAAAATAAAATAAATATTTTCCAAAAACAACTTTGCTTTATATATTTTCCAAAAACAACTTTACTTTATAATATTTCTTGTTAAACAAGCCTTTAGTAAAAAAAAAAAATCTACATAACGCATCATGTCACAACAAAGCTAAGCTTTTTCCCTACAAGGGCATTATATAAGAGACTTTCTTCATACAAAATATATATATATATAATCAAACTTGAAAAGCAAAAAATATAATATAATATTATCGAAGGGCTTTTGCTTGTGTGGTTGAGTTCTGAAGAGTGATATTTCAAATTTGATTCCACAGGTGCTATTTTTAAATCTACATTTCAAATCTTTATAAATGTTTGCTTTCCACTCATTATAATACCATACATATAATACAAAACTTAAAAATGATTTTTAATAAACATGTATATCAAAATAATGGTACATAAATTTTATAATCTACTATAGGTACCTTCAAAAAATTTACTTTATGACATACTAGGTACAAACCTAAATTAAATACAATACAATTCAAAATTTTCAAATTTAGAGCCATGCTATGTAAACAACCCTTTGCATAATAATCAATGTTGGAAACAATACAGAAATTACAAGTCTTCAACTCACAGAAAACTATTAGCCAACTTTATAATTATAATAATAAATAGAAATCACCCCATTGGTCTTCAATTCCAATGAATGCATCTTGATTTACCCATTGCACTTTTTTATTTCAACTTAAATTAAGACCAGAGAAAATTATAATCCGGAGTAGTTAAACCATGAATTTCGTACTATTCCCCTCTGTAAAATGAAAGAGCGATGATCATACGATGATCACAACAATGAGTACAGACATCTATGGCAACAGCTGGCCATGCAGGATGCCAAATCTCACATTAATTTACAGTTACAAACATAACTGTCCGATCTCATTTCTTGGCCTTCTTTGTAGAAGGCACCACTTTCTTGGGCTTCAGAGGAGCCGCCCTCTTTACGGCTTTGGCAGGCTTCTTCAACTCCTGTGAAAGCTTGAAAGATTTCTTAACCTTGGTGAGCTTGCCAGATTTGGCAAGATTTCTCAACTGAACTGTTAGCAGCTTCTTGAAATTGGCAGGGAGTTGGGACTGGTATTTGTTGCCGATGTAGGCTGCTATGGCATAATGGCTAGATCCGGTCCTCTCCTTCAAAGAAGTAATCGCTTCCGTCATCATCTGCAAAATAAAAGCCAAAAAGAATGAGACCCTGCGTCCAAAATATAATGTAAAAAAAAAAATTCAGCGGCCAAAAATTGAAACCTGAATATATGTAGGATGAGAAGGTGTCGGTTTTAATCCCTTGGAAGTCATCAGCTTATTTTCTTTGTCAACATTGCTGACTACAGGCTTTGCAGTTGTCTCACCTGAAGCCATTTATTTATATCACCGAATTACTGAGAAACTACAAAAGAAAATGATACTAGCATTTGCACCAAATGTTGCAAAGGAAACGCCGTAAGGCATAAATTGAGGAACAATCAGGACATGGAATGGGAAAATCTAAATGAAATGTAGAGATGTAGTAGAAATGAAATTGATTTAGGGTGCCTTACACTATTTTTTATTAATTATTGAATTAATATTGCATATAAATTGTTGTTCATGACTATGAAGCTACCAAGTTGCTCAATGGGAAAGTTATAGCCAAAGGAGAGGAGAGGTAGGAAGAACACTATAAATTGTACATGTGAGTTAATTTGAATTTACTTTAAAATCATAGTAATTTAGTTTCAATTTGAATTTATTTATTTCTAAAGTCACCTTTTATTCATAAAAATTAATTAATGGTTGTGAAAGACATGAGCATCCTATTGATTGGTTGTATATCACTGAGAAAATAACTTGTAATCAGATATGCCAATCAAGAACAAAGAACTGGATGAAGGTTGAACACTTTCTCTGAGTGTGGACAACCGAAGAAGAACCTTGTGAGTAAGCCCCAACTGAATCATGGAATTCGAAAAGGATGAATAAAAAATAGCTGCCAGTTTTCCTCTTCTACCAAATCCCCCATTCTTATTATAGATGTCTCCACAACTCCAATTTCTGACAGGACTTTACGATTCCTTGAACTTACAACGAGTCTCGAGTTGGAGTGGTGGGTTAGCAGCAACAAACCAAATTTCTTCCATCAACTGGGAACCATCTCTCCAAATTTCATCCAGAAATAAAGCAAACCTCTGAGTTTGCAATCTCTGACTCAACCACATCTTTGCATATTCATCACCATCATTTCTATCTAATTCTATCTTTGTAAGCATGGCTATTTGCATACACAGTTCATTTCTAAGATTGTAGAAGATGGATTATTGGAAACAACGAGCCAAAGCAATAAGTCATCTCTGAAGAGATTTCTCACCTTTGGATTGTGGAAGACTGATATGTTTGCTGAGGGTTCTTGTGGAAAAGTATTGAAATTACTTACGATTATATGAATATTTTGGTAGATCTGACGAGAAGATAAGGGTTTCTAGTATTTTTGGTTTCTTCATAAAGGGTGTCGTTGGGTTTCAATTTGCAAGATTATTTTCCCTGGAAAAATGCTCGTAGGATGGATCTGTAGTTGTTCTCCATATTACTCAATCATCACAATGATTTTCCTCTGAAATACTCTTTGGTGAATTTGAATTTTCAGTGTTAGATTTTGATGGTGATAAATCTAACAACACTGATGGTTATGGATGTTTGATTTGTCATTTCTGAAATCTAATCATATTTGCCAAACTCTGAGGAACAAGTTTTTTTCAAGGTCCTTCCACCATGAATCCTTCATCAGAGAATGAATTATATAGAGGCATAATAATTGAAATCGATTCCTGATTCTGTGATCTGAAATTGTTTGAAGCAGATTGTCCATTGAAACACCCATCTCCATCTTTTTCTATTGAATATCTCCAGCTCTTGTTTCTCAATAAGTCTGAGCATTATATTGACCTCAGAGCTCATTGTTTTAATATCACAAGTGGCTACTCATAGTGTACATTTCCCCTCAAAAAATAGAAAGGAAGCAATGTACAACTTTGTGTTGTCATGCCTCAGTAGCAAACTCAGAAGCACCATTACTTGAGAAGACCGAGCTTTTCTTTGGGTATCTGTGATATTTATGTTCATATTAGGAGGCTCTACCTGTTTCTTCTCTTCAAGTTGTGATCCTAGGTCTGAAGCTTCACCAATAGCTCACTAATAGCTAAAGACCTTGACACAGGACAGAAACCTTGTGTGACAAATCCTTGACGATTTGTTGATGCTGTAAGAGTAACACTGGTTGCATGACATTGACTTATGTGTGACTGTAACAATGATAGCAATGAGCATCCTATTGATTGGTTGTATATTGCATATTCATCACCCTCATTTCTACCTAATTCTATCTTTGTAAGCGTGGCTATTTGCATACACAGTTCATTTCTAAGATTGTGAAAGATGGATTATTGGAAACAGTGAGCCAAAGCAATAAGTCATCTTTGAAGAGATTTCTCACCTTTGGACTGTTGAAGACTGATATGTTTGCTGAGGATTCTTGTGGAAGAGTATTGAAATTACTTACGGTTATACGAATATTTTGGTAGATTTGACGAGAAGACAAGGGTTTCTGGTGTTTTTGGTTTCTTCATAGAGGGTGTCATTGGGTTTCAATTTGCAAGGTTATTTTCCTTGGAAAAATGCTGGTAGCACGGACTGTTGAACATATATATATATATCGACCTCTCGCAGAGGGACGCTCCATCAAGAATATGTGAGCATTACAAGCATCCTCAGTGTGGACTAATAAAATGGAACCCATGATATTATGAAGCTCCCTTAACCATTCAAAATGTTCAGCGTTGCCTGAGAGATGTGAACATTAATATAAGAACAGGAAAAATGGGCATTTTTCTGTTAATGGCAGATCTGAAAATTATGCTCTTACCCATTGGATACTGAGAATCAAAATGTTCAACATTGATACAGAGATGCGACTTTAATATAATATTAGATGAAATGAACATTTTTATATTGATTTCAGATTTCATGTATCTCATTGATATGTAACAAAACTATGCTTATACCCCTGAGATACAGAGAATCCATAATCAACCTAAACTCAATGAAATAAAACAATCCATAAGAGAAACACCAAGCCATGAAAATTTACAAAAATAAGATCAAATATCTAATGAACGCATACCATACGTGTGACAAGATAAAAATGTAAATTACATTTTTCTAAATATCAAGAGATTTGCATTTCAAAGTAATTTCAAAATAATGGTTGAGAAGCTCATTTTACAGTCGAGTCAAAATAATGATTGTGTTGGGTAAGAGATTGTGTTAAGAAGCTCATTTTATAGTGGAATATGAAAATTATTTGGGATTTCATCACTTTTTAAAACCGGTCTACATTTATCTAATTCTAAATCTATTATGAGCATACAATTTTACAACTCATAAATTTGATCCTCTGCAACCTAACCCTAATAAATCCAGATTGATTAGATTTATCTAATTCTAAATCTATTATGAGCATGCAACTTTACAACTCATAAATTTGATCTTCTGGACCCTAACCCTAATAAATCTAGATTGATTATATTTGAAGTTAAGATAAACTTACGGATCTTTTAATACAAATCTTTGAAGTGAGTAGTAACAGCGAACTTACCCAAAAAATAGGCTTTTCACGTCTCATGATATCGATTGGGGTCCAACATGATTCATCGAGGCAGTCCCTGAATTCGCCATCATCATTAAGTGGCGAGGCTGCAGTTATGGATGATGTGTAAATTACACGCCTCACAGACTTTGCCTGACTGCAAGTCCTCAAAATATCAAGAGTACCATTCACCTCAGCTTCGATAACATTCATCTGTGTCTGAAGAAAAAGTACATTAAAAGGGAAAATTTATATCCAAAAAAGGGGTCAAAATCCAGTAATAAATTCGTTGTTTCCGGAAGTTGTGCATTCGGGTGGTTGTTAAAAAATACCTGTGCTTCAATGGCGAAATCCATTATAGTTGCCAAATGACAAATGTACTCACAACCCTCAACGGCAGCATGGAAGCTTCCCTCTTGGCGGAGGTCGGCTTTGAAGAGTCTGAGCCTCTCTTTTGCTCCTGGCAGGCACAGAATACGGCGAGTTTTGCTATCGTTGCCTGCAGCATGTGAAAGACGGTTGACGGTTCGTATGGACCGTCGCGCCTGGCATTGCTCAATTCAAATCAACGGTTAATGATTACCCGATCATCTAACAACCAAATCGAATGGCACATATTTTGACACGACAACAGTTTGGAGAGTTCATTTCAGAGGGAAACGCCTTACGGCGTAAATATGTAAAGAAATAAATATGTTAGGCAATAAATATGTAAAGTAAAACTGAAAATAGAGCCGCGTGACGAGACACATCAAAAGGATGGATGGGAGGCTAAATTTTTATAAACAATACATACTCCAATTTTTATAAACAATTCATACTCCAATTTTTATTCTGTGTAAATATAGACACAGTGTGAAACAATTATCCACAATTATTTTCTCTAAATATCCTAATGGCAAAGGAAAAAAATATCACCTAGAAATTCCAAACTTATTATAGATTGATTAGTGGAACATTTGAAATAAGAAACTACACCTTGTTATCAATATATCAAAATATGATTTCAAATCTCATGCCTCTCCTATCAATTTTCATCACATGCATAGAATCAAAGGATCCATGAATTGTGTAAGAACAAATCTAAATGCCATAGTTTAACTAGCTGAGGAATTGTCTGGATTGTTATGGAAATTTAGGTTATATTTAGAAAATATGTGGTAAAGATTTTTGTAAATCTAAGTTATAGTTGTTAAATTTCAAAATTTTAAGTGTCCTACACATTTTTGATGGTGCTGAATCTATTTCTACTGATGGTGCTGAATCTATTTCTACTATCAAAAATAAAATTCAAACACTGCATCTACAAGATTTTTTGAAATTATTTTGCCCAGATTCCTACCACTTTTGGCCATCCAAACAATTCCTCTGTATCCAATTCAAATGGACAAAGGCAAAGCAAGGCTATTTAAACAAAAGGATCAACAATTCTCGGAACAATGTAATAAAATCAGTTTTTCTTCAAAGAATGTAATAAAGTCAATTTTTCTTCAAAGCAATTTACATGCTTATTCTTTGATTGCAGATTATCAGGAGGACAATCTTATTTTCTCTATATTATAAACTTTGTGACTGGTTTTTATATGTTCAACAGAACTGATAAATTATATATCTTTCATACACACAACTATGAACCTTTATAAGAGTTCTTATACCATATTATTATTTTGACATATCTCAGCTGGTACTACGACCATATATACAACATAAACATGTTTTTAAGGTGGTAGGGTACTAATAACTGGGCAAAAATTATTGCATCTCGGGTTTTTTATACTTGTTTCAGTTGCTCAACATCAAAGATATTCAGGTATTTGGGGATTTAAAAAGTTGCATTGATGGGATAAAAAGGCTCAATTGCTTTCGGCCTCCAGTGATGTCATACGGGATGAAACTGTGTTAGTTAAAGGTTGTTGCGAGATTCTCACAAATCTTATATTCTCAGGATAAAGAGTGAATATTTTATGACCATAGAAACCCAACCTATGTAAGTAGGTGATATAAGTTTGAGAATATAGATACTTTGGAGATGAGTTGTTAGTCTAGTATGATGCTAGAGCCACATAAAAGATTTGATCATGGACAGATTTGTGATCCAGTGAATTAGTTTCCCTAATAAATCAAATGTCTTTTCTTCAATCACTTATAACTTCATTCGTTGTTTGTATTTCATTCGGTTGTTGTTTTTCAATTCACTTATAACTTCATTCATTGCCTGTTTTTCATTGTGTTGGATTTTTATTCCCAGCATGGCCAACTCCGCCAGTTTCCACACTGTGCTCATATTGACCTATTTTACCACTTATTCATCCCAAAAGATTTCAATATTTACTAACAAAATCATTTATCTCCCCGAGAGATAAAATTCAAAATCCAAAACACCATTACATTTCTAGTTCTCCAATATCTTCATACCCACAAATATGAATATATTTACATGAACAAAGCTTACATACGAGAGGATATGACTATTTTTCCTCAGCTCAGAGACATTTGTATCCACCAGTTCTCTCCCAGATATTATAGATACTCTAATTCATGGCTTGCATTCAATGGAATGTCGAGTCTTGTTTTTGAGTCGGTCACTTCTATAAAACATTTGGTCCTGTTCAATAACAAGATTGTTAGTTAAAACGAGTGGACATATAGTGATTTAGAAATTGTTTTTTCCTATCAAACACAAGGTTGGACATAATAGAGCATCACAGGGAAGTTTACCATGGACATATAATGGTAAATCAATATTTATAATTCTCCTTCACCGCAATATGCCACAAACGACACACGAATTTATGGTGGAATTTCGAACGCAAAGAAACTTATATTATACCTTGTTTTTCCCACGTGTCACTGTTTTGTTTTCACACATTTCTCCAAAACTGCCCAAAGAGAGATCAGACCATTTAATTTTTATGACAAAAAAAATTTTGACATTTTATTTTTAATGACAATTTTTTGTTTTTTATATATGAAAACATGAGACCTTAATCAATCAAGCAATTATATATACCTCTCAAGCAATAATATATGCCTCTGTTGAGCGTTCTTGCTCTCCTTGTTTCGATGTTTTTGACAGTACTTAGATGGCATAGAGACATGCATGGCGTAGACGCTCAAATCCTCCTCTGCCAATTTGCGTTACGAAGCCACCGGTTATTTTCTCGATCTCAACTAAATTTTATGCATTGGGATGATGCTAAGTCATGTGCAATTTTCAGCTCAATCAAATGAATTTTAGCTACGGGAATATTGTAAGATGTCGTTACAAAAGTTTCAAAATCACTTACAAAGTATTTTTGACTGAGACACAGACCAAAGGAAAGCACGGTTCAGCCCCTCACTACTTCGTGGCAAAACTTAGGGCTCGATTCCAACAATCTGAGGGTGAGCAACGAGGCAACGGCTCCTCCTAAAGAATGGCCCGTCAATACAATTTTGTTCCCTTGTATTAACTGGCGCCTAAGATACTTCAATGGGATGCTCTTGGCTCTGTCAAGAAACCCCGCATGAGCAGCTCCCGCTCCCAGGCTCAAGGACCTCTGCATTATGTTGAGATCCGTTAGCGCATCCATAAACCCCGTGGTGCCTCTGCAGGTGATGATCATGTGATATTTGGCCAGGCTTTTAACGACCAGAAGAACCTGCTTTCGGCCGATCTCGAAGCCTTCTTTTCGCAGCTTGTCTTCTTCCAGAAATTCATAGATCGCCGTTTCCGGCAAGCCGAATGTGGTATTCAGTGTTTCAAGTTCCTGCCGAGGATTGTCGCTGTATGCAACGGCTGAAAGAATCAGCGCATCGGCAAGCCAGATGGGATGACGGTCTTGCTTGATTATTTGGCTGAGCGTGGCCATCGATTTTGTGGTTCTGCGAATACTAATGTCTCTCCCTCCACACCACCACGATGTCTCGCCTCCCCAGGCGCCTCACCTTCTCGTCTGTGCTCACCGCAACGTATCTTGTTGAAAGACGGTTGACGGTTCGTATGGAGCGTCGCGCCTGGCATTGCGCAATTCAAATCAACGGTTAAGGATTACTCGATCGTCTAACAACCAAATCGAATGGCACATATTTTGACACGACAACAGTTTGGAGAGTTTATTTCAGAGGGAAACGCCTTACGGCATAACCAGGTAACGAGAAGACGAGACTGCGGCACACAAATCGAAATATCGAGAAAACAACGTTTGGATGGTAGAAAATGTATTGTTATGGCCCCTGTGTATAGAAGATGAGGGTACCTGGACACAGGGTTGGAATTTGGATTCCTCTTTACCCATCATATAATTTTTTTTTGACGTTTTAGGTCTTTATGCTGCCCTTCAAGAAACGTTATGTTTAAAATTTTGCCCTTCCAAAGGTGATGTTTTAATAATAAATTAACGCTTCACTAATAAAGGTTTCATTAAAAACACATATCTATCATAAGAAAAGAAAAAACAAAATGACCATAACACATAAATGACTTATTGAATTCTGAAATTCGGTTTGAAATTATATGGAACACTCACAATAAAATCTCCATAACTTTGAAATCAAATGTACTCCGACATGCCATAACATGATATTACTAAGGAGTTCTTATGGGACGTATAAGATGACCAACAAAGTAAAACTATGAGATGGATTATCCTCTGCATCCTTTCCATGATCATAATAACATGGAATCAACGTGAGGGTCCACCGTGGAGATTTTGTAGTCAAGTAAGTACAATGTATAAAAAGTGTTCTAGTATTTCATAAGCTTCATGAGCCCTATCTTTCAAATCTTTTAAGTGATATGTTGAGACACTTGATATCTGGTGTAGATTGTAGTCAAAGTGACACTTCCATTGTTCCATAGGTGATATTGTGACATAGGATAACTTTCATAAGTGAGTGGTGAGTTGGTGACACTATGACAGACCTCTAGCCCAAACAATCCAATAAAGGTTGGTGGCCAATACACTCAGGGAGAGTAAGTGGGAACAAGCAAGATTTTGGTTCAAAATTATTGTGACAAGGAAGAGGTTTTGTTCTTTTAGCTATGTAGGTTTGATGATGCACTAACACACTCATGGATTGATTGTTTAATTCATTCAAGTGAGAATTTTAATGATGTTTGCATAAGAGGTAGATAAATATTCATTGGATTTCAAGGAAACTATTTGGACTTAGATTCTAATCCAACTTACCCTAATCAAATGAACGAATTGTGAGTTATTGAACGACATTCCTTCTAAGGAGTACGAAATATATATGTTTTCTTCCCCTTGTACCTTCTAGGTGACACTTATGGGAATTCAATCATATTAAGATTGAGCATCTGAAGAGATCTCATCATGAACAAAACATTTCAAACCAAGCCAAATTTGTTGTGTTGTGGGCATATATATATATATATATATATATAAAGTCTCTATTAGACTAGATGCTTATTGATCACTAAGTTTTGTAGACATATATTTAAGGAGACTAGGTAATAACCTTTGTTGAATGGTCTCAAATCCATTTTCCTGGTTGTGTGTCCTTAGGATTTGGTGCTTTTGTGCCAGTTGTAAGTATCATAATTCCTACTTTAATAAAAATATGTTTCACTTTCTATGTGTGTGCATATTCGAATTCACTTGAGAGCTCTCTTCGATTGGCATGGTCCACTCACATGCACCTCAAGCTCATCAACAAGAAAGCAAATCAATGAAGGTGAAAAGGGGCCTAAATGGATTTACCCATGGAAAATTGAAATCTTGCAAAATTAATGGCACAAAAGAAAATAGAGAAAGACCGAAAATACGCAACATTGTTATCTATAAGTTTATAATTTCTATTTGTAATCATTCCTAAAGTATAAAAGAGCCAAACAAAGGTCATTTCTAGAAGGTTTTGTTAAAAAAAGGTTTCCAAGGTAAGATATCTACATTATCATGTTTACAATTGAGTTCTTCAACACCATTTCTACATTTATTAATTCCAATAAATTAAAAAATAGTTTTCAGTGATGTTTTAGACTCGTTTCATTATGATGGTATTGTACAATTAATAAATTAGGTTTTGTTTTACTTGAACCCACTTAACGTATTACAAGTATGTGTTTCAATAACACACCTTGTTGGTGATGGATTTTGTAAAACATAAAACATTAAATATACACACACTTCTTACAAATTTTTAAAAGAATTGTGTTTATAAATTAGAATTGTTGACAATTTTTTTTTTAGTTCTATGGTATGCCTTGAAATTCCTTTTGTTTGGCTAAGATTTTGATTTCATGGAATGTAAGGAAATAGGTTAATAGGCCAAGACTAAGAAATATTTGGTAAGAGTGAAAGTCAAACTCAGGACTCGGAGTAGGGTAATTCCAGGGAGTGGGGTAATTCGGGGGAGTGGATTTTCTATAATAACCATGACGAGTCAACCTGGGGTAATTCAGGGGAGTGGTTTTTCTATAATAACCATGACGAGTCAACCTGCATTATGGATCGCTGCCAGTGAAACCATGATGATTCAACTTGCATTATGGATAGCTTCCAGTGATGATTGTCCCCAGTGTGAATTTCACCACTAAATTATAATCATTTTTCCCAATATTTGAAAAAAAAAAGAGAAAAAGAAACAAAAAATATTAAAATATTATAAAAAGCAATTCACTAAATTCACTTAATATATTTCAAGTATATTTTTAACTAAAACATCATAAAAAAACAATAAACTTTTTTAAAGAATTATGTTTATCAAATTTTAATTATTTAGAATTGGAGAGATTTTTAAATATACTTTAATTAATTTATACATTAAAAAAATAAAAATATTTAATCCACACAAATCTACAATTTCTTACAATTTCTTTAAAAGATACCATACTTAATTCCAATCCAAAAAAACTATAAAAATCTAAAATACTTAATAATAACCGAGCTCTGAATAGCGGGATGGTCATGAATAATATCTTTCAGCGAGTCTTGTCGAAACCACAATCATGAATAATATCTTTCAGCGAGTCTCGTCGAAACCACAATCACGGAACATATAATGCAGACGAATTTTAATTTCAGTGAACCATTTCTGTAAACTAAAGTCAAGGGAGCTGCCCTCTAAAGCACCTGGTTTTTTTCTAAAATTCATTTGTTGATAAGATGATTATCGATTTATTATAGTGTTCCAAGTTGAAGTGGAAAAGTGTCACTCTTGGAATATGATATTAATAACGTTTTCAAAAAAACTTTAACCGTCAAATACGTTCTGCATCCTTCCCAACACGTCAGGTCAGAGGGTTATTTAAAAAAATTCAACGTATTTTACGGGTAAACTGGTCTCTGACGGGCAAAATGCCCGTCAAATTCCAACCTTGCCTGGACATGATCACCGCCCCAGGTCGGCCGGCAGGTAACCCGCTCAAATTTCCGCCACGCAGTTGATCCGACGGTCAGGAATCGCCTGCTGGTCCTCCCACGGATTGAGTATTCAAGCGGGATTCGTTCTCGGCAGTTGAAATGCTCCACAAGAAAACACACGGAAATCTTACAACTTTTTACATTTATTATTTTAAATAATCATTTAAATTACTAAGAAGGAAACTTTTAAACTCTGGAATGGTGCGTTGAATGGAATATACCTTAACTGAATGAAGAGGTGAACTTTGCTGGTATAAGGCATTCCTTTAAATTCAGAGGTTTCTTTTAAGCTTACTTAAACCCTTTTTTTTTTTTTTCAAGAATTTTCTTTTTCATAAATTATGTTTTTGGTAATTAAGTTGTTTTTAGTTTGGGGATCAATTTATTACTAAAATGAGACTTCGTCAAGTTTGGTATACCATTTTTAGGGGATGTTATCACTATGATTATGCTTCTTGGGATAGTTTAATTCCCCCAAAGTGAGTGCTACCTCAGCCCCTCTAGGTTTTGATGCCTTTGATACCCCATGAGATAGTTTAATTCCTCAAAATAGCTTCTATCCTAACCCCTTCCAATCAAATTTTAACCTAAAACATGATTGGGAATAAACCCCACTCGGGCTAAATAATCTACATGTCGTAGATTCCAATAAATCTTGTTATTCATGAAAACATTTTTAATTAATTAAAATTTAAAGTTCCAATTCAAAAAACAAATATAAAGCAAAGTCTCCACCTAAATTTCATGTTCTTATTATCTTTTTCTATCCAAAACTCCCTTTCTTAATACCTCTTTCCTATTTAAAATTTTAACCACTATTATATTCACTAGCCTAGACCCATCTTAACTGGATCTATCAAGCGTGCAAAGGGATCAAATCTTGATTTCATCCCTTTCATTACCTCTTTCCTATTTAAAATTTTAACCATTATTATATTCACTAGCCTAGATCCATCTTAACTGGATCTATCAAGCGTGCAAAGGGATCAAATCTTGATTTCATCCCTTTCCGGACTTTATAGATCCAGAGTTAAGATGGAGCTTATTAATTATTAATAATTATAATTAGTCATTTTTATTTTTTATTTTTATATAATTTGTCTGAGTCCTTGCAAAATGTCATGAAATTAAAAAATATATATATTTTGATCGTGAAATGAGAGATGGTTTTTAGGCATGTGGTATTGATGAGCCATAGTAGTGGCCCATGTTATTGTAACAAAATTAATAATATCCATGGTAAAGGGGGTGAATATCCATGGTTAAAACTATTTTTATATTGTAAGTATTAAGTTTTTATGTGTTTATATGCACAACGCTAAATATTGTACACGTAATTCTGAGAAAGTATATGAACTATCTAGGTAAAGAGAATTTGAATGTAGTAAAGAGGATTTTTGGGTATTTGAGGGGTACTACTTAGGAATTATACTTTGTAGGTTCAAACATTGTTCTAAAGGGATATGTTCACTTAAATATGGTAGTTGATATAGACAATAAGAGGATCACCATAGAGTATGTTTTTACTGTAGGTGGAACAATAATAAGCTAGATTCTGAAATTGAAAAGGGTAGTATCACTTTCAACAACATAAGAACAGTATGTTGTTGTTACAGAGGCTAATAAAGAGATGATTTTGGTTACAAAGGTTCATGGAGGAATTGGGAAAGAGGCGAGATAATATCAGGTTGTATAGTGATAGTGAGTGTGTCATTCATCTTGTAAATAACTCAACCTTTCATTGGAAGACTAAGCATATATAACTCAGGTACCATTTAATATGATCAATTTTAGAAGATGGATAGTCGAAGTTGGAAAAGATACATACTAGCTAGAATCCTGGAAACATGTCAATGAAGGTAGTAGCCAAGGATAAACTAATTTTTAGCACAATTTCAATTGGTCTTCAGGAATGATCATGAAGATGAAAAACTAGTCAAGTCCAAAGTTGAAGCACAATCCAATGCATGTAGCAGCAGTTGAGTTGTTGTAATAAGTCTCCAAGTGTGACATTGTTGATTTTGGAGCCTAATTATCTTCATGATTTAGAGCCTTTTTTCAGCTACATCTGGATCCTAGTTCTTAACGGGTGGTGTAGGGGGCTTTCCCCCTACTATTGTCTTTAGGGTGTTCTTGGGGGGGGGGGGGGTGACAACTATTTGGATTCCCCCCCAATGGTGGTTCGAGAGTAGTACCCTTGAAAATATTGTAATTTTGTGGTTAATCTAGACCATTCATCATTAGATCACATATCTAATGGTAGATGTTATGTTAGGGTTCTTTTCCTAGAACGCAACCCTCTTCATATGAGGGAATTGTGTTGTGGCTATGTGTCATTGATATAGCATTATAATTGAGAGAAAGTAAACTGTGTGTGAGAGAGAGAAGAAGAGGTTGCAACATATGTGCTATAGGTTGTAATCCCTTCATTTTGCTAAACATAATAAAAGGAAAGACTACCTATTTCTCCATGGATGTAGCCCAACTCAGGTGAACCGCATATATTGGTGTCTCCTTTGTGTCATTTCATTCTAATTTTTATTTTGGCATTCATTTTTAGTTTCTTTCTCTGTGATTTTATTCTTAACCTAATGGGGACTAAACTCCACAGAAACCAACTAGTATACACCTCATGGGTTGTGTGTTTGTGTGTGCGGTTTTACACTATATACTTATGAAGATTTTGTGCTAATGGAAGAGTTATCTATGAGGAGAATTATGATAATATTATATTAAAAAAATGGATGGAAATATCTAGGGGCATTGTGGTGCTTAGGCTTTATGATCTAGAAGCACTATGACTTGGACATTTAAATTCTTATTACAATTCATTGAATAAGTGGATGATCAATGCTTGATGAATACATCAATTGAAATTCCCATGTCGCCTTGTAACAATGAAGGAACATTGCATCAACCAATGTCATGAAACATGTATTGTTACTCAATTGGACTGTATAGCAACCAAAAGCCAACATCAATGTTGAGAATATTCTGGACATTTTTTATTGATGTAACATTTCTCCATATCAATAGCCAAAGTTAGAGTTTGTTGAACTAAAATTTTCATTGCTACCAATGTTATCTAAATCATATGCTTAATATAATCCATTTACAAAAATATAATAATATAGTTTGGAAATAGAACTCATGAATGTGCAATACTCAAATTTCAAGATTTCGAATCAATTATAAACTAGCATTCAAGATATGTTCTGCGTGCACAATTATATGATCACACTTATAAACTAGACTCAGCTTAAATATTCACATAGAATCTACTAATTAGAGGACTTATTCCCTTTTACAAATATTATCTAAATCCACTATAAACTCTAAAACAACATATACAATAGATTTAAAGAAATTGCAAAATCATAGCAACTACTACAAGGGATACATAACAATCACTACTAGTGATCCATAGAAACTACTACAAATTTAGTTAATAATATGTATCTCAGAAACTACATTATGGATAATCAAGTTTTTTTGTAAGTGTTTCCATATTAATGTGAGGATTTTGTATACAAAAATTCACATTGACCCAAATCACAAACTTCAATTTATAAAGAAATCAACAACTGCATGTGTTCTATAGCAACACTATGATGGATCTATAGCAAATGCTACATGTGTGATAAATGATCTATATCTTTTAAAGGACAATTTGGATATCCAGATATTTGGTGGATTGGTCCATCTAAATATAAAGTTCTTGTCTACCAAAAACCGCATCTACCCAAATCATATATTTTGAATTATAAACAAATCAACATCTACAAGTGTTCTATAACAACACCCTGATCTTTTCGTCACAAAGTCTATAGCCTTGTTAAACAATCTATATCTTTTGAAGTACAACCTAGGTATCTGAGATGTTGGAGGATATGTTCATCTAAATGTAAGGTTCTTGTCTACTAAAAATCACATTTACTAGATCATATATTTTGAATTATAAACAAGTCAAAATCTATATGTATTTCACAACAACATATTGATGGTTGGTTCTTTAACAACTCTACATATCTAACAAAAGTAAGCATCTTACATTAAGGAATCCTTCTCACTCTTCCAAAAAGGTGTATGTTAAAATTTGTAATTATAAACACAAAAAAATGGTGTAGGAAACGCCACATTCACCTATAAGAAAAATACTCCAAATTTTAAATTTTCAAATGGAAAGCTCTTACATTCATAATAATGAAATCATTGTACTCATCATTCTACAATGTTAAATTTAGTAGTCTTATATTTTACAAGATCTAGATTTTGAGTAATTGAATGAGGCAAAGAGATTTTCCACCCCAATTTATGCTTTGATGTTGTACCTAATCCTTCTACAACATGCCACCTCCTAGCTATGTTATGATACTACCAAGGTGAAGGGATATTACAAGAACAACTCACGTTCAGTCTTTTTATCAAGAAAAAGAGTTTATCAACTAAATATTTTAATATAAATAATTTTAAAGATAGAATATCTCTTTGACACCCACATACCTTCACATACAACATAAGGAGATATTTTTCTATTCAATATTCCCTCCAAAGTATTCTCCCTCAAGTGTTTTTTAGTATGTATATAAAAAGGACTAGATTGATGTCTTTAAGATCCAAGAAAGATTTCATTCTTTCCACTAATAATTTTTATTGTAAATAGAGTAGCTATCTAGCCCCCACAATACCTACACATACAATATAACAAAATATTTTTCCCTTGCCCCCAAAACACCTCAAAAGTATTATCCCTCCTGTGCTAGTTAGTATGTGCATAGAAATGTTGCATAATAATTAGTTTTGAATTAATATAGAAATTAAAGTCTGGAAATCACATAAAACCATTAAAAAACATTAACGAAATTTATAATAAAAACAATAATTACGCCGTAAGGCATTTCCCTATGAAAAGCACTTTCCTTTTTTCCCACTAGTCATATTTGTGATCATTGGATTAAAGGTTAGATGATTAGAAGAAGTTTAGCCATTCTTAAAATAGTTGGAAAAAACAGTTATAAAACCTAACCCCTTATATTAAGGTTCAGATATAGGCAGTACGGCTAATGAGTAACCGCCCACTTCCCTCGGCGGCGAAGTTGGCTCAATTGCAACCTGTTCTCTTCAATGCCAGCTCTGTTATTGTGATTCCGAAGACGATGATAACAACTAATAGGAAGTTGCTCGAAAGATGGTAATAACTGATAGGAAGTTGCTATAAATGGCCCTCCCGAGAGCATATGTGTGGGAAGACGACGACCTTGGAGAAAACACTATGGCCAATCACAGAAGAGCGCAGTCTCAATAATGGTGAGCTCCTGGATGGCCTTCGCCTTATTTTTCCTATTGTTAGTGGCTTCAAGGTGGAGGGAAATAACGAAATATTTGTGTCCTCAGAGTGTTAATTCTTTTCTCTGCAGGTCTAGAAATATTCTTCAAAGACTTGAAGATGCTTATGGGAATCGATGCATGATCTGGATGACCAGTCTGTAATGGACTTATTCTGCTATAATTACCCAAATTTGTAACATATTTTTTACTATTACAAAATTACGAAAATATGTTGAGAAATACATGGTGGTGTTCTGAATGGGTTAGGCTCATTTCTGCTAACATCTATAGTGGAAATTTCATCCCATCGTTGGCTGTGTTTTAGGCGCAGCAGAGGATTTAGGCTTAAATGTTTGTAACTGCAATGCACTTTTGGGAATCAACCATTGTATGTTAGAGTTGTGATGCCACTTTATTATTATTTTTTTATTGAAAAAAATATATGAGGAATTAAAGTTTCAATTTCAATGTAATCCAACTTTAAATGATTGTAGCATATCTTTTGATTATGTTTCTGTGTGCTAATTTTGAACATTTGAAATGAAGGCCATAAACGAAGATGCTCAACAACATAATACAATGACTGGTCGTATGGTTACCCTAATTAGTACAAACACTGTGGATCTTGACTTATCTTTGCATCTTTGAGGCATGCAAAGTCTTATATTTTTTTATTATTGAAGTTTGGAACATTCTCACAAGTTTGTTTCCTTTATAAATTTTAGGTATCATTTCATTACCAGAGTAGCCATGAAATTTGTGCGGTGCATTAAACATATTTTTTGCTATGCTATGATATTATCAGTTTACTTCATAACTGTTTTCTTTCACCTCTGTGCTATATTTGTAAGCTTACATGACATATGAATATGTGAGAGCACTTCATGTCACACACATAAATGTAGGGGCACCCTCGCATAGATTTATCTCAGAGTTTACCTTGGGCCTTTGGCCATCCTTGGATAGATTTATCTGAGCTTTGTGTCCATTTCAAATGCAAGTTTATTGAGTATATTCAGGATGCATACTTTTGAAAGCTACGTTTGTATGTTTGATTTTTTGGTATATTGGATTTGTTTTAAACAATTTCAAAATTAAAATAATATAAAATCTGTTTTTATAAATTAAGTTTATATATTAGATTAAGTAATTAAAAAAAAAAAAACAGAGAATTTACACATCATCATATCTAAATATAGGGTATAATGTTGCACTTGGAGGGTGGTAAGTATAAAGTAAAAGGAATGTTATCAAGATAATTGATTGGAAAAATAAATTTGTGAATATATAAAATTAAAATCTAAATAAAAAATAAAGAAAATATAATAAATTTATAGATTTTATAGTCATATATAAGGAATATCCCCTTAAGTTTCATCATGTTAGACACTATAACTAATTTGAAATAGAATCTACAACTAATTTAAAATATGAAAAGTTTTAACATCATTGAAATTCATATTCAAATGTATACTATACACTATACTTACCTAAAGTTACTGCCCACCATTAAGTCATTGAACCATATACTATAGTTACCGCCCACCATTATTTATGCAAGTCTTTGCACCTTAGTAAGCAATTAATTTTTCCACTGCATATATTGATTTGCAACCCAAAGCATAATTTGCACCTTGAGTGGAAAGGACTAAGCTACCCTAATTATTAGAAATATAAATGGTGAAATAAGTAAAGAAAAGATGTCGAAAAATAATTAACTTATAAAATTTGGGAAAATTATATATAATGAATTGTATGCAAACTTATTCATTATAATTTTTTTGGATGATTTATCAATTAATTTTATTTGAGGATGATATTCATTGATTTGAATATATTCAATTTTTTTGTTAGAAAATGATTAAATAAATTACAATATAGAAAAAATTCATAAAAATAAGTCCATTAGGGTAGCTCAATTGGCAGCCACCATGTTTTTTTTTTCTCGATTAAGACTAAATCTGTTAAGTAAAAATATTGTACAAGAGGGTACATCCCAAAGGTGCAAGGAACCGGCAACCGGAAATGATAGACCTATCAACCTCGGTTCCGGAGAAGGAGTTAAGCAAGCAAGGAGCTACAACAAGACACTAGAAGCTGAAAGAAACATAGTAAACTACCCTGAGAGGGTAGAGGCTTCAACACGAAGCTTTTTCCCTTTTCGTTTTTTGACTACAACCCAACCATTTTGTGGTGGATGAGCGATTACAACTTGAAGATTGGGATCCTCCACCGGGGATCCCTCCTTGGGGAAGCCCTCCTTTTCTGAATCCGAGGAGGAGGACAAATGGACACGTTTCTGAGCAATGGCTGAGTCAGAGGAAGGCGCCAGACCATCGGTGGAGGGGGCCACGGAATGAGGGGCCTGTTCCAATTCTTCATCGCTGCCTTCATCTTCAGAGCTGGAGGAACCAGGATCCACCACTAGAGGAGGAGAGCAGGGAGTCCAACGTTTGGACTTGGGCTTGGAGGCATTGGCCTTGTTCTTTTTTGCCGGGCGAGATGGGCATGTATTCTGCAAATGCCCAGATTGGTGGCAATGGCGGCACCGAAAAGCAGTATTCTCGTAGTCCAGAGTCTGGGTCCAGACAAAGTTGTTTATCTTAAGGTTGATTTGTTCTGGAAGACCTTTGCTCAGGTCTAACTCCGCACATATTCTTACATATGAGTAGAGACCTTTAGCTTCCCGCCATAAATCTCCACTGAGGAAGCTGCCCAAGGTGTCTCCTATAGCTCTGAAGACACGAGTATTCCATAGGTGGGCAGGTAAGTTTGGAAGCCGAATCCATACCGGAGTCTTGGTAATGACTGCAGTAGTTGGATCGAAATCTGGGAACCAAGGAGTCAAGAATAGCCCTGCATTTCCCATGAACCAAGGGCCCTCTTCTAAGGCCTTTTCATAGTGCTTACTGTTATCAAATAGAACAATGAAATAGCCTTTCGAACAGAAAAAGATCTTACAGTGATGAGTCCAGTTTGCATGGATCCATGCGTAGAGATCCTGAGAACGCGGCCACAATCCGTTAAATCTGCAGATGATGGCTCTTTCAGCAAAATCTTGATGATGGGAAGCCAGTTCTTCATGAATGAGTTCAACAAAGGGAACTTCTTCGATCTTGTCAACCAAGAAGACCTTAGATTTAGGGGCTTCCGGAGGTTTGGGGTTCTCAGAGTGGACTGCATCTTTGTATGAGAAAGGCCGGGTAGAGGAAGATTGCCCCACTGCACCACCTCTTAAACGAAGGGTCGCCACCACCAAGCTGTTCCTGGAAATGCTGTAAGCAGAGAGAGGAAGAGGGTCTTCAAGTTGTTTACCTTGAGAGAGAAGTCGCAGAAGGCTTGATGGAATCCCCAATCTGCACTCTAGCTTCAGTTTGAGTTCCTGCACCAGATCTGAAGGGCTAACCCATTGCATGATGGTTCTGCCTGAAGGCTGAGAAATTAGAATCTGAAAGGAGTCAGATACAGGCCTTGATCCCATGCCAAGATGATTACAGATCTCTGGATCTGGCCATAGCATGGCCTGTTCTGCCTGCTGGATGACCGGATCTGGCCCATCGTTGTCAGATCTGAGGCTACGAATGCCTTTCGGAGAGCAGTTGTTCGCCCCAGATCCATATGGGGACCATGCGAGTGATGAGGTCAACTGCTCTGGTTCGTGGCAAAAGCACACAGTTATCTGACCGGCCGAGACCCTAATGGCAGGTGCAGATCTTCCGTGAAGGCAAGGGGACCTCGAGCTGTACTTGCTGCGGCCGTCCTGAACGCTGGGCAGCTTTGCGTGAAGGGTGACTGTGATAACCTGCGCGGCCGTGGGTGGAGATCGAAGCCCCAGTTTGAGTCCAAGCTGAGCAGCTGCGGCCTGATAGTTCAGCTCTTTGACCGGACTGCTGCTACAGAAGATAACATAGACGGTTTTGGATCTGGACGCCCTCTGATCGAACCCTGACCCCGTCGTCGCTGCTTCTTTCTCTAGAAAGCAATCATCAAGTAACGAGCCATGGAGACCTGTGCAGAGTTCTGTCCGTCTGATCTGGAATGGATCTTCCTCTTCAACGGCAGAGAGCCGATGCAAAACGGAGGCCGAGGGCGCTGAGTCGGCGGCGGCTGATGGGTTCAACTTCAAGAGCTGCGATCCCTGTATTGAACTCGCATCATCGGCTGCGACAGGGCTGAGCAGGGGCCAGGCGGCGGCCGAAACAGGGGAGGCGGCAGAGAATCGGCTAGGGTTCATCGTCGAATTGGCAGCCACCATGTTATGAAGTATTATGTAAATCATAAGATTCGAGGTTCAACTTTCAAGTAGGTCAAGTCATATATATATCTATATCTATGTGTGTGTGTGTGTGTGTGTGTGCGTGAGAGAGAGAGAGAGAAAGAGAGATTTGTGAATATTAAGCATTATATGTGAAGTGACTTTGTTGAAACTAAGTAATTTCTAAAGAAAAGAGAATTTACACATCATCATATCCAAATATAGGGTACATTGTTGCACTTAGAGGGTGCTAAGTACAAAGTAGAACGAATGTTATCAAGACAATTGATTGGAAAAATAAATTTGTGAATGATAGTAAAAATGAAATCTAAATAAAATAAAAAATAAAAATAAAATAAAATAAATTTATAGATCTTATAGTCATATATAAGAAATATCCCCTTAAGTTTCATCATCTTAGACACTATAACTAATTTGCAATAGAATTTATAACTAATTTAAAATATGAAACCTTTTAACATCACAAAAATATGCTTCATGAGATAAGGGATAAGGGATGTAAAAGAATTATCATTCTTAGAGAAAGAAATAGAGTATCTCACTTCACTTGTAAATTCCTTCAAGAAAGTCATCAGGGAACTCATAATTTTCATGGAAATATCATGGATTTATATTCATATAGGCTAGTGACTTGCAAAATAAGAGTTACACAATGAAAGAAATGAATATCACATTACAACGATGAAAGTGAATACAAAACATAGTAAATAGAAAAATTCTTCTTTATCTTTTACTAAATAAAGTTGTATTTCTCTTGAACCTTATACATTCACAAAGAGAATTCTTATACACTTTTGTTCCCTCCTACTCACTATCATAAAAAATAACAAAAGAAATTACATTGAGACCAATATCCACATGGTTTCTTTCTTGGATCCTTCATATATGTCCAATTGTTGTAGAAATTTTTTTATTGTATCTAAGAAGATCTATTCTTTGATCTAATGAAATCAGCAACAAAGAGGATGATAGATCACTACACAAAATCCCTCTAGATCTATTGTAATCAATATAATTCCTTGCTATGAGAAGAGGATTCATGGAACATACCATTTTCTTGAAGGTTGTTCTCATGTGATTTGTTCTCATGTGAGTTGTTCTCATGTGATTCGATCGATGTAGCCCTAGAGAATTAATGCTCACATGGAAAATAAATGTCATTATTAACCTTTTCAATCAAGTAGGAGTGTTGATCACAACTAAATCTAACCTAATATATTGAAGAAAAATTAGATATAGTATATGAAATTGAATACAACATATGGCGGAGGGAGAAATCATGTAGATCTATATTAATATCATGTGAATAGGATTATAACAACCATATTATACCTTGAGCCTTGGTTGAAGACCCTTCTTGTTCCTTGCAGCTTAAGACACATTCTTTATCTATTGACTTTATTGCAACAAAATTTCCACTCTTAAATTTTAGGTTTTCTTATCTTCCAATTTGACATCTTGTTGAAGGAATTTACAAGAGATTGAATATAGGCTTCATGGCATGTGAATTAGGTGGATACAGGTCATGGCATGAGAACGAAGAAATCACAATTCATAGATATCTTCCATGCTCAATTATCATATTTTGTCTAAGTTGCAATGGATCTTTTCCCTATTATGATCTTTTTGCTCACGTTCTACACTCAATTATCAATTTTTCTAATTGTGATTTTTTTTCATATGAAATTCAATTATGAGTTTTTCTAATTATGAATCTATTTATTTTATTTCATATGAAATTGTGACAAAATAATTACTCCTTTCTAAAATAATTATGAGAAATTACTCAATTATCTTATTTTGCCCTCATGTAGTAAATTCCTTGGAATACCTATGGTGGAAAATATAATTATAACATATGTATGCTAATGTATAAGGTCATAAAAGGAAATGATGGCTAAAATAGATTAAGAAATTCATAAATTCATGGAGAGTAGAGTGGCATATGTAAAGATTTATTAGATAAAAGACAGTCATGCCTACAACTAGTCATCAACCAATTAGGTATATACAGATTAAGAAATTCATGGTGAGTAGAGTGGCATATGTAAACATTTATTAGATCAAAGACCTATAAGTGCCTACAACTAGTCATAAGACAATTAGGTATATAAATCGTCTTTGAGGTAGGCATACACATTCTCAGTAAAAGAGAGAAAGATCCATGAAGACTTGCAAAATATGTTGTGGTTCCATGTAATAATATGCAATACCATGGCCATTAGAAAGTACATGGGGATCCATGTCATAAAACAAATCATAGTGATGACCAGATATAATGTGGATCTATGTCATAGTATGTAGCACCAATGACAGTGCCAAAATAGTATTCAAGGATTTCAAATAGTAATGATATACCCCACCGCAACTTGGGAGGGGTAGAAAAGTGAGTAATTTCCTCCTAGGCCCAATGTCTCCAAACCTATCAATGGTATGATTCTATAATATATGAATCTGAGAGGTAATGTCAAGCATACAAGAAACTACCTTAGTATCATTTAATGAGGAAAACTATTAATGGACACAATGGGACCCCCCAATGATAAAAATGGACCTTGGAATACCTAGTATAATCTAATAAGTGTGAATAGATAAGATGAATTTGAACACTCCTAGAATCAAGTGATAAGGGACCAATGACTTAAACCCACTATTGATGATTAGGATAAATGATTATGAGATTTCATCTTACACATGTCTTCATTAATACATTAATACCTATGTTCATTTTGACATCAGACAAATACTCCGCGGAGTTAAGTGCATCTCCATTTGAAAAAAGAGGTGCTTTGACATGGATGGAGACTTTCTTGCAAGGAATGTGGTTTAATTTGAGACAATAAAAACATGACTTGACTTCATATTCCATTCTCCATCAATACCTGATGAATCGAAAGCCTCATAAATAACCACCCAATGTTGCCTCAAGTTGGGGTACTCTCCTAGGTACTGCTATCATCTCTTAAACATATTTGATATTTGATTATTGTGTAGCCACAATTTCTCTGCCTTTATATATTGCAAATTTCCCATTGTTCATAACATTGTAAACTATGCATAAACTACATGCAATGTTCATCTCATCGCTTTCAAGGAAAAACTCAATTTCTTATTCGTCACTGATCTTTTGGAATTGTTCATTATAATAAAAAACATTTGCATACTTGATCTCTCATATTTGCAAACTCAACACAGAACATATTAGAAGAATAAAAGAATTCCACATGCACCTTCTGCAATGGTGTTTTATCTTCAATCCACATTTCTAGAAAATAACCCCTTCCTAATTTCTCTAGCATGCACCCAACCACATGCCCTCTTTACTCAGAATTGGCTTTCTCCACAACAATATGGGAATACTCTTTCTAGATATTATTACATGGATCTTGGTGGCTAAAGGTGGAGACAAAGGATGATCTAGCAAGGATATTAACTACAATAATCTAGGTGCCAGGTGGCCAAAGTTGGAGGCAAAGGAAGATCTAGCAAGGATCATAACTACAATAATCTGGGTGGCATCAGGGGCAACATATTGCTTTGAATTTTGGACAATACCCATATGGAGGGTATGTACCCAACAAACCCTATACTATGAGAAAGTTCATCCCCAATGAAACATATCGAGAGTATAAAATCTTTCTTTCAAATCCTGAAAATTTCTTCCTATCATCAATGCCAACTCAACTCCAAGCCACCAAAACCATGGTTGTCATGGGCACTTTTTCAATGCATTCAACAAATGAAAAGTGCTTGGGATAGAGAGATGAGAATAAATGGACTAATCATGGAAGAGCACTAGATGTCTTTTAAAGGTTTTCTAAAAAGAATTCTCATAGAAATATCGGTAGATAAATAAGATTGCAGAATTTTTTTGCTTCTATCTTCTATGCTATTCTTTCCTATGCTCCAGCCTTATGGCATTTCCTTTGCAACATGTAGTGAAAATACTAATATATCACATTGATCTTAATTGAGTAAATGCTAGTATATCACATAGATATTAACTGAGTGATAATCCACTAAATACGTCAACCCATAAGCCCATTGCTTCTTATGTCAATTTTAATTAAGACCAGAAATAATTATAATCCGGGAAAGTTAACCCCTGACTTTCCTACTAAAATACATGACTATTGACTCCCCTCTGTAAAATGAAAGAAATCATCACAACAATGTGCAGGGACATCTATGGTAACAGAAGGCCATGGAAGATGTCATATATCACGCTAATTTACATTTACAAATATCGTTGTCCGATCTCATTTCTTGGCCTTCTTTGCGTCAGGCACAGCTTTCTTGGGCTTTGGAGGAATCGCCCTCTTTAAAGCGTCAACAGGCTTCTTGGCGGGAGCAAGCTTCTCAGGAGCTTCTTTCTTTGTAGGTGCCCCCTTCTTAATAGGTGTTGTTGTCTTCTCTACCTTCTTAGGGGACACTGCAGGCTTCGGCTTGGAGACCTTAAGAGCATGGGTTACTTTGGCAGGGGTTTTAGCGGGATTCAGAGCCTTCTTGGGCACAGGCGCTACCTTGGGCTGAGCTACAGGCTTACTGGCCAGGGCTTTTGGCTTCACAGGCTTGGCAAACTTCGGCTTCACCGGCTTCTTCAACTCTTCTGAAAGCTTGTAGGATTTCTTGGCAGACTTCGGCTTCACCGGCTTCTTCAACTCATCTGAAAGCTTGTAAGATTTCTTGACCTTGGTGAGCTTGCTAGATCTAGCTAGATTTCTCAGCTGAACTGTCAGCAGCTTCTTGAAATTGGCAGGGAGTTGTGACTGGTACTTGTCGCTGATATATGATGTTATGGCATACTGGCTAGACTCGGTCCTCTCCTTCAAAGAAGTAATCACTTCCATGATCATCTGCAAAATAAAAGCAAAAAAAATAAAACCCTTGCGTTCAAAATCTAAGGTGAGGAAAAAAGATTCAGAGGCCAAGAACTGAAACCTGAAGATATGTAGGATGAGAAGTTGGCGGTTTCGATCCCTTGGAAGCCCTCAGCCTTTTTCTTTGTCAACATTGTTGACTACATGATTTGCAGTTGTCTTCAGCTGAAGCCATTTGTTTATACGGCCGAATTGCTCAAAACCTACAGGAGAAAATGGTACCAGGAAAAGGGATCTCGGTGCACAAATTGAAAGTGTGCAGAAAAATTTCGAGAAATTGACGTTTGGATGGTAGAAAATCGATTGTCAATGTTGCTTATATATACAGGGGAAGACTGGAGATGATCACCGCCCTTAGGGTGGGCGATATGTCACCGGCTCATTTTTCCGCCATGCGGTTCATCCGACGGTTGGAAATGGCCCGCTTATCCTCCCACGCATTGAGTATTCAAAGCGAGATTCATTCTCGGCCATTGAAATGATCCACATGTAAACTCTTGTTCTTAATACTTTATCACATTTATTAGTTTCGATAGCCCTTCTGAACATTGGGTTGGGTTGGTGTGTTGAAGCATACATACCTTACCTAAAAGAGGAGATGAACTTTGCTTTGGTACAAGGCATACTTTTAATTTGGAGGCGAACTTTGTTTTAGTATGAGGCATATCTTTAATTCACATGATGTTTTTTTATGGTTATTTATTCATTTTTCTTATTAAAAAATATTTAATATTTTTTTATCCATTTTTTTTCTATGAACTAGTTGTTTATCTAATATATTGTATAAACTTATCACAATTCAATTGTCAAACTAGCAGTGAGGACAACTCTCTACTATGTGCTAATGCAGGCTAACTCATCAATGTTATTCAAGGAAAACTATGCCACTTGGATTTACCTACATGTAGTCTTTAAGGGGGCTCTTAGCCAAACAAAAGCACTTTTAGGACTTATTCTAGGCCTATCCAATGAACTAGTTGTTACTTGTAAAAACATCTTTAATTAATCAAATCTAAATTTTCAAATAAAAAACAAAAACCTCTTTCTTATTTAAAATTTGGTGTTGTTTAATTATTATATATATATTTTTAATTGAAATTTGATGATCTAATTTTTTGTTGATTAGATTGCATTTTTTAATGCATAAATAGATTTATTGCTTGAACAATTCTTAGCACACATAGATTTTGTGGACTACACAGCTCAAATTCAACAAATTCCTAGAATAACTTTGTAAGCAATTATTTGTACTATTCCTACTAATCATCAGTGAGAAGTATGAATAAGACTCTTAATATGTTGGTAGAAAAGGAAACACAGAAGTATGAGTAAGACTCTTAATACGTTGGAAGAAAAGGAATCTCAAGTCATTTAGACCATCGATAATCATATGTTCAACAAATAGCTACATGCGTCCAAGTTATATGAGTTGGAGGGATGTTCATTGGATAGTCATGAGTTTCAACTTCCAATAGCATTCTTACTACATCTCTCATTGATGGACGATTTGATGGTAATCTATTAGTGCACAATAACCCTATTCTCAATAGAAATAGCATTTGTTTCTTGGAACCCCTAACATCCTACAATTAATAATTTGTTGTAAATTATCTCCTACACTAAGCTTTCTAGCAAGCCATCTCACAATATCCACTTCTTCTCAAAACTCTATTTTAATAGGTTTCTCATAGTTTTTCTTTAAAAAGGAGGTTCTGATTTTTCCAGCTCCTTCATTTTGCGCTATAGGACAATACCTCTTAATTATTTAACTGACAAACTGGATTTTAGCTAAGGAAGAAACTAGTTAGGATTGATAATGGTGATAGAAGAAGGGATGAAGAATTAAACAAACTCCAAAATATGTTCATTATCCATTATAGTAGAAAACACACAAGAATAATATTCTAATGGTTGTATAACAAAACACGAATTTCAATTAAAATATATATCGAAAACAATTTAGCCATTAACAAAGGTATGATAAAAAACAAACAACTTCAATCATAAATCTTTACGTTGAATATAATGTTGTCGGTAATGTAATGGCAATTAATTCTCAATTCAACCTCTCAAGATATCTCAAATAATAATTGTAAAGATGAAAATAGAATATGAAACTTATAAAGAAGAACAATCATAGAAAATAACGCACTGCCTGTTAATGTATGATAAAAAACAAACAACTTCAATCATAAATCTTTACGTTGAATATAATGTTGTCGGTAATGTAATGGCAATTAATTCTCAATTCAACCTCTCAAGATATCTCAAATAATAATTGTAAAGATGAAAATAGAATATGAAACTTATAAAGAAGAACAATCATAGAAAATAACTGCCAATAGCTATATGAACAATTAGTTGATTAAAAACTTCAACAATATTGTCCTCAAATACAAAATGTAAATTCACTCTCAAAATCCAAACCCTTTTCATGAGTTCCTCTTAAGTCTTTATATAAATTACTACAATAGTTTATTGTTGCAAAAACAACATTTTAGGAACAAACTAATTAAAATAGAAACAATTTTTTGTCAGTCCAATAACTTGTCACCACCTATTCTTTTGTTGGATTATGTTGTTGATATTGAGAGAATTCATGGAGAAAACTACATCAACCACTCTCAATCTTTCCCAACTAGATAATTGTATGACACCATATTTCTATAAGAAATATCTAATTATGTGTAATTTTGATAAGTTGACATAGTGGAAAATAACATGCTTACTCAACAATGAATGTGGAATTCATTCAGTATCTTATCCAATATTGTTGACCCATTCAATAGTCCACTCATATCTGAACATCTGATGGAGTCAACTCTGGTTCTTAGTTGAATTTATCTATATGCATATAGTGATCTTAGTTTGCCATTATGATCCCAACATGAAAGCATACCTTTGTCCATCGAAACATTGAACTTGGAATTGAACATATCTACCTCAATTATGACTGACCTGCATTTGTCCTTTACTTGTTGTACAAAATAAATTTTGGTGTTGACTTTATTAAATTCCATGATAACGTATGTTTTTTCTTGAATACCTACTTTTCTCAATTCTTCTCTACTCCTTTAATTCAAAAAATTAACTATCCTTTTAGCAATATGTGGCATATCTGCTAATTATGCTTGAATCAAGTTGATAGCCCACTCAAAAGTATAAAGTAGATCTTTTTTTTCTCTGGTAATCAAAAATGATTCCCACATTTTGCAACACTAGTTACTATATCAGCCCAAAGTGATCTTCTTGCTTTAGTCAAAGCTTCTTTGCTAATTAGTTGATTGTTTGACCAATCTATTTTTCTTTACAACCTTTATTTAGGATGTTGATCAATATGTATGGTTGCATTCCTTTTAGCTAAATAATCCTTGAGAATTTTTATCTCATAATTATTTATGATGAACAATTTCTTTAGATTTTCAATTTCTTGATCTTTAATACTTAAGCTTGACATTGTCTTAGCCAACATTTTTAATGACTCAAACTTTGTTATTGTTTCTTTTGTTGTTGCAAATGTAGATGAAGTTGATGGAAAAACATGCTCATTCTTTTCTTTTATTAAGATTTCAATTTTTTTCCTTATTTTCAATTTGTTTGTTTTGCTCAATTAACAAAGATAGCAAGCATCCTTCCTCTTTTTTAAGAGAAGATCTTCAGCGAAAATCACAAGATAAATCATTTGTCGACGCGTTTCGAACCAACCAGTGTGGTTCATTGTCAGGACAAGTTGAAGAAACACATCCAGCTTAGCATGTTAAATAGTCTGAGCAGAGACTCCAACGACTAAATCGACCAACGGCTAATTTTGACCTACGAACCCAGGTCAAATTACTATTCATTAATTTAATAATATTATTATTTTAATATTAATACAATTTTTTTTTTTTAAGATTAATTAATTTATTAACTAATATATATATATATATTAAAGTTATAATATTAGGTTATTAATAAAAGTTAGGATTCAAAACAGGTTAGTTTAAGAAGATAATTCACTTATTTATTTAAATTGTTCACTAATTAATGTTAATATAATATATATATATATATATATATATATATATTTCAATTAAAATCATACAGTTAAGGTTAAAAATATCAATAAAATAATTTGAATGGTTAGTTAGAAAAGGTAATTTAATTAAATTATTTGTTATTATATATATTTTTTTTTCTCGTTAAGACTATGCTATTCTATTATATACATTAAAAGGAAAACAGTTACAGTCATGAGGTCATATTGCCAGAGGCCGAGGATGGCACTCTGGACTTACAGTGATCAAAAAAACCACCCATACAGGGTCCACACCACTAAGACTGATTACCCGCGCAGGGGCCCTATCATGGAGACGAGTCACCCGCGCAGGGGCAGCATCATTGAGACCAAACACCCACTCAGGGGCGCTACCATTGAGACAGATTACCCACACAGGGGCTTTAAACCTTTGAGGAACAGTGAGAGCAAAAATAGTCATCCCATTCAGGGGCATAGAAGAGAAAAAGAGAACCTTCATCAAGATCCCCCGCAGGGGCGTAGACAGACATTGAACTATATAATTCGCGAACCAAACAAAGACATTCAAAACATACAGTAAGCCATTGTAGCGGACGTGGCGATTCATAGCAAAACCAGAGCATCGATTGAAGGGAAGAGACTGAGCGAGCGGACGACTATTCGTCTGGCTCCTCTTCATAGATCCAGCACATACCTTCCGGGGGGGGCCCAATCGACCTTGGCTTTCTCTGACGAAGGCGCTTCCTGAGTCGTAGGTGGGTCGATGACAGGCTTTGGGCGATCCTCTGGCAGACCCTCAGCGGCCCTGGAGCTTTCAGCCTGATGAAACTGTGAGCGGGGTTGCTCCCCGACTTCCTCCTTCGGTTCTTCCAGAAAAAGGACCGAGACATGGGCGTTAATACGAGAATTGCCCTGGGCATTGCTGAAGGAGAAGACCGCGGTTCCAAACGCAGGAAGTGGATTAGAGCCCGAATCAGGATTGCCAGAATCCATGAACTGGCTCGTCTGTATGGGATGAGCCTCTGCAACTTGGTGACATAGACAACGGCAGCAGCGTGAGGGGGCATTGGCGACTGAGGGGCGTGAGGATCCGCCTCTGCCTGAGCCTCGACGGCTGATGAGTCGCTGTCGAGGCTTGACCATGATGTCGCTGAAAGCAGGAAAGCGGAACAGAGCAGGGTAAGAGGATAAGGAAGGCGTGAAACAACCGTCGCCCACCCTTGCAGACCTGATACCACCTTCAATTGCCAGAGGGGCGCCTTGAACCTTAGCTCTGAGAGCCGACGACCATAGTCCCAGTTCCCAAATCTGAGTTCTACCCAATGCATGATTTTCCATACCCTCGTCATTCTTATGCTCCTCTGCATTGTCTCGATCCTCGTATGCCATAACTGCACACTGAAATCGTAATTGAAGCCCGGACATGGCAATGAATTGCCGTCCCTTCTCGCACCAGCACTCACGCTTGCAATCCCTGACGGCGGATTGCAGTAAATGCCTTTCTTATGCTTGGGGCCACCCATGGTGACCAGGTGGCATTCCATTCTCCGCAGTCGTGTCACCCGCATCCGGGGTATTTGTTATTATATATTAATAATATAAGTATTTTTTTTTTTAATTAAGTTATTTATTAAATATAGTTAATATTATATTAGTAAAATAGTCTTGATATTAATATATTATTAATATTAGTAGTCAAAATATTATTATTAATTTAATATTATTATTATTATTATTATTTATGGAAATAAGTTAAATTAGGTAAGATATATAGATAAATAAAATACTTTTAAGGGTTAGTTTATTAAAAAAAAAAAAACTGTAATATAATTTATTTATTTAAATTATTTATTAATAAATTATATATATATATATATATATATATATATATATATATATATATATATATATATATATATAAGTAATAATCTTCGGTTATTTAGATAAAAGTTAGGTAAAAGACAGTTGAAAAAAATAAAAAATTAATTAATTAATTAATTAACAAATAAATTAATTAACTAACTTAAAAATAATAATAATAATAATAATAAATAATAAATAATAAATAAATAAAAATAAAATAAATAAATAAATAAATAAAATAATAATAATAATAATAATAAAATAATAAAAATAATAAATAAATAAATAATAATAATAATAATAATAAATACATGTAAATATAGGGTATATAAATCAATAAATAAATAAAAAAGAGAGAACAACCAAAAAAGGGGAGGGACAGGAAAAAGACCAAAAGCAGCCATAGAGCAAAATGGATCAATCCTAGGAGGAAGGAAGGCTCCAGGGGAAACACAGAAAACTAAGACGACAGGGCAGGGATCCAACAGCTACTGATTTTCCAGCCGTCATCTCTATTGAGATTGTTAGGCCTTCTTTCAATCTCAATAGCTTCCCTGAATTTACGATGATGGAAATGAGCAATCTTAGCAACAACCTTGGCTTCCTCAATACAAACCTGATGCTTGGTCTTTTCCACATGCTCTGCTAATGCTGAAGACTTGGTTCTCCCATGTCTTAGGTTAGCTGCATGTTCGCTTATCCTCTGATGGATGGAGCATCCTGTTTCCCCGATATAGGGGGTTCCACAGGAACAAAGGATCAAGTAGACACCCTTCATGTCCATAGGGTCAACAGGATCTTTCACCGATCGGAGGGACTTACGAATGGTGTTGAGGGACCTAAAGGTAGAGGGGATATCATACCTCTTAAGGATCCGAGCAATTTTGTCTGTGGTTCCTTGAACATCGGGAAGATGGACTCCTAGTCGGCGCTCCTTCGGTTCTTTACTAATCATCGCATTTTTAGAGGCTTTAAGGAAAGCCTTCTGACCTAGGCACCTACTGTAGCCATTCTCCACAAAGACATTAAGGAGATGGGATCTCTCCTTATCAAAGCTCTTATTATCAGAAATCCTTAGGGCGCGAGTAGCAAGGGTGTTAAGAACACCCAACTTTTGAGCAGGGAAATGATGGGAATCGGCATGAAGATACTGCTCAGTATGCGTTTTCTTACGGAATACTGAGTGGGAGAGAGAGCCATCCATATTCTTAGAAATAAGAATATCCAGGAAAGGGAGGCAACCATTGACCTCCTTTTCCATGGTGAACTTAATGGCAGAGGACTGATAGTTGAGGTGATTGAAGAAGCGATCCAGCTCCTCGTGGCCATGGGACCAGATGACATTAGTGTCATCTACATACCTTCTCCAAAGCTTAGGAAGGAGCCGAGCCGAGGCTAGAGATTTGGCTTCGAAATCTTCCATAAAGAGATTGGCGACAATAGGGGAAAGGGGGGAGCCCATGGCAACACCACAAGTCTGTTCAAAGAACTCACCCTCGAAATAGAAGAAAGTGGAAGTGAGATAGATCTCCACCAGATGTGCGGTATCGGGATCTGTTAGGTGATAGATCACATCCAAGGCCTCCTTTATAGGGATGCAGGTATAAAGGGAGACCACATCAAAGCTGACCAGGATGTCCTCAGGGTCAAGCTTAATATCTTTAAGCTCCTTAATGAAGGATGCAGAGTCTTTCACAAAGGACTCAATGCGGCCAACCAGGGGCTTAAGTTTCAGGGCGAGGAACTTAGCTAGAAGGTAGGTCGAACCACCAATGGTATTGACGATGGGCCTCAAAGGGACCCCTTCTTTGTGAATCTTAGGTAACCCATAGATCCTAGGAGTAAGGGGACTGCTCTCAATGAGTTTGTGGCTTAGAGAGCCCACCGAACTATTGGACTTGATGGCGAGAGCCACAGTTCTAGAAACTTTCTTAAGAGGGTTCTTGGGTAGTTTTTTATAACTGCCACTATTGTAAAGATGATCTAACATCTTCTTACGGTAATCATCCTTGTTAAGGATGACCGTAGCCCCACCTTTGTCAGCCTTCAGAACAACAATGTCTTGGTTCTGATTTAATGAATTAAGGGCAGAGAATTCCTCCTTGCTGAGGTTCTTCCGAGGGGGCTTAGCCTTCCTAAGGATGATAGCACAATCCTGCATCATATAGTTCAAGCATTTGAATGTGTTCCAAAGCTTACATCTTGATAATTTTTATAAGTATCTGAATGTATGTATCTTTGGATTTTATAAGAGCTTGAATTGAGGAAGAATCACTTAAATTTACACCCAACTTGATTATACATTGTTCCAAATGATCAATTCTCAGTTGTTTGGTCCCCATTGCAACATTTTCCTATTTTAATTAATTAACCCTTTTTCCAACATTTTCTCTAGTTTCAAAACATTAAGGGAAGATTTTGTTAAGCACCTACATAGCATTTCTCATGTTTTCCTATGTAATTCCATTTGATCCACTACATGTACCTATTTCAAAATAATGGTGAACACGGTTGCTTTATAGTCCTTTGTAGTTTGATAACCTGAGTCTTAGGTTCCAAAAATGTCATCTTCAATTGTCCTTTTTTAGATTCCAAAGTTTAAAGTAGCCTTGTTGATGATCTCTACCCTTGCTTCAAGAGTTCACCATAAACATTTTGCTTTAAGTATAGGTTCTTGTTTTTAATTGCTATGAATTATGAAAAAATGTCTTTCTCTTTTCTGGATAGTAAATGTAACACACTAGAACATGATGGAATTTGTGTTATAGAGGATGATGGTAAAATTTCCACATTAAAAACAAGCATTCTTAATCAGACTTCTTCTATACGTTTAAATCAAATGATGAAACTTCCCCTTCCTCCAACCATGGTATTTTTGTGTTCTCTATTCTTCATATTTTGTTCGTAAAGATGATATTAATTGTTGAGTTTTTTTCAATATTATTTTAAGCTCCTTTTCTTTTTGTTGTATTTTTTCCAGAATAATGGGTTGTGAAGGCTAACCTTTCCCTCTGTTATCTTCAATGAGATGCACTAGATCCTACTCCCAAACATCTTTATTAGAAAACTTTTCAATTTTTGGTTTAGATACATATTTGTAAGAGGTGATGTTTGATACACTCTCTTATCTGATATAACATCACAAGGGTCGTAAAGGCATATTTCACCCTAAGGAAACGCCATTTGTTTCAACATTTCTTCAACTTCTTATAGTGTTGTTCTTGTTTTCACTAAGGTCCAACTTCTTGTTTTAACTTCAACATAGTAGGACATTTCTTTGAGGAAAAGTGAATTTGGTCAAAATTAATACTCTAATTGATGTACTCTAATGAAAAAAATCTCATTTGAAAAATGGAGGGAAGTTTGTAAAGGGATAAACCAACCATAAAATCTTATTTTTGTAAAATCCTTAAAAATATACCAAACCGCTTCTTTAGTATATGTACTAAGTCATAAAATTATCTTGATTTCTAGAGATATCTTGGGGCGACGATGATCATGTAGCAAACTAAATGCTACTACTAGAAATTGATTTACAAAACCATCAAAAGTAGAACTTGTGCAATGTCTTCTCACCATTGGAGTCCAATGAAATACAAAAATGATATTACCATTTTGATTTTGAGCTCGCAACTATAGATTTGAAAACTTGTCCACCTGAAAAAAAGGAAAAGATAGACCAAAACTGGTTGATACCTAAATGACTTAGTAAGACTATATTGGGACAGTTGGACATTAATAACTTCCACCAAAAATTGATTGAAATGGAACCAGATAATGGATTTTTTGGCTGGTGATGAGGAAATTAAAAACCCTTATATAGTATCATCTATGTATTGTTCATCAACATAGCCCAATAGACATTGAATCATAGACATAATTTTCTTTCTTTTTTCAGGAAAGATACTTGAAGAACAAGGAGGAAGACTCTATGGTAATGGAGACTTTAAGGGTAGAATGGTTTCAAGGACAACAATTTTTTCTTCAGGGTTTATTTTATTGTAGGATTGACTCAGGAAATCCTCATTTAAAGGATTGGTCTGATCAAGCATTACAAATTTTAACATTTCTTGAATGGACGAGGGAGTAATGTAGAATAGGATTGTTCCATTTATTAACATAATTATTTGTTTATTAGGGGAATAAAATGATGTGCACCAAGAAGAAAAAATTAGGATAAGGGAATCTCTAGGATATAAAAAATTGCACTAAATAAGATTCCAAAACGAAAGAAATATCTTGTTAGTCAATAAAATGTTGAAAGGCTCACTCTTTGAGCTCATTGAGGTCAAATTCACAACAAGTCTCGTGTGATTCAGTTTCTCGGTCAATCAATGACAGGTCCACAAAGATAACTGGGCATGAGGATTCAACAATATAGGGTTTAATTATCCTAATCTTCATTTTCAATGTAAAACTAAAAAGAGGATCACAAGGATTTCACCTAGAAATCTACCAATGTTTACCACACATTTTGGATAGGCCGCTGGACTTACACTGGTTGAATAATAACTGAAAAATGTTGTTGCAACTGCTCCATGGCCCAATACAATGGTAATGAGACAAAGGAAAGATTTCCCCCTTTTAAAATTATTTTCAACCTTTGAGGACATGTGGCTTCCTTTTAGTGGACCTTTACCCTTTATTTATATTAAGTGTCATGCTTACAGGGGGTTACACATAAGTTGACCATTGTCTACTAGGTGGATGCCAATTGGATTCTTTGGTGGATGATACATATGTAGAAATTTCCGAGCCTTCAATTGTGTGTTAGGTCCACCACCCACCACCTTATCAATTGTTTTGGGCCCCACAGTGACATCAAAGGGAATACCGGGGGGAGGGGGCATCACAACCCTTTTTGAAGATTCTAGGGGGAGGGAGGGCAAGGGATATTCTCTATTTAAATCATGTGTCTCGACGAAAAATTTCTTAGGTGAAATATTAAACCCCTGCCCCCTCCATTAAATGTTGGAAAGTCGGGGGGGCCTATATAACTTTCCCACCATCATTTTAAATTTCCTATAAACTTCCAAAGTTGATGTTCTCCATAACATGAGTGTATTTTAGTATAAGGTGGAAAATTACAATGAATTTATTCTAACCACACAATGAAAGTTTGAAAATTTACAAAATGAATTTGAACACATAAAAATGTTACAACATCATACATATATTAAGAGAATTTTAGAGAGTAAAAAAAACTTAAAAGTTTCATAATGTTCAAGAAGCAAGTGTAGTGCATTGTTGATCTTGTATCAAATTCGCTCCTTCTCATAGTAGTCATTGTCAATAGTGTGGTTGAGAAAAATTACATTGGTTTTGACATCTATCTAGAGTACTGGTCTATGCAACTACATGATGCTTGCAGCTAAGGACTATTTAAAAAAAAAATTGTATCAAATACTTCTTCCTCTTTTAGGATTTTGACTTAAATGACCATATATGTTATTTTAAATTTTCGTTATCTTAATAGTATTAATAATTATTGTTTTTCATTTACTAAAAGGTACATATATATGGAAATTCACATGGATACAATGGATGATACGAAATACAAAATTGTATCTAGTGAAGGGAATTGGGATATATGGAATTATACAAAAGTGTACATTTTCTTAAATTCGTTATGAAATTGTGGATGATGAAGTCATTATACAAAAGTGTACATTCTCTTAAATTCTTTATGGAATTGTGGATGATGAAGTCATTGAATGTCCTTTTGAGTTTAAACTTTGGTGTAATTTTTAAACAATAAAGTTGTGATGGAAAAATTTAGAAGAGATAATAAATGATTTATTTATATTCTTTGGAATTTGACCCAATTATTTCAAGTGGACATGAAGTAATAAAATAATGAAATTACGGAAATAAAGTAGAAAATTAAGAGAATTTCTTGTACTTGTTTGTTGGAATTGAAATAATTTTGAGGTTAATTTTGCATTTGATAGTTTTTGTTTAGTCGATATTTAAATTCTGAATGCAAAGTGTGTGCCTATGCATTGTACTTTTTTTAAGTGATAGAAAATAAATGTCATGATCATAGAATTTCAAAATTTCAATAGAAGTGTAAGACAATGTAAAAAATTACAGTGCACAAGCAAAGACGACATAATACAATGAGCTAGCTAAAAATTTATTTATAGAGTTCATGCACCTAAAAACATGAAAAAAGAAACATAGAATATGGATAAACAACATGGAGTACTAAACATAATTTATAAGTCGTTAAATACCATTAAACAATGATAAGTCAATGTCATTATTGTTATGTAATACGAGCGTGTACAATGGTGAAATAGAATGTGAGCCGCACCATGGAGCCATAGTGAACTTAGTAATCATAATAAATTACATAACCAACTTTAATTTGAAACATAGGGTTCAATACTACATATTACCTTAATTAAGTATGTTTTTTTCTTAGATTATATTTTCTTAATCCTTGTTGCATTTATTATCAATTAATTATGTTATTGCATAGACAACTAGCTTCAAGGAAAAGCATAATGAGATTTTAGTATATAGGATGTATACAAATCAATGATATCTATAAAAAGATGAAGTATATGATTTCTTGAATTTAGGTAACTAACTAATTAGGACATTATATCTTTTAGTTAATATATTTCTTGCCATTGTTCCTATTTTTACCTTTCTTCCAAGTATGCATTTGAAAAGGCATAATTAAAACAAAGAAAAGGAAAAAAAGAAAAATCATATTTACTCTAAACTAATAGTAGAAGTCTATAAAATGAGATGAGCTAAAAAATAGTGAAAAAAGATAAAACAATAACTTACTAAATAGAAAACAAGAGAGAAGAGCTAGAAAAAACAACAAATTAGAAAAACATACATTTGTTTTATATGAAAGACCTTTAACAAAAGTGTCTCACATAAACTACAAATTAGATGTACAAAGTATATGACATGTAAGAAACTATGTAACTTCAAAAAAAAATTAGTTCTAGTTTTTGGAATGCCATGATTTCAAAAGAGGATGTTATACAAGTGCAACAATTGTGTTTAACAGATATACATAAATGTTAAAGATGGAAAACTATAAAATTCCACATGCTAGTATAACCTTTTTTTTGTTTCAATTGCTTCGTAAAACTGTAATTTCATAGTGGTAGTTCTTGGAGGAATGAAAGAGAAAAACTACACAAAGAGAGGAAAAAAGTTCACAACTTAGCAGCAAAGTGTGCAAAGGGAAAAAAGGAAAAACAAAATCATGTTTATTTCTATTTTTTCTTTTCTTTTTTGTTGTTAAGTGCATTATGTAAGAGAACTTGCATTTAGATATGAAATGATGTCAATCTTTTTTTTATGTCAACAATGATATTGTCCACTGAAATTGTAAAAGTCCTAGTTATCATTAGGGGAATTTTGAGGTCTAAAATGGGCCTCCTAAGTAAAATGTACAACCAAAATAAACTTTATAAGAACCAATAGGATTCCATATGATGATGTCAACCATGGGGGATGATTCACCATTTTTGGAGCAAAAAAGTAAAAACATTAAAAAATAATAAAATAATAAAACTTCTTTTTCAACTCATATTTTTAACTTATCTACTTAAGGTTTTACTCAAATTCCAAGTGGAAGTACTCATTGGATGAAAAATTTAATTCCTCATCGAATGAGTACCCATGTTTCATACTTCTGATGGACCCTGCTACATGAAAAATGAGAAATACATGAAAAACCGTGATTGCAATCATGTTTTTCATGTATTTCTCATTTTTCATATGGTAGGGTCTATCAGAAGTATGCAACATGGGTAATCCTTGGAAGAGGAATCAAATTTTTCATCCAATGAGTGTTTCTGCTTAAAATTTGATTAAACCCATAGGGAGATAAGTTGAAAATACGAGTTGAAAATTTTCTTTTTTTCTTTTTTCCCTCTAAAGTTTGATGATGTAATCTAACTTATTTTATTATTTCCACTATTATTTTATAATTTCCTTAGGAGGCTCATTTTAGACCTCAAAATTCCCCTAATGTGAGAACCCACTTAATATAAAAATAGTCTCCAAGATGTTTTGTTTTTATTGTGCAAAGTATATCTGGAGAAGTTTTGGTAAGACTTGTTGAAGGAGATCAATCAGAAGGGTACAATTTAACTTACCATTTGCATGTGCATAGGTAAGGCATGTGCGAAGCTAAAGTCTCTATGGAAGTAAGGCATGTGCAGAGTTAAAGTCTATTTTGAAGTAAACTATGTGCAGAGGTAAAGCCTGTGTGGAGGTAAAATGATAAGTTCCACTGCTTAGTACAAAGTGGGGCCAAAAGAAAATATTTAGTTTTTAACCGTGTTGGGAAAGTGGTGTAGGGATGTACACTTGATTGTAAATGATAAAAATAAAGTTGTGGGGAATAAATTAACAAGAGCTAATAAATGATTATTTATCTTCATTGGAATTTGATCTTATTTTTTTAAAGCGGATATGTTGTAATAAAATAATGCAATTATGGAAAAAAAAATATGTAAAAACCTTGGTGAAAATTCCATGTAAAATATATAATAACCACGGTTTATGGGACATGCATTCCAAGATGAATGTTGGGCAGGAAATCCTAGTGTGTGTGCGTTTAGTTGTTTATGGCTAAGGAAATTGGCAAAGGCAATGGCTATGGCAAATAAAGAGGCAAATAGGTATTTTGGCACATTTATTTTTGAAAATAGTGGAAATTAGGAGAAAAGGAAGGTGAAAGGTCACAGGTTGCATGTGAGGAGGAAAATAATGGAAAATAATGGAAAATGAAGAAAATAGAGGTCTCATTAATAAAAAGGCTTATGAGGATCAGTGGGCAAGCTTGATCAATTTAATTTGGGAGCTCTCTCATTATTATCTCTCTCTCTCTCATACTCTTGGACACTTAGATTTTTCTTGGAGCACTTTGGCATTGGATCAAGAAAGGAAAAGAAGGTAAGAGGAAGAAAATATCAAGTAGGGAAAGGAAGGATCAAGCAGTTACAACAAACTTCATTGTAGGTATTGACTTGCATGTGTGTTTTCCTTGCTAGATTTGGCTTGCATGGTATTGCATGTATTTCTTTTCTACCATGGCATGGGTTTCCAGGTGAGACAGTATTTTCAGCCTAGCCTTGCCACTTCCTGATAGATTTTATGAGATGGGTTCTCTCATGCAGTTTATGTGGGATGGCCAGATTGGATTCGATGTTGAGTGGGGTGGATCTCCGAATTGAAAAACACATGGTGGTAGTGGTCCCTGAACCAGACTGGGGATGCACAAAGCCATTGGCCTAGTAGTCCCTGAACCAGACTGTGGATTGTGGTAATACCAGATTGTGTCCCTCGGTGGGCCTAGGAATCCTTGTTGGTGAGTGGAGGTATATATGGTAAATTAAAGAGGTGGATTTTCTCTCTTTTGGGCCTAGTGATTCTGGGATGGAATACACAATAAAGCCTAGAGAGCATGTCTCGACATTGGGCCTAGTGATCTCTTGATTAGACTGCAGATGCATGGTAAAGCCTGAGAGACTAGGAGGTATTCAAATTCCTCACAGTGTAGGCAGAGAACTTCGGTCACATCCACATTGATTGGTATTTTTTATGTGTTCTATGAGTCCCGCATTCATGCTTAGAATATGGAATGGGGGTGATTGGTTGATGAGAGACCTACCTCAGCCAATCTATGGCCATGTGGAACATGGTAGTCCCATCACTAGTTGGTTCATTACATTGATTAATGAGAAACTACTTCCATTGATTTTCATGTGTAAATGTACTAGTGTATATATGGATTTTGATGGTTGATATGTTTATTGTATTTCTATTCCATTATGTGGTTATATGTACATTTTATGGAAGCAGCTATGTTTGCCTCTCAACATGTTTTTACTTGTATTTGAATGGATATTGTATCTATGACCTAATAAGTGATAAGGCAACAAATGACATGAGGAAACAATGGTTCATGGCGATTCTTAGATAAATAAGAGTTCGCTACACTTAATTCTATTGGTTACACATGTAGGTTACATGTTGACAATATGTTTGATGAAATGCCTGTCATGGCTAGTAGGGGTCTGGTTAAGGTCTTGATCAACTATTTAATTTTTCATCATTGCTTCTCTATACTTTACTTAATTCTGAGCTTTCATTCCATTTTGAGAAGTGGCGTGGGCTCTGGGCCTGAAAAAATAGCTTAAATCCTGGGGTCATTGGCATAGAACTAGAAAGTTTGGACCACATTCGTTGGCATACAAGTCTATGAGAGAGAATTTAGGTCTCTATTCGCTTCCTTTCCCATAGCATGAGGGCGACTATGGCCTAAGGAGTCCAAAATAGCAGTGGGACCTAGAGGTAGAATGACTGAGTGGCTAACTTGTCTCCTAAAGGTTTTGTTGATGATGTTGGATGACTATACATGATGTTCCATTGATTCCACTTTCTTAAGGTCACCTAGGAGGTCGAATCTGATCATAGTAGCCTCTTGTCTCATGTTTACCCCAGTTGGCATGGTTACTTGGGTGGATGTGGGAGGAGGGTGTTATAGAGTGGTATCAAAGCATGGTTCAACTCTCGAACTGGATGGGTTGAAGGTATTGGCCATGCATCCATGTCAGTTGCATGTGTGCCTCTTATACTTGCATACCATGTACTTGTTGTAGTGCTTGATGCTTGAGTATGGTTGTAGTATGGTTATCATGGAGAATTTGATATTGATTTCGTGAAATGTATTTGTCATGAGTACGTGATTGGTTGCATATGGTTATATGTCGCTTATATGTTGATTTTATGTTGCCTACTTACATCCTTGTATGTTAGGTTACATTCTTGAATATTTTGGATTACATGTATCAGTCTTGTAGGTTGATTACAATAATTGATCGTTTATGTTCGACTACATGCATCTATGCATATGTGGTTGATTTGGCATTGCTTATGCACATTGTTGGTTATGTGTGGCAATGTGTAAAATCGAGTAATGGTTTTAGTCATGCATGAGGTCATCGTTTGTGCATTCCATATGGTCACGCATTGATGACTGGACTCTAGCTAGAATTATGTGTGTATTGTTTGGTACTCATTTTTTATATGTCTATATACAATTGTTATGCATGTATGGTCTTAGTTATAGTTTGACTAGTAGGTCAAACATGCCTTGTGAAGTCATTGTATGCAATTTAGGTCATCAGGGTGCTATTGGTTGTTATGATGCTAATGTGTTGGCTGAGATAGAACAGGAGATGCAAATCATTAAAGTGAAGTTGTAGCATTGGACCTCGAGGGAAGAGCAGTTCGTCATACACATATTGTATGTTTGGCATGCAGGTATGTAGGTTAAGGATTGTTATATGCATTAGGGTTATGTACATTTCTTTTGATGTTATGGTTACTTACATGATAGATTCTAGTTAATTAGCATAGTCATATGCACATGAGTCAAATAGTCAAGAATGATAGTAACATGTGGTTGTAAGAATTGCTATTGTTGGTTAGGTTAGATAACTTGATGATTATGTTATATGATATGTTGTTGATGAGTATGTTATTGGTTAACTTGTTGTTTCTATACGGCAATTAGCTTGACGATTAGGTTTTATGTCGTTGATGAGCATGATGTATAGATTATTGTTGTTATACGCTATCAACTTGATGATTAGAGTTATTTCATTGAGATCTTGATGTTGTAATTTGGATTGGTCATATTCGTGATGGTTATGTTAATTGCATTGAAGATATTGATGTTATATGTATTGTGTTAACCTAGTTTGACCTATGCAGATGGTTATGGTTGTGATATTCATGTATGAGCCGACATATTTATGATATGGTGTCATACTAATCTAGACTGATCGTACATATGTGATTTTTATCCATGAACAATAAATGCTTATGAGTTTATGATGTGAACATGTTAGTTAGTTAGTTTTATGGATAGCGTGATCTTATTTATGTTTGAGTTGACATGTTGTAAAGTTATATCTTGCTAAGTAGATTGATTGTCCAAACAATATATCCTCCCCTGAGGTACACTAAGGTATGAGTTTGATTATGTAGTATACTTGGTGCTTGACTATTTGATTATGGAATCTATTTGGTGTTTGATTGCTTGGTGTGTAGTTAATTTATTTAACATGGTATGTTTCAAGTTGGTTGAATGTTTGATGAATTTCATATGAGTATGTGTTCCAATGATCTTGCTTTATGATGGTTTTACTAACACATGTGTTGAGACTATTGATATGTACTTGAGTGTAGTAGGTGATAGTTGTAGCATTACATCTAGTGAATATGAGTTGACTATGGATTATGTCATGATTGTTTGTAAAAGTTGATTTCAAATTGATAGATATGATTGTCTTGATATTTGGAACATGTGGTTGACATGTGTGAGAAGTTGCAAGAAACATGCTTGGTATTAGTGTGATGAGGTAATAATTGATGTGTTTATATAACTAACAATTGGGTGATGTGACAGTATATAGTAAGACTCAGTTGCAGCAGGGTAAAGGTAAAAGAAAGGAATCAGGTAAGAATTCCTTTGGCTATGTTTGGAAACCCTAATTCCAAACGAATGAGTGCTTTGCATACAGGGAGTCTTCTTAACCTTGATTTTGTTTGACATTATGTGGATATGTGCTAGATTCACAAAAATGTACTTAACAACTATATTAGCCAGTATTTAGTTACAGGTGGATCTGTCAAAGGATTGGAGTCCCTTAATAGATGGTGTGGATGTGTTCAGTTGCAAGCAACATGCTTGGCACAACAAGATAAGGTAACTGATGTATTGTTATGTTTATTTATACACTGAAAATTATGTGTTTATGGAAATATGATGCAGGGGACTGCATGGAAAAGAGAGGTTGCCATGAAATCTTGAAGAAGGCTCTAGTTGAGTTTCCTTGGGAACCATGGGGATTGAGTCATGTTGTTTGTTGTTAATATTGTGCTTTTGGTATTTTATTATTTGTTGAGCTTGATTTGTGATTTTGAATGTGTCTGGTGTATAGATATGCCACTTTGTTGCAGTGTCCTATTGCGTTTGGTTTTCATGGTCTTCTTGTTGTTGTTTATGTTCTTGCCTTTTATTGTTTTGAGTATAGGGAACTGGTTGGGAAAGAGGAAAGTTAATGGAGCTAAAGGAGAGCTGTGTGGCACCCAACAGGTAATGTAAGACACAAATGAAGCTCATTGTATGAGTAAGCACAATGGAAGGTAATACTATGAAATTCAGTTGGACTGGTTGATCCATAGTGGTAAGTAGATGGTGGCAGTATTGACATGGGAAAGGCAATCAAGAAAAGTTAAAGTAAATGGATCTGAGGTGTCGGATGCCTTGGCTATGTTGGGATTGTTGTTCTCAATATTGCACATGTATTGCATGAATAAAGAAAGTTCTCTTAAGCTTGTTGTGATCATGACTATGTTGATGTTTATATATGTATACATGTAGGCGTGTATGTATGTCATGTCTGACAGGGTGATCATGAATCATGATTATTTTATGCTAATGTTTATATGTACATATGTATGTATGTATGATGTTGAATGGTGAGATCATTATTATTTTAGGATGTATGTATGTGTACATGTATCTATGTCACTATCTAACATGGTCATCAAGGATCATTCTTGTGGAGGAATGATTTCTTATGCAGGTGAATGGAATGAAGTGGTTCCTAGTCTTACGAGTAATCAATTGAGAAGAGTAGTCATGAAAAATATACAAGGTCAGTATCAAGTGTTTATGAGTTAATATTATGTGACTATATTATGTCTATGTTATGGATAGGTTACACCAACGGATACATCAAGAAAGTGAAAGTAGTGTGGTCTGTAGCATGTTGTACAAGCATGGATAAGACACTGGAAGCAAGGTTGCTTGGTAAAGAGTCAGCATGGTTTTGGATGTGTTGTACGACTGTTGTGCATATGTCGTATATGTTGTACTTGTTGCACCTATGATGTTGTGTGCATGTAGTGTGGTGTATATTTAGTGTGTGTACATGTTGATTATGTAATGTTATGTATGTGGTGTAGTACATATAGTATTGTAGAATGTTGTGTATTCCATGCTAGGTATAGATGGTGCTATGTACATGTTGGATATGTGGTATTGTGTACATATTGTATTATGTGCATGATGGATATGCGATGTTGTGTGCATATGGTGGTGTGTACATGTTGGATATGTAGAGCTGTGTACGGATGATGCTATGTACATGTTGGAAATGCAATGCTATGTACAAGTGGTGTTGCATGCATGTTGTACATCTGGTGCTATGTACATATGGTGTGGTGTGCATGATTGTAAAAGTGGCGTTGTGTGCAGATGGTGCTATGTACATGTCTTGCATGTGGTGTTGTGTACATGTGGTGTCGCATACATGTCGTGTGTGTGGTACTGTGTACATGTGGTATTATGTACACATTGTACAGTGGTGCAGTGTACATATGGCATTATGTACACATTGTGCAAGTCGTGTCGTTTACATTGGATGTTGTGCACACGTTGTCCAGGAGGTGCTTGGTACATGTGGTACAGGTGTACGTGTGGGATTGAGTGCATGTTGTACATGTAGTGTTGTGAGCACGCAGTACTATGTATGTGCATTGTGTAGTCAAGGTATCGTGACTTATGCATTCATTATGTTGCACTTTAGACACATATTTATGTTATGTTGTACATCAGGTGTAGGTGCATGTATTGTGTTGTACACCAGATGTAGGCATGTGTATTGTGTTGTGTTGTACACTAGGTGTAAGTGTATGAGTTTTGCTATATACCGGGTGTACGTGTATGCATTGTGTGGTGTCACACATTATATGCGGATGAATGACTTCTGATGTACATTCTGCACGTATACATACATACACTAGGTGTAGGTGTATGTGTTGTATGTCAAGTATAGGTGCATGTGTTGCATGTTGTTGTATGGCATGTGTGGTTGTATGTGTGTGACGCACACTATCCGTATGTGCACTTGGTGGAGGAGAAGGCTCTAGGTGTTTGTTGGGTGTGGAAACTGATCTGGTGTATGTACAAAAGAACAAAGGCAGAAGTAAGGATTGATGGGATAAGTATCAGTACTGCATTTCAATTTTACTATGAATATCATTTATGATTCTAGTCTATGATGATTACATGTGATCTATGATTTTGGTTTATGATGGTTACATGTGATTTATGATTTTGATCTATGATGGTTATGTTTTGAGCTAACTTGATATGATGTTTTTATACATGATGACTTATTGTGACAAAAGTAAACAGGATTGCAAATGTACCTTATTGATGAGCTACCAATGAGGTATGATTTGAAGTTATTTCAATTTATTTTGAATATAATGGAAGTTATGTGCTTGGAACAGGAATGCATGAACATGCTCAGTTGGGTGGTTAAAATCAACTGAAAGAATTCGCAGCAGAAACAAGGTAATTGAAATAGGTAGCAGTATGTTGGCAAATCACTTCAGGAATAGGTGCATTATGGGACACACGTACCCAATAGTGTCCATTGATTGTCATGAGCTTGTTATGACCAGTATGATGGTTTTGAGGTAGGTATATGCCTTGTCTTTTGTATCTTTTGATGTGGAATCCTTGCCAGGAGATGGACTTCCCAGTATGGGGGTGCCAGCGAAACTTGGAAGGTGAGTGACTACACAAAAGGGTTGACCGGATTGCTCGAGGGACTGTGTAACAGAGAAGGGAAGATCAGGGATGGATTTGTTTTAGTCGTGAGAATTTCCAGATGGAATCAGATGCACATTGGGAGTGAACCTTGGAACAATGAGTCATTAACTGTTCACTGTGAGGATAAGTGGCACGGGATTGCAACACTAAACAATGGATGCAGCTTTGAATTTGACAGTGGATTTTGGACTTTCGGGAAGGAGGTGAATTCTGGTATTACTTTGAGGGTGGAGTTGTGAGCCTCTGGATTCCCTCATAATGGATACAAGCATCATGTACTTTTATTTGTTGGTTGAGAAAATGTGCATAGGTGTATATGTGGTTATTGTAAATACCATAATGAGTTGTGTTATAAAGCTATAGTATGCAGTATGGTTTTTATCTAGTCATGTTTTCATGATGTTTTTCTTTTGAGCAGGTCATTCATTGTAAATACTACAACGAGCTATGTTATAGAGCTCCATGGGAAGTATGTTTTGTTTTCAGCAATCTTGTTGGTTATAGGTGTCATTGAACACCGAGGACGGTGTTCCCCCAAGGGGGAGGGTTCTGTAACAGCCCTGGTGAAAATTCCATGTAAAATATATAATAACCATGGTTGATGGGACACGTATTCCAAGATGAATATTGGGCAAGAAATCCTAGTGTGTGTTCATTTGGTTGTTTATGGCTAAGGAAATTGGCAAAGCCAATGGCTAAGGAATTAAAGAGGCAAAAAGGTATTTTGGCACATTTATTTATGAAAATAATGGAAATTAAGAGAAAAGGAAGGTGAAAGGTTACAAGTTGCATGTGAGGAGGAAATTGAAGGAAAATAATGGAAAATGAAGAAAATATAGGCCTCATTAATAAAAAGGCTTTTGAAAATTAGTGGGCAATCTTGATCAGTTTAATTTGTAGCTCTCTCATACTCTTGGACACTTCGAGTTTTCTTGGAGCACTTTGGCATTGGAGAAAGAGAGGGAAAGAAGGCAAGAGGAAGCAAAGATCAAGCAGGGAAAGGCAGGATCAAGCATCTACAACAGGATTCATTGTAGGTATTGACTTGCATGTGTATTTTCCTTGCTAGATTTGGCATGCATGGGATTGCATGTGTTTCTTTTCTACCATGGCATGGGTTTTGATAGGTGTGTTAGTATTTTCAGCCTAGCCTTGCCATTTCCTAATAGCTTTGATTAGATGGGTTTTCTCGTGCGGTTTATGTGGGATGGTCGGACTGGATTCGAAGCTTAGTGTGGTGGATCTTTGAATTGACAAACACATGGTGGTAGTGGTGCCTGAAACAGACTAAGGATGCAAGAATCCACTGGCCTAGTAACCCCTAAACCAGACTATGTGTTGCGGTAAAGCCATATTTGTGTGCCTCGGTGGGCTTAGGAATCCTTTCCGGTGAAAGGCGGGATATACGCTAAAGCCAAGAGGTGGATTTTCTCTTCGTCGGGCCCAATGATTTTGGGATGGAATGCACGGTAAAGTCTGGAGAGTATGTCTTGGTGTAGGGCCTAGTGATCCCTAGATCGAATTGTGGATGCACGATAAAGCTTGAGAGACTAGGAGGCACTCAAATTCCTCATGGTGTAGTTGGAGCACTCCGATGGTATCCACATCGATTGGTGTTTTTGATGGGTTCTATGAGTCCCACATTCATGCTTGGAATATGGAATAGGGGTGATTGGTTGAAAAGATACTTGGCTCAACTAATATATGGTTGGCTGGAATATGGTATTCCCATCACCAGTTGGTTCATTACATTGATTAATGAGAAATTACTTCCATTGATTTTCATGTGTAAATGTACTAGTGTTTATATGGATTTTGATGGTTGATATGTTTATTGTATTTCCATTCCTATTATGTTGGTTATATGTACATTTTATGGAAATAACTATGTTTGGCTCTCAACATGTTTTTACTTGTATTTGAATGGATATTGTTGTAGATTTCCATGACTGTTTTGTTTTGACACCCTTTTTCATCCATTTTCCTCTTTTCATCATCACTATCAACTCAATAAAAGCAGTAAAATCATAGATTTTGATAAGGTAAAAACACTTATATGTCTTATTTTTCATATTCGTTAATGTGCCTTATTATTATGTTAAAGATTGCATTAGCTACAGAATTAACATGATTCTGCAGCTATTTTACAAATCTGCAGCTATCTCCATGGTTTGTGGGGTTCTGGTGCACCAATGAAGCAAGGAAGCACATGGGTGGTTGAGGATTGATCTCCTCATGGATCTCCTCCTATTTTCTTGAGCCAAATCACTAAAGAAATCACACAATGGCACGGTCAAAGGCATGGGTCAAACACATAGCAGTAGGAGTCTGAATGCATCACGATTCTCCGATTTGCTTTCCAAATAGAAAATCATCGAGATAACACTTTTATGTTTAAGATTTGAATTTGAATAAGGATTTTTTGAAGACCTATAGGCATAGAAGTCTCAAACTGTTGAGAACGCATTTTATATATACGTATACTTTGTAAACAATAGCTAATAGGTAATCTTTGAAAAACTGTGTGAAACAGTCTCTGTTCTCATATCTACTTGAAGTTTCATTTCTTGTTAATCGACGCATATTTGAATGTCATTTACACTTGTTGTTTTCCGGAGGACCCCTGCAGGCAGTCAAGGTCAATTTTTATGTCATTTTTCAACTTTCTTTTATCGCATTGTCATTTCGTTTTAGCTTAATTTCTTTAATTCATTGTTTTGTTATTTCGTTATAACTCAGTTAATCTCGTTATTTCGTTTGCATTTAAATTCCTTTGTAGTCGTTTAATGGTTTAGTTTCCTTAGTGTTTTCACTTAATTGCAATCAGCTTTAAAGGATTGTTTTCATGCTTTTAGAATCAGAATTTGTATATACTCTTTTATAATCATTTGAATCTCAATACTCTATTTTTATTGCAGCGATTCTTAGATTAAGTTCATGATTTTAGAATGGTTAACATAAGATGTTTTAGAAAAGAATTGATTGATTCATAGATCTCTTTTGTTCCAAACATAATTCATTCAAAACTAGTCATTGGAACAATACTTAGTGTAGATAAGATATGGTAGATTAGTCTAACAATAGATCCACTTAGAATAGGAATCTAGATAACAAAGAAAATCCCCAAAACAAATATAACCATCACCCTAACAAATTAAAAAGGCTTCTAGCATATATAGTGCACTTGCACTTTATAAGTTTACCAACCTCGGTCGATAATTTATTCTTGCAATTTAAGAACATTAAATTGACCAAACATTTTGGCATTGTTGCCAGGGAAGTGTAAATAGAAGTCTTAAAAAAATAAATCAAATAAAAACATGATATGCATAGGGAACGAGACTCTAGAGCTAGGTTTGTAGGTCGAGGAAGAAGTCTAATTCCCACATCATCACTCACTCCACGACGACCTCGTAGTGCCACACCACCCATAAAAACTCGAATTCCATCCATAGTAGGCCAAGAAAGACTTACTGAACACTTGAGATCTGAAATCCAACCTAAATATTCACCAACTTCATCAATAGAAGTTGTAATCGAAGTAGATCCTACATCCCCAACAACATAAATAATTTTCCTATCTTCAACTGGAGAACAACTTCTAGCTCAAGAGTTGGAAGTTCCTATTGAACAAGAGAAAGAAGAAACCTACTTCAAACCATTGGTAGAGGAACTAGAAGAACTAGAAGAAGAATTAGATAATCCTATTGTAGAACCGAATATTTATTCTAAGAATTCCATCATGGCTCAAGATGGAGAATGAGAAGTACACAATATCAATGGTGAACAACATCGGATTGGAGGAGGAGGTGGAAAAAATAGGGGAGGTGGAAGAGGTGGTGGTAAAGGTAGAGGAAGAGGAGATCCAGAACCTTTTGCATTCCCTATCCTTGATGAGGATACAATATTAACAATGAAAAACATCTCGCCTTATATCCTCCCTAATTTTCATGGAATAAGAAGTGAAGACCCAGAGACATTTCTCTTTCAATTTGAAGTATTATGTAGATCATATGATTATTTGCATGATGCTCAAAAACTGCAATTGTTCCCTTCCACCTTAAAGGATTCAACATTAAAATGGTTTATGAGCTTAGGAATGAATTCTATAAGAACATGGGCATAAATGAAAGAAGAATCCTTGGAGAAATACAAGGACTCTTGTATGCCTCATAACATTAAAGGTGTGGTCTTTAAAATGGTACAAAAATACGATGAAAATCTTGAAGATTTTGTCAAAACATTTGTTTATAATATAAAAAGGGAAAAAATGAATAATCTGGATGAGGAAACTTTGAAAGCTCTACTAAAATCCATTAGAGATGAGTGGATTGATCTTCTCAATCTAATGGGGAAAGGAGATATTTCTCAGTTACCATTTGTAGATATTTGTGATCTATGTGTACATATTTCAAGGGGTAAAGCAATAACCCAGAAAATTCCAAGGGACCCTCGTTTATCAAGGGTAAATAAATCTACAGTCGGGGCAATAAGTAGAGTAGAATTAGGTAGTTTTCTTGATAATTTTAAAACATATATTTTAGGGATTCTTAGTGAGGAAATTGACACCCTTAAAATACAGAACAATAAAAAAGCCGAAAATGTTGCATTATCCATCTTCTGCCCTAAGTGTAGAAAGAAACATGCTTTGAGAGAATGTACTTTAGATTTAAAAAGCATAGAAACTTATGTTATATGTGCAAAAAATCACAATACAAAAGAATGTCCTTCTATACCAAGTCTTAAGGCTGTGTTTAGTAAATAAGAAATACCAAATCAGGTAAACCCTCTTTGCTTTATTTCTAAAATACCATGGCAAAACCCTCAAACAAATCAAACTCAAGGCTTTAATCCTCAGCAATTTGCACAATCTTCACAAAATAATTTGAATCCACCTATGCCATGGTATCCTTGGGCTCAACCACAACCACAATTTTGGAATCAAGGATGGAAAAATCCTAATGGAAGATATTCTCAATATCAACAATATCTTCCACCTTATCCAAATTTTCCACCACATTACTTCCCTCAACCCATCCAGTTAACCCAAACTCAAGCTCAAAATGCAAATCCACAAATTTCTTTGCCATTTCCACAAAAACCAAATCAATTACCTGTTCAACCACTCCCAAATACAAACAATGAAATTTCACAACCTCTTTACAACTTAGAAGGACAAAATCCTCAAACTTATATGATAACTCCATTAGATCTAAACAATGTTCAATTAAGATTTGGTAGAGTATTAGAAAGGAAGAAACCACCAATTGTTATTTAGGAAATAGTAAAGAATTCCAAAAGGATAATAATGACTATGAATAAGATATTTCCCTTCCCCAGAAAGAAAATATTCAAGCAAAAAATATCCCTATACATTTTGATAATACTCCTATTATAGAACAACCTTTAGTATCTGTCTCGAGAGCACCATTTCTTGAAACGTTGAAAATCGATAAAGGAGTAGAAAAAAAAAATAATATTTCCTGACTATGATATGTTAGATGAATTGAAAAATGTTTGTATAAAAATTCCTTTATTGCAAGCTATAAAATAAATACCATTTTTTGCAAAAACAGTTGAGGAATTGAGTACTCAAAGATCAAGAAGAAAAAGAAATGAAATGAAAAGAATTCAACTAGTCAAGAAAATTGTAGACATCATGATGGGGAAGACAACAATTCAAAAATATTTAGACCTAAGAAGCCCCATTGTGAAAATGCACATCAATGGAATTGAAATACCAAACACACTGATTAATCTTGCAGCAACCATAAACATAATGAGCAAACAAACTATGGATCAATTGAAACTTCCTAATATTCAATGCACACCAACATTCTTACAATTAGCAAACAAATCTGTAATTAAATCTGATTGTGTGTTAGAGGATATATATGTATCCTTATATTCTTGGTAATATCCTATTGATTTCATGATTTAACACCCAAGAATAATTTAGGAGGACATCCATTAATTTTAGGAAGACCATGATTAGCTACAACCGATTCTTTTATCAGTTGTAGATCAGGTGACACGTTTATCTCAGATGGAAGCTCAACAAATAAATTTACATTGTACCCACCTGCAAAAACAATGATAGAAGTAGAAAGTGAATAATGGATAGAGGATGATAATGATATACAACATGTTTTCACTATTGCACAAACAAACGAAGAGGATCAAATTTTAAATTCAATAGAAAATAACGAACCCTCTTTATATTGTGAAAATATTCAGAATTTTCAAGAACAATGTAATATTGATTATCTATCATCTAGACAAATGTCTTTACATTCTATGGAAAAATTTGGAAATTCTTCAATAAAAAAATTTCTAGGGAAAATTTTAAATATCAATGAAAACTCAGAAGAATGATAGAAAAAGAAACTGGTAGAAATATTGAAAAAGCACTCTTCTACATATGCATGGGAATACACTGGTATGAAGGGAATTAATCCTAAAACTTGCGTGCATCATATCTATATCGAAGAAAATTCTAGACCAGTTCGACAACCACAAATAATAATGAACCCAAACTTAAAGAAAATTGTTAAAGAGGAATTGCAGAAACTGTTAAATGTAAATTTCACTTATCCAATATCAGGAAGCCAATGGGTTTCACCCCTAGTAATTGTTCCTAAAAAAATGGAAAATGGAGAGTATGCATTGATTATAGGGAATTGAATAAAGCTACTTTGAAAGATCATTTCCCATTTCCTTTCATAGATCAAGTTTTAGATACATTAGCAGGAAAACAATATTTCTCATTTTTGGATGGTTTTAGTGGGTATAATCAAATTCAGGTAGCACCTGAAGATCAAGACAAAACCACGTTCACCTGTCCATGGGGGACTTATGTTTACTGAATACTTCCTTTTTGATTATGCAATGCCCTGACAACATTCCAAAGAGAGGTACTTGGAATTTTCTCTGATCTAATTCATGATTGTGTGGAAGTGTATATGGATGATTTCACAGTTTATGGAAATTCTTTTGAAGAAAACAGTTATCATAAGATGCAAGGAAGAAAATCTCTCATTAATTCATGAGAAATGTTTCATGATGTTTAATGAGGGAATTTTTTTAGGTCACCATATTTCAGGAAATGGTATTAAGGTAGACTCATCTAAAGTAAAAAATTATTTTCAAATTATCATTTCCAAGTTGTCAAAGAGATGTTAGGACTTTTCTTGGTTTTAATGGATATTATAGAAGATTTATAGAAACTTCACAAATATTGCATCTCCACTCTTCAAATTACTTACCAAAGACTGTGAATTCAATTGGAACTTTGATTGTCAAAAGGCCTTTGAAACTTTGAAAAACAAGATCTATGAAGCACCTATCTTAAAAGGACCTAATTGGAAATTTCCTTTTCATATATCAACTGATGCTTCAGACATAGCTCTAGGAGCTATGTTGGGACAAAAAAATCTCACTCCTTATGCCATTTATTATACCAGTAAAAATTTAACTCCTGTGGAACTAAATTATATTGTAATTGAAAATGAGTTTTTAGTTGTTATTCATGACATTAATAAATTCAGACATTACATCACTAGCTATGAAACTTTCATCCATACATACCATTCTTCCATTAGATATTTAATGAACAAACCAGTCACTAATGGCAGAGTAATAAGATGGTTGTTACTGTTACAAAAATTTAATATCACCATTCTAGACTGACCTATAAGAAAAAACACAATCGCTGACTTTTTATCTAGAATTCAAAATGATAACAATGATACACCTGTAGAGGATAAATTTCCTGATGCGTATCTTTTTGCAGTACCTACTAAATCACCATGGTTTGCAGATATTTCTAATTGTTTGGTTACAGGGAAATTACCATCGTGTTTGTTTCCTAGATAAAAAAGGAGAATAATCCAAACAAGTGCATCTTATTCATGGATAAATGAAGAATTATACAAGACAGGACCGTATCTCATCATCCAAAGGTGTGTAAGAGAAGATGAAATACCTAAGATACTTAAAGCATGCCATGATGAACCATGTGGAGGTCACTTTTCTGACAAAAGAACTACTTATAAAGTCCTTCTCTAAGGATATTATTGGCCTTCGCTTTTTAAGGATGCTAAGGAATATGTTAAGAGATGTGATAGTTTTCAAAGAATGGGGAAGCATGTTCCTTCAAATGAAATTCAACTACAAACTCAAGTACTCATTGAGCCTTCTGAAAATGGGCTTCAGATTTTGTTGGGCCAATTAATCCACCTTTAAATAAAAATAAAATATTCTTGTATGCACTGATTATGTTACTAAATGGGTAGAAGCTAAAGCACTTTCTTTTGCTACTAAAAATGGTGTAGTTTCATTTCATTTGGGGGATATTTTTACTCATCTTGGTATCCCAAGAGAAATTGTGATAGATTAAGGAAAGCAATTTACATCCAGAGTAGTGCAAAAGATAGTGGAAGAACATAAAATCAAGCATTAGAAATCTACTCCATACCATTCACAAGAAAATGGATAAGTAGAGTCTACTAACAAAGTGATTGAAGCAATCCTCACCAAGACAGTACACTTGCAAAGAAGGGATTGGGCAGAAAATATTTTAGAAGCTTTATGGGCCTATCGTACCACATGGAGAAGCACCACAGGACATACTCCCTGTGAACTTGTTTATGGGAAGTAAGTATTATTTCTAACTGAGTTCCAAATCCAGTCCTATAAGAAAATAGTCAAGTTGGGACTTGACTTATCAGAAGCACAAAAGCAAAGAATGAGACAACTCAATGAGCTTGATGAGATAAGGAAACATGTTATCCAGAAGACTAGTTTAGTCCAGAAACAAAGATCCAGATGGCGTGATAAATACATCCCAGCAGACTAGGCATTACTCTTTGATTCAAAGTTCAAAAACTTCCAAGGAAGGTTTCAAACTCACTGGCTTGGGCCTTATGAGATTGAAAACGTTTTTGATAATGGAGCGATCAGAATTAGGACTATTGATGAAGAAAAAGTTCCTCTCTTAGTAAATTGACATCGACTCAGGATCTATCATAAAGCAATGAAAAAGGATGAATTTGTCAAGATTTTCCAGAACAACTCTGATTTGAAGTTGGTCAAGAAGAATTCTTATTCTTCTCCATCTTAAAAACTTGTTATATATATATATATATATATATATATATATATATATATATATATATATATATATATATATATATATATATATATATATATATATATATATATATATATATATATATATATACATGAAAACCAATAATTGTTGGCATGTTTATACAAAAAATTCAAGGTCAAAACCAAATTTTTTTGGCATATTAAATTTTCTTTGTATCCCATTTTCTAAAAATTCCATTTTTCTTGCATCCCTTTCTTTTAAAAATAAATGGCCACAGAATTGTTGATTTTCTGCAGCTCTGACAAATTTTTGCAGCCAATTTGGTAGGAACTTCTGATGATACAATTGAAGGAATGATTAACTCCCTCCACTGCCAAAGTACCTAAAGACAACATAAAAAGGGCAACCAAAGGTTAGAAAACAAACAATTCAAAGGTATGTAACTCTTTAATTTAATAATTGGGATCAAAACATTACATATATGAATTATATAGACATCGTACTACAGAAAATCAAAATAATTATTTTGAAGAGTTAATAGTGTCATGTGAAATCGAGTATAATCTACCATTCACTCCTCGTCATTATAACTCATACCCTAACTCACATCCCGATCCATTGATCTGATCGCCCAAATCATAAACATGAATGCTCTTAACGTTAGATTCTGCCACACTCCTTTATACCCTCACTACCTATGCTCTCATTATTCCATCACTCACACTCTCGGCCTTTCCACTCTGAAAACCCTATCAAGCCATCCTACCTTGTCAAATAAAATAGTTTTTGAAACAAAGCTTCTCAACCATGGGAGTGATTGTCATAACAGAGCCAACATAGAAGAAATTTTTGGAGGGGTATCCACAGACAAAATAATTGTTGTAGAGGGCGCAGTGGCTGGAATTTTTAAAGAAATTCAATGGCTTCCACAAAGAAGTTACCAAATCCTTCACTAGGGATTCTAATGGGGCCAAATTAGAGATAAGAGACATCAATTTCACAGTGACATAGTCATTTATAGCCGAAGTTACTAGTCTGCCTTGGATTGGAGAAAAATGGTTCAAAAATAGAGGTATTTAAAGGGAAGTCTAGAAGGTTTTCCTGAAGAAACCAAGCATGGACACCACCATTTTCAAGAAGGGCATCCCAACCATGATGTTGAAAAGTAAGTGGAGGAATTTTCTTTTAATAATCCAAAAATTTGTTACTTGCAAGGGAAGGTTTGGATGTATGTTTTTCTATCATATTCAGTTATTAATGAATTTTGTTGAAGAAAATGAGTTAAACCTTCCATGTTTCTTGTTGAATAGTCTAAGAAATATGTCAGGGAATGTTTAAAGGAAAATTGAGTCCATAGATAATAAAATGTATCATCATGGTCTAGTCAAAATACTTGTTGAATTTCATCTCCAAAACATAGGTGAAAATTGGGAAGGATTTTTAGTAAGGAACCACTTTAAGGAGGATACTCATGAGAATCCAAATAGCATAAGAACTAAGAGAGGGAGGAAAAGAAAAATTGATAGAACATTGGAACAAGAATCACAACAACCACAGGAACTGTCAGAGGATGATATCCCTCCTGCGGAAGTTTTAGAGAAAATAAACGAAAGATATGTTAGAAGGAAGAAAGTCAGCAAAGAGATAGATATTTTACCTCAAATAGAGAAGCCTAAAACAGAAAAGAAGAAAACTCAAAAGACCCTTGTCATAGGTCTAAGAAGGAGTACCAAACTCAATATAGCAAAAGAATTACCCTCAAAAAGTAAAGATCATATTGATGTAGAAGCAGAAGAAAATTCAGGGGCAGAAGAAGATTCAGGGATTTCTCTAAGAGCATCTCCAAGGGTTTCACCACCAACTTTCACCTCACCTCCTCAGAGTCCAAGACAAAGAATGCCAGAAATTGATCTTGTGCAGCAAGAGATTTATGATTATATAGAATCCCCAGAGAAAATGGATGCAGAAAGAACATCAATTATAAATCAAGAGGAATAAGAAGTCTAGTTTAATGAACCATAAGAACATCCAGTAATCAATGTATTAAAACAAGAAATTTTTGAACTAGAGACAATAAACAGGACATTAAAAATGAAAATCAATCCTTGAAATCACATAATGAAATCCAAATAACTAAGAGTGAAAACCTCCTTTTACGTCTAATGAAATCCAAATACAAGATCCTCATGAAAAAACCAAGGATGGCAATGACTGGTAAGTAAGTGAAAAATATGAGGTCAGATGTACTAGAAGAGGTGTCCAAGGAAATACAGTAATTAAAAAAAGATATCAATTTTTTGTTTTGTATGAGGACATAGAAAATCTTCAGTGTGGGGGAATGTAGAGTTCCATGGCTGTTTTGTTTTGACACCCCTTTTCATCCATTTTCCTCTTTTCATCATCGCTATCAACTCAATAAAATCATTAAAACCATAGATTTTTATAAGGTAAAAACACCTATATGTCTTATTTTTCATATTCGTTAATGTGCCTTATTATTATCTTAAAGATTGCATTATCTACAGAATTAACATGATTCTGCAGCGATTTTACAAATCTGGAGATGTCTTCATGGTTTGCAGGGTTCTGTGTGCCAACGAAGGAAGGAAGCACATGGGTGGTTGAGGATTGATCTCTGCATCGATCTCCTCCTATTCGCTCGAGCCAAATCATTGAAGAAATCAAACAATGGAGCGGTCAAAGGCATGGGTCAAACATGTAGCAGTAGGAGTCTGAATGCACCATGATTCTCCAATTTGCTTTCCAAATAGAAAATCATCAAGATAACACTTTTCTATTTAAGATTCAAATTTGAATAAGGATTGTTTGAAGACCTATAGGCATAGAAGTCTCAAACTATTGAGCACGCATTTTATATATAGGTATACTTTGTAAACAATAGGTAATAGGTAATCTTTGAAAAATTGTGTGAACCATCCTCTATTCTCGTATCTAATTGAAGTTGCATTTCTTGTTAATTAATGTGTATTTGAATGTGATTTACACCTATTGTTTTGCGAAGGACACCTACATGCAGTCGAGGTCTAGTTTTATTTTGTTTTTAAGATTTCTATTATCGCATTGTCATTTCGTCTTAACTTAATTTATTTAATTCAATGTTTTGTTATTTTTTTATAACTCAACTAATCTGCTTATTTCATTTGCATTTAAATTCTTTTGTAGTCATTTAATGGTTTAGTTTCCTTAGTGTTTTCACTTAATTGCATTCATCTTTAAAGGATTGTTTTCATGCTTTTAGAATCAGAATTTGTATATACTCTTTTATAATCGTTTGAATCTCAATACTTTGTTTTCATTGCAGCATGATTCTTAGATTAAGTTCATGATTTTACAATGGTTAACATAATATGTTTTAGAAAAGAATTGATTGATTCATAGATCTCTTTTGTTCCAAACATAATTCATTCAAAACTAGTCATAGGAACAACACTTACTATAGATAAGAATTGGTAGATTAGTCTAACAATAGCTCCACTTCCACTCATTAATTTGTAGAATTCTAACTATAATATAATGCTTACAATAGGAATCTAGATAAAAAATAAAATCCCTAAAACAAATATAACCATCACCCTAATAAATTATAGAGGCTTCTAGCATATATAGTGCACTTGCACTTCATAAGTTTACCAACTCTGATCGATAATTTATGCTTACAATTTAAGAACATTAAATTGAACAAACAATTGTATCTATGACATAATAAGTGATAAGGAAGCAAATGATAGGAGGAAACAATGGTTTATGGAGATTCTCAGGTAAGTAAGAGATCCCTACACTTAATTGTGTTAGTTACACATGTAGGTTACATGTTGACAATATGTTTGATGAAATGCCTGTCATGGCTAGTAAGGGTTTGGTTAAGGTCTTGATCAACTATTTACTTTTTCATCGTTGTTTCCCTGTACTTTACTTAATTCCGAGTTTTCATTCCAATCTTGGCAGTGGCCTGGGCTCTGGGCCTGACAAAATTGGCTTAAATCCTAGGATTGCTAGTAGAGAACTAGAAATTTTGGACCATAGTGGCTAGCATGTAGGCCTATGAGAGTGACTTTAGGTCTCTGATCACTCTCTTTCCCATAGCATGAGATAGACTATCACCTAGGAGGTCCAGAACAATAGTGGGACCCAGGGATAGGATGATTGAGTGGCTGACTTGTCTCTTAAGGGTTTTGTTGATAGTGTTGGATGATTGTACATGATGTTCTGTCGATTCCACTTCCTTAAGGTCACCTAGGAGGTCAAATCTGATCATAATAGCATCTTGTCTCGCGTTTACCCCAGTTGGCACGGTTACTTGGGTGGATGTGGGAGGAGGGTGTTACAAATTAATACTTTTAGGTAATAATTTCAAGTTACTAATATTTTTCATCTAAATATTTTTGTTTAATCATGTAAATACCTTGAAATCTCTAATTATTTTGTTTCATTATGAGATACTCAAAGAATCATGCATAGCCATTTGATGTCACAGTATTACATATTTTCAAGTTGATGGGAAAAGTAATGAAGAATCAATCTACTTTTTCCAAATTTTCTTTGAGTTCTAACAACAAAGTATCATTTAAGTAATTTTGTGCATTTCAATTTATTTATTTTCCCTTTTGAGTGGAGGCTTCTATGAGAAGAGTAATTTTGTTCAGTCATTTCCTCATTACTCACTTTTTTGAATTTTATTGTTGGCTTAAGACAGCCCAAAGTAACTAATTGGTTTTAATCTCACATTAATTATTTAATTGGAAGAATCTATTAAATTTTATATATTCAATGCATAAATATTTCCAGTGGTATTCATATGAAAATTTACTCTCCCTTATTTGGTGGAAATCTTTCCTTTTTTCCCTATATTTTTTATGGGCTAGAGTTATTCCACGTGTGAAAGAAGATAGTGTGTCCAAATATAATTCTAGTGATTTTACAGGGATTTATACTTACACCTAAACTTTTAATTTTGTAAAACAATAATTATTAATTCTATTAACAAAAGCATTTATGTGGTTGAATGCAAGAAGATGGGTTACACTTTTGGGCCAAATGTGGCGATGAAATTTCAAAATTTTACTCTTTTATCGAATTGAAGCCCTCAAAATTCATATAAGCATTGTGAATTTTGATTCGGAGTAAAAAGACAATTTGTGAGAATTATATTGTTGTCCTAATGATATTTTTTGCATAAAATTTTAGTGTCGTCTAATATGTCAATTTTCCATTAAATGAAATGTTTTTCCTTCTAAATTTTTGCACATATTAAGAGGTATGTGTGTGTTCAAGTCGCATAACTTAGTCTAAAATGTGTAATTTAATATATATATATATATATATATATATATATATATATCTATATATATATATATATGAGCATGAACTACATGGAGAGAACAAAGTTTTCCATATCAAAAAATTATTTTTTATGCAAAATTATATTTTTTTTATTAATTTTTGAAGTTGGCAAGTAATATTTCAATTGCAATATGTATTCGCCTAAGATATTTTTCTACTATTTAAATAAATTCAAAAACCAAGAGTACCCTTTTGAAGAGGACTCGTAAATGAAGATATTTGCATTTCTTTTTTCAATTTTATTTTGTATAATTTATGTTATTGGTTTTGTATTCAGCCCCTTTGAATTTGTCAAAAAAAATTCAAGCATAAGATATATAGATCAAAGCAAAACATAAGATATGTGATAATAATAAAATATGCATATCAGTCAGAGAGTCCAATACACTTCTTCTAACCCATTGCCCACTAGTGATGTCAATTACAATTTGACAATATTGTATTATTGTTAACTAGGTTGGCTCTTCATATTTTAAGCAATTGAATTAATGTTAACGAAGTTGTTGTTTCATATTCTATTGAAGCAGATTGTTAAGTCAACAAAATAAATGTAACTTGAAACACATAAACAAACAAATGCATGTAACTTGAATCACACAAACAAACAGATAAAACAAAGAACAAAAAAACCAAGAAAATATTATTCAGCTTGAAACACATTGAAAATAAATGTTTTGAAAACAAAAAACAAAGTACCGAAAGGATAAAAATAGCATGTACTTACAAATTTTCAATATCTCTCTTTCTGCAAGACACTCGAATGACTATATATTTACTTTTTACTAGATGATTCTCTATCTACAATATGCTTGGATGACTCATCTATATTTTTATTTTTTAATGGATGCTTGGATGACTTCAAAGACTTTAATCTTTGTATTTGTCTTTTTTACACTTTGTTCAACACTACTTCATAACAAGTTTTACAGCTCTTCATATGATGTTAAATGATTGACAGGTTTTACAACTCTTTTGAGGATGTTAGATGACTGATGGACTGTGCAATTGCAACTCTACTTCTCCATTCCAAGTTTTATACCATGGATCCCAAATTTCCCTTTCTATAATCGAAGAGATATATTAAATTTTTGAGGTGTTATATCTTATCACTATTGCACTGTGACTCATGTCTAAATTAAAGTGCCCCGTATGCCGTCCCACTCTCTGACATTCTAAATACTATTGGAAATCAATAGTGGGATTTGATCATTAATGTTCTTAAATGGATAGAATACATTTTTTTTAAATTAAATTTTGATCTTCACTCTCAGGCTTGAGATGAAATGTCGCTTATGCTCTGTCAATTTCTGACAGCATAAATCCAACTGAATTTAAATTTTTTTAATTAAATTTTGGATTGAACCTGCTACTTTCTAAACAGTATAAACCCGATTGCAAATTAGCAATGGTATTTTATCATCGATATTATGGTTTTTCAATTAAATTTTAATTTGAAACAAGCTTAGTGAGCATATTTTTAATTAAGAAGAACTCATATGAAGAGCCCTTAATCTTGAATAAATATGTGATATTTCTATGACTTTATTTCTAAATCTTGCAAAACATAAAGCTCCTGGTTTGTTATTTATTATTCCTTTTGAGTACATACAAACACGTGAAGTATGTATGACATGTTTTGTCACATAAATATACATAATTTGAAAGCGTATTTTTATCACATCTAGCCATAGGTCATTAGTCTTTTGAAGTGTTTCAACCAATCAAAAATGGTATTTCATTTATAAAAAACAAAAATAAAAAGTAATTATTTTATTTACAATATTTTCATAATTATTGCAGTTTACATAATATTATAATAAATTATAGGAAATTCAACAAATTTTTAGAAGTCAACTACATGTCCTGGAAATGTTTACTGGAAATAGTTTTCTACACTCCCTGTTATGGCAGGGACTGGTAAGTATAGTTATTTACATCTTATTCGTATCCATTTTTTATCGAAAGAGTTGGTTAAATTATGGTGGGAAGTAACAGATGGAAAATATGTTATTTACCTGAGTATGAGTTATTTTCAAGGATATTAGTTTTAGGTGATTTTCCTGCAAAGATTAAGAATGAAAAATCACTACACAAATATCTTAAAAACAAGCTTGAATATTGTAACAATATCCATAAATTATATCATAAACTATGTGAGACAATTATCCACATGACATTATATTATGCAAATGGACCTTCAAGTTATGGTCTAATTAAATGTTTGATTTTTTTTAATAATATTGAAAAATAATATTTATTTTTCAAAGTTGAACACTATAAATCATTGGTCAATGCTAAACTAATATTGGTCAACAGGGAAATGAATTGCAATAATTCAACCTTAGTGGGAGCTACGATTCATATTTCAAAATATATATATATATATATATATATATCACATTGAAAAATAAATTAAAGAAATTGCAAAACATTTAACTTTATGTATCATCAAACCTTTAATAAAAATTAAAAATAAAAATGCCCACAGGGCATAGAATAGATAGTAGCAATGTGTTTTGTTAAGGTAGTCCATGGTGAAAAGATCATTTATTTGAAACCCCATGGGAAAAATCCAACTCTACTAAGGGATGGTATGGCTTAGGTCGGGTCTGGTAGCAAAGTTATGAATTTAACGAGAACTGTACCAATTTTTTTTTTAATAGAGGTCACAAAAACTCATGATTTTCATATCAATTTTGAAAAGTGTTGATGTAACATCAAGCTTTTTTTTGGAACATATTTTTACACTTTAAATTTTCTTATGTATTAAGTATGGACAATTTTTTTAAATGCTAGTGATTTTCATGTTGATTTTGAAAAGTGTTGATGCAACATGATCAACCCTCTTTTTTTAGGGGCTTATCTTTTACACTTTAAATTTTCTTATGTATTAAGTATGAATACATTTTTTAAAATGTAGGTGACTTTCATGTTGATTTTGAAAAACATTGATGCAATATCAACCTGTTTTTAGGGGCATATTTTTGACACTTTAAAACTTTTTTATGTCTTAAGTATTCACATTTTTTATAAGTGTTGTTTATTTAACCATTATTCAAGTTGTCTTTTTCTTCTTGAGAGGTTTGTTTTTAAAAGGGTTTTTCAAGTTTTTGTTTTCTTCTTTTCTTTGATGTTTTTTTGTAATCAAATTTTCAATTTTTTTTTAAAAATTAAAAAATAATAATAAAATCAATATTTTGAAGTTAGGACTTTTTATATATTTATGTGTCATTAATTAATACTTCAATACACATAAAATAATTGTCACTAAAGTAACAATTTTAAACACTGGGAAGAAGGATAAAGGGTGAAGCTCGAGGTAGTTAGGGCGATGCAGTTTTGGGAGTGCAGATTGTCAGCAAATATCCTAGTCAAAGGCAAGTAAGGTGAATTTTTGTGGTCTGTCAAGTAGGTTGTAACTTGTCGTGCATTTTACCTTTTAAAAATGGTTTTTACAGGGTTTTCTTATACATTACGGTGTAATTGGGGAGGAGTGTCAAGGTGTGTGCTGCAAGCTAAGGTGGCAAGACTTGTTTTGAGCAGTCATGGATTTTGATTTTGTCAATTTTGGTTTGGAAATCCATGTGAGTGGGTATATTTTTTCCTCTCTAGTGAATATTATGGCTTATGTTCCTGAGAGGGTAGCACATGTTGGTCTAGGTGGACTCTCGAGGCTCAAGTGGTGCAACAGATAATTTCAAGGGGATTTTGCATGTTATCAATGATCTGGTCGATGTGCTAGTGAACACAAGATAGAAGGTGGGGTCATCAGTTGTTGGTAGTAGTTTCCTCACTTTGTCTTTTGGTCTCCCTTCCAGGGTCCTAGAATCAAGTCACATTGAGAAGTAAGGAGTAAGTTGCATCTGAGCATCTTATGGGCCTTGGAACCCTTGATTTCCAAGGGGTGGTGGTATTGCAGGCATCCTAGATCTAGGTAAGCTTATGGGTAGCCTAGGGGAAAGGGGTTTAATATTTGGTCCTTTTGTTGTATTTCCTATTTGGTAGTTCCTCTGTACCAGTTAAGAGTTGAGGCACCTTTTTCCTTGAGTAAGGTCTTGATTTCTAATGATATTCTCGTGACCCATGCTAAAGTGGTTGGGGTGGTCATTCGACAACAAAACCCTAGGAGGAGAGACATGAGGTGGAGTGTAGTTATACTAAAGCCCCTTGTGGAGCAGCTCAGAGTTCTGGAAAAAAATAAAACCCTAAAAATAAAAAAGGGTTATGAAATGCAAAAATAGGCCAATTCAATATAATTTGTGTGTTGGTGAAGACGTGGATATGGCTTAGGTGGTGGATTTTTCCAAGAAATCCCTGGTCGAGAGGGAGAAAATCATATTATTCAGTGTGGAAACCTTGGAAGATTTGAGAGATGAAAACATCTATGGAAAGGTATCGACTCCTCCAGAAGTAAGATTACTTGCAAAAGGGTGGTTTCAAATTTTGTTCAAATCTAAGGTGGACGTGGAGTAGACTGTAAAAGAGGTATGGTTTTTGGATTTGACCCCTTTTGCTTATAAGTTTTGGTCCCTTCTTTTTTATGCCTGAAGGGAAAGAATGGATGTGATTCCCATACAGGTTCTTGTTCCAAGACTTTCATTACATATGTGGAACCATCACATCTTTATAGACAATTGTAATACCTTGTGGAACTTTTTTGTTGAAAATTATTCTTTCAAAGAGACCAAGGACTCATTGGTGGCTAGAATTATTGTCAGCTTAGACTTGAGAACTAAGTTTCACCAAACCATGAACATTGGGAAGGGCAAAGGATGGCTAATTGATATAGATTGTGAAGGGATTCCCTTTCAATACAAGAAATGTCATAAATATGGCCATCTTTTCGGAAATTGTATGATGTCATTTAAAGTAAATCAGTTCCATCCTAGGCCTAATAAGAAGTAGAGGAAAATTGAAGGAGTTGGGGCCTCTGGACCACTTGCACAGTGTGTGGCTAGGGTTTTAGAGGTGCCGAATACATATAAAGTGGGGATTATTTCTAATTTGGTGGTCAAGGTGGAGGTGCCTGGAAATGGGGTTGTGGCTCTAGGGGGGAGCAAACTGTTGTTTTAGATAGGATAGAAGTCTTGGAGCCAAAAGGGGAAAAGGATGTTGGTGAACATGGACTTGGGGCTATAGAGGTTAGAGAGGAAGAGCTCTAGATTCAAAATGCTTTTGGACCGAGGTCTTAGCTTAAGGAGAGTGAGGAAATGGACATTCAGTTGGAGACTAACAACTCTTCAAAGGGTACTTTTCCTCCCTTCTCGTCTGTTACTTTATTTTACATTTCTACTTCATTATGGAGTAGCATAGCAATTCTTAGTGTATGGAGGATATTTAGAATATGGTTACATTCCTCTCCCTAGAACAAGTCGCATGACATCTCATGATTTCCCAAACAGGGTATTTTACTCTCTCTTTAACCTTTGAATTGGATTCTCTTTAGAAGAAGGTATTTCTTCTATCTAATGCAACTTAAGATTGAGGAAAATTCCCCTAACCTGAATGGTTTTGTTTGTGGATTAGGTAATTTCCTCGCTTCTTTGGTCTAAAGATCTGGCAGGGGGAGGAAATCACATTTATCTGTCGAAAAGGCTTGGGCTAAAGAAGAGCTAGTCCCAGGTAGAGAATCCTCTATTGGTAAGGCCCTTAGACCATTGAAGTCATTTGAAGTTGTTTACTAACAAAAATAATTTATTTTAACTATGAAGGGTTAGCAAGCAGCCCTAAAAAACTCGCCCTTAAAAGATTGATTCAATTAGAATACCCTTAGGTTATTTTCTTACAATAAACTGTGGGGGAACGAGATATTATATTTTCTTTCCTTAATCGATCCTTAGCTTTCTAGAATTTCATTGATATATATGTTAAAGGCCGCTTGGGAGGCTTGACTTTGGGTTGGCATTCCCGCAAAATTCAGGCTCTCAATTATTAGAGTGTCTACTTTGGCCTTGGGATAGAAGGTTTTCCATAGAGTTTGATTAAACTTTTAGCTTTCTTAATATATATGGCCCACATGAAGAGATAATTGGTTTCTGGAATGATTTATTTCAGAAGTCTATGATTCAAAGTGATAATTTAATATTGGTAGGGGACTTCAACTTCTCCACAGGGGCAGCTGAATTGTGGGGAGAGAGGGTAAGGTCTATTGTGATCGGAGATTTTTTTTCTCATCACTTAGAATCTTGTAAACTCATTAACCTTGATCCCAACAAGAAAAATCCTACTTGGAGAAATACGCGAGTAAGGGAGGAAAGAGAGGCAAAAATAATTGGCATATTTTTTATAGCAGAGGACCTGGTGCACAAGTTTGGTTTCTTGAGACAATGGGTGAGTACAGGTGGACAATTTGATCATTCTCCAATCCTTATGGAACTTAAAGGCCAATCTTATAAACCTGAAAGCCCTTTCAAAATGTGTGTTGAGTGGTTATTGGATTCCTATTTTAGGACTTTGGTTAATTCAAACTAGAGGCATATTATCCAGAGTCCTGGGCTATTAGAAACCTAGTAGTTTGAAGACAATCTAAAAAGGATCAAGGGGCTCAATAAGAAATGGGAAACTAAGAACAAATTCATGGAAATTAAGGAACTTCAAAATATTGAGTTCAACTTATGAGCACAGTTTCAAACTCTTTGGAGGAAGGGTTTAGGGATCATGATTCTAGGGAGGAGTTGGGAAGGTTGTTATCTAGGAGAAAGGATATTCTTGTTGCTAGGGAAGTTGAATGGAGAGTAAAAAGTCATGTTATATGACTAGATAAAGGAGATGAAATAAATAAATAAATATGTAAATATAGCTTATGTGAAGAGTCATAAAATGGCAAATACTATTTGGAAAATGGAAGACCATTTAGGAAAAATGGTCTCAAACTTTGATGGCCTAGCTAAAATATGTAAAACCTACTTTACAAATCTCTTCTTGGCTCTTGTAGATATATCAATAGCTGAGATTATCTAGGTGGCAAACTACTTTCCCAGGTTTGTGAAGGAAGAAGATAACCAAAAAATCATGCAAGAGTTCTTTGAAGGTAAGCTAAAATATGTCTTGTCTAGCTTCCAAAGGGACAAAAGTTTGGGCCTAGATGGGTGGACTATGGAATTCTTTATTGAACTCTTTGATTTGGTGCGGGCGAGGATCTCTTGAAATTGATCAATGAATCAAAATCAGAAGGAAAAATTCTTCCAGCCTTTAATTCAACCTTTATTGCACTAATCTCCAAAGGTGGAAATCCTTCCTCTTTTGAGGAATGTCATCCCATTTATCTTTGTAATTTTATTTATAATATTATATACAAGGTGATTGCTCAAAGAATTAAGCCCATAATATCAAGGAAATTTCCAACAAACAGTTCGGGTTGGTGGAAGGGAGAAAAATCCATGGAATAAGAGGGCCTTCATAATATGAAAACTTTGAAACACAATGGAGTAGTCACAAAAATAGATCTTTCGAAGGAACATGATCGTGTCATCTGGCTCTATATACCTCTCATTATTACTGGATTATGAGTTTACGATGTCAATTTATTTTACAGTTCTTATAAATGGTGTGGCATCCCATTTTTAGAGGAAATAAGGGTCTCAGACAACGCTTCCCCTTGTCACCTCATCTTTTCCTATTGGTAGCGTAAGGTCTTAGTCGGAACTTGAAGGATGCCAAATGTAGAGGTGCTTTCAAAGGAGTAAGTGTCACTCGTGCTTTGGTTATTTCCCATCTGCATTTTGTGGATGATGTACTGATTTTTGGTAATGCTAAGATAAGGGATGTTTAATTTCTTCATGAAATTTTGAACCTCTTCAGCAGGGCTACCAGTATGGTTATAAATGTAGTAAAATTTAATATCACCATATTGTTGTTATTGCTAGAACACCCTCAAAAATTTTGGCTTACACTCAATTTTAGAGGCTTCCTTAGTCTTTCACATTGTTGTCGCAAACACCAAAACTCAATTCATGTACTTTCTTGAACTATTTTTCTACCCTTTGCAAGTTGGGCAAATTGTTGTCTTTTCGCATGATTGGTTGTTGCACAATGTGTAGAATCCTTTTCTGGTGGTTTCAAGGGTTTATATTTGTGTATATGAGTTGCTTTAACCATGTAATCATATGTCACACTCATTCACAAAGTTTTAAGCATCACCGCACAAGTGTCGTCACAGTCGTCACAATAACGTATCTTAAGTGTCGCACTTGTCGTAACGAGTCATAAAGTTGTCGCAACGAGGGAAATGCATTGTTCATGTGTCCTGGGTGATCTATGTTGTTCTTTCATAAAGTATTTTAAGTGTAAGATCATAGTCCAAGTCTTATCACTTTTCACGTCGGTTTAACTGATCTTACACTTAGCCATTTCTGAGAAGGCTTCCCGACCAAGCAACTTGGCTTCACTAGGCATCCCTAAATTGCACACTGCACAATTTTAGTCCTCTAGATGTGCCCTCTCCCCTTAGCATTTAGCAATGAGAAGTTCCTATCTCCCAGGATTGTTGCATTGCACAGTTTCTGTGCCCAAGCTCCAGCCTTAACCTCTAGAATTGTGAAACCATTCCTCCCAGCCCGGCCTTCACTGTGCACTTCACAATAACAAGCCTCAAGCTCATTCCATGAGCCTCTGAACTAAGCAGTTATGTAGCATCCCAACCTCTCTTGTTTCCCAAAATTGTGCAATATGTCCTCGCAGTGCCCATCCCTTCAGCTTGTCCCACTCGCTCTTAGAATTGTGCAATTTTTCCCTCAGTCCTGCATGAACTATGTTGGGTTTTGTTATATTATTTCCACAAATACCCCACATGCAGGGGAGTCATAGGAGGGGTGGTAGTGCCCCCTGTACATTGCGTCGGGCACTGTCAGGGAGTCATAGGGGGGCGATAGCCCCCTACACGAGGTCCGGGGCAGTGATCCGAGAATTTTTTTTTGCACCCTATATTAGGTGGGCAGACCTACCTATGGTTTTGTGCATGGATTTCACACATGGTTTTGGGCATGATAGTTTTCCGTCCATGGTATCTTCTAGATCCAGTCAAGGGAACTATGGTTATGTTCTAATCTAGGGTTAATGAATTAGAGTTTATGGATGCTTCAACATGTATATATATATATATATATATATATATATATAGATATATATATGTATGTATATATATATATATATATTGTAACATTGAAAGGAACATAATGAAAAATCAATCTGGTAGTCTCGGTTTTGGGATCCAGGGGAAAATCTCTGTGTATATATGTTTTATGTTTTATTCTCTCGCCATTGTTTATTTTCTGTGTTTAGAATTCGTAAGTTGGTAATTTCTATATGGGATTAAAACCTGCATTTGGTATCAGAGTTGTTTTGGCTTCAAGGGGACGCCTTGGCTACTGAGGTATTTTTTTCTTGGGCCTGTGGTAGACCCTGTTCAATGGGAGATTTGCAGGATTGATTCTTGTGGTGAAAGGAGATGGCGAGAAATGAAAAGAGATCGAGAAATTTAATGGTCAGAGTTTTTATTTGTGGAAACTCAAGATGGAGGATCTGTTGGTGGATAAAAATTAGTGGATCGCGATAGATCTAGGTACTAAACCAAAAACAATGTTAGCTAAAGACTGGGCGAAGTTGGATCGGAAGGCAAAGCAAAAAATACGATTGTGTGCCTTAGATTGAGTATTGTTGAATGTATCAGGGGAAGCTTTGGCAAAGGCTTTGTGGGAAAAGTTAGGGACTTTGTACCAATCTAAGTCTCTGGTGAATAAACTATTCCTACAGAAAAAATTTGTATAACCTAAGGATGAAAGATGGAGATTCGGTGACAGAGCATATGAATGAATTTAATACTGTGGTAATCCAGATATTATCTATTGGTATTAAGATTTCAAATGAAGATAAGTGCATCAGTTTGTTGTGTTCTCTACTAGATTCGTGGGATAGTCTGGTTGTTCCAATAGGTAGCAATGCAACTGCCTTGTAGTTTGTTGAAATAGTCTCATCCTTGTTGTCAGAGGAGATGAGACGAAAAAATATGGAGGCCCAGAATGGTGATGCCTTTTCTGTATGACGATGGTCCCATAACAAAAACAAAAATAATTCCTCGAATGGGAGATATAAATCTAAAGGGAGGTATAAATGTCTAGTAAAACCTGTAAAGGTGTGCTAGAAATGTCGAAATGAAGGGCACTTCAAAAGGGTCTGTAAATCTAAAGCTCCTAAGAAAGGAAAGGGATCTAATGATGCTCCTTTTGTAAAGGCGAAAACCACCTCAGATGAAGGTGGGCATGTGTACTTGGCTTATTCTTCAAGTACACATGTAGATCATGAGGCATGTTTGATTGACTCAAGTGCATCCTTTCACTTCACTCCCCATAGAGAGTGGTTCTGCGAGTATGAGAAATATGATGGTGATGATGTCTTATTAGGGGATGACATGAAGGCTAGAATCATTAGTCGCATAAAACTCAAGTTGAAGTTGCAAGGTGGAAGGATTAGAACACTTCTGGGTGTTCTAAATATTCATGCATTAGCCAGAAATCTAATTTCTGTAAGAAAGTTCGATGATACAGGTGTAAAAATAGTGTTCGAGAAGGATACCTACAAGATGGTTTGGGGAGCATTGGTATTGATGCAGGGAGTTTAGATTGGAACTTTGTACAAGCTTCAAGGTAGCACTATTATTGATGGTTCCAATAGTTTTCTAATTCTTGAAAGTGGAGCAGAAAATCTAGTGGTCTCTGGAGAAAAGATCATGCTACGACATCAAAAGCTTGGACATATTGGAAAGAAGGGCCTTTGAATACTTCATGGTAATGGTATGGTAGAAGTTATGTCTAATAGCTCTCTGGATTTTGATTTCTATGAAAATTATGTATATGGAAAGAAGAATCGGGTGAGTTTCCCCTCTGGTGGTAAGAGGGAGAAACAGATATTAGAGCTTGTGCACAGTGATGTGTTTGGACTTGTGTCGGTTCCATCACTAGGAAAGTCAATGTACTATGTATCATTTATAGATGACTTCTCAAGGAATACATGGATATATTTCCTCAGGAAGAAATCTGAAGTCTTTGACAGGCTTAAAGAATTTAAGGCTCTGGTGAAAAACCATACAGAGAAGAAGATAAAGGTGCTAAGGATAGATAATGGTGGAGAGTTTTGTAAGAAATAATTTGAAGAGTTTTGTAAGAAGTGTGGTATAGCACGATAGAAGACTAATACACACCTAAGCAAAATGGATTTGCAGAAAGGATGAATAAGACATTGATGGAAAGGGCAAGAAGCATGTTGAGTGGTGTCAGGTTAGGACAGGAATTATGGGCAGAGGTGGTGGAGATTGCATGTTACCTGGTCAACAGATCACCTTCATCAGTGTTGGAGGATAAGACTCCACAAGAGTTATGGACTAGTAAGAAACCTTCTCTTTCACATCTGAGGGCATTTGGATGTGATGCATATGTACATGTTCCAAAGGAGAAAATAACAAAGTTGGATAGTAAATCTAAAAAGTTCATCTTTATTGGGTATAAGGATGGTTTAAAAGGTTATAAACTTTGGAACCTAGAAACAAGGAAGGTTGTGTATAACCGAGTTGTGGTGTTTAGAGAGGTGAAAGATGTTATTAAACATGAAATCCTACCAAAGGAACCTGAGAAGATAGAGTTTGAGCTAAAGGAGGAAGAATAAAACTCTACAACAAAAGAGGAATTAGAAGATGAAGAGCCACAAACCCTAATTGTGAGAAGATCAATTCGAGAAAGAAAACATCCAGAAAGGTATATTCCATCTTCTTTCTATTCAAAATTTTCTTTATCTATTACTGATGATGATCCCAGAATTGTCAGGGAAGCAGTAGATTGATAGGATGGAAAACTCTGGAAAGAGGCCATGGTTGATGAAATGGAATCTTTGCACAAAAATGAGGCTTGGGATCTGGTGGAGTTTCCGGCTAGAAGGAAACCCATTGGTAGAAAATGGGTGTTTAATAAGAAGATGAATGAAGAAGGAAAGGTCGAGAAATACAAAGCTCGGTTGGTAGCAAAAGATTATTCCCAGGTGCCGGGAATTGATTTTGGTGATATTTTTTTCTCCTGTTGCCAAGGTAGCTTCTATTAGATTACTTTTATCTATTGTTGTTTCTTTTCATTTTGAGGTAGAGTAGATGGATGTGAAAAGAACCTTTCTTCACGGGGATCTGCAAGAAGAGATCTACATGAAGCAACCTCAAGGCTTTACGGTGAAGGGTAAGAAAGAACTGGTATGCAATTTAAAAAAGTCTTTGTATGTGTTAAAACAGTCACCAAGGATGTGGTATCAGAAATTTGATACATTTATACCGAGACTTGGCTTCACTAGAAGAAAAGCATATCAGTATGTGTATTTTAAATTAATTGGTGATCATGTTATTTATCTGGTCTTGTATGCGGATGATATTTTGCTGGTTGGAAATGACAAAGAAATTATCTAGGATTTGAAGACCAAATTTTCCTCCAAATTCTACATGAAAGATCTTGGTGCTGCAAATTATATTTTGGGCATGGAAATTAAACAAGATCAGGCAAAGAGGAAGCTCTGGTTAAACCAGAGGAAGTATGTCGAGGCAATAGAGCAGAGGTTTAATATGCAAGATAGTAAACCGTGAAGATTCCTCTTCCTGTAGGTGTAAATTTATCTACTGAACTGTGTCCCAAGACAAAAGAAGAGGAAGAGGACATGTCCCTTGTTCCATATGCAAGTGTGGTCGGTAGCCTGATGTATGCAACAGTCTGTTCTAGACCAAACATTGCACATGTAGTGGGAGTATTAAGTAGGTTTTTGTCAAAACCAGGGAAGGAGCAGTGGACAACACTCAAGTGGGTTTTCACGTATTTGTGTGGCACTAGTGATTATGCTTTGTGTTACCAAGGAAGACCATGATTGGATAGAGTTTTGGACATCCATGGCTTTGTTGATGCAAACTGGATTGGAGATATGGATTAGAGAAGATATACAAGTGGGTATGTGTTTAACCTATTTGGAGGTGCAGTCAGTTGGATGAGTAAGAGATAGTCTATAGTGGCACTTTCAACTACAGAGGCAAAAAAAATGGTAGCCACTCATGCAAGCAAGGAAGCAGTTTAGTTGCAGAGATTGTATTCAAGTATGTGGCTAGTACAACGAGCTATAAGGATAGACTGTGACAGCTAAAGTGCAATTTTATTGGCAAAGAACCCTACTTATCATTCAAAGACAAATCACATTGATGTTCAGTATCACTTTGTGAGGGATATGGTTGAGGACAAAAAGGTGTTAGTAGTAAAGGTGGACACTTTGAAGAATACTGTAGATGCATTGACAAATTCTGTGACCACTGAGAAGTTTTCTTGGTGTAGAGAAACAATGGGAATTGCTGGGCTGGATTAATGACTAAGCTCACCTGTGGAAATAAAACAACAAGTGGGATAATTTTGTGATGTGTTATATTCTTTCCACGACTACCCCACACGCGGGGGGGAGGTAGATCTCCTTATACATTGTGCAGGGCACTCCTGGAGGGTCACAAAGGGGGTGAATGCCCCCTCTATCGGGGGGTAAGAAGGGGGCAATAGCCCCCTTGAATGGGCTCCAGGTCAATGCCCCGAGAATTTTTTTTTGGACCCTATCTTAGGTGGGTGGACCTACCTATGGTTTTGTGCATGGATTTCACAGATGGTTTTGGGCATGATGGTTTTTTGTCCATGGTATTTTGTAGATCTGGTCAAGGTAACTACGGTTACGTTCTAATCAAGGGTTAATGGATTAGGGTTTATCGATGCTTTGGCATGTATATATATGTATTGTAACCTTGAAAGGAACATAATGAAAAATCAATTTGGTAGTCCTAGTTTCTGCTCCAGAGGAAAATCCCTGTGTGTATTTGTTTTATTTTTTATGCTCTCACCATTATTTATTTTTATTTTTTAGAATTCATGTGCAGGTAATTTCTGTACGAGGTTAAAACCTACACACTACGCATTGTACAGTCTTAGGGCTCAGGCCTCGCCCCTAGCTGCTTGCATTATGCAATCACTGAGCCCTCTCTCCCAGCCTGTCACTTGGTTCTAGCTCAATTAATGGATCAAAATGCAATATCATACTAATGTCATCTCATCATGAGTGAATTGCAGATGAAGGTACTTTGTCATACCATGGAAAGATGATGAAGAAGGAGATGAAGGAGGGAAGCATGATCAAAGACACACTTGTAGTTGAATATACAAGACGATCAATCAAGAAAAGTAAAGGGACACTATTTTGCAACCACCATTCGAGACTTGAGATCATTGAAGATTCCTCATCACCAAGCCACCTGGAGGTGAAGAGAAAAGCATTCTCAAGAAGACATTCAAAACTCAGAAACAACAGTGGCTTGACATAGCCACATCATCAAGAAATCCATGTCGGGAGTGTCATGTCATGGCATGTCATGAGTTTTTATATGCCACAACATCATTGTGGATCATGTGATGATGATGGTGGTGGTTAACGTCCACTGAGACCAAATTGGTCTATCGGACCTATAATTTTCTTAGTTTCTAATTGTCTGGCTCCTCGTCTTTCTTGGTGAGATTGGTGTTGTAGCTTTCTTTTTTTCCTCTACGGTCTTCCAACTTTCTTTATCTTGCATCTCCTTCATCTCTTCTGGTTCTTGGGACATTGATGTCTTAGCTTCACGATCTATTGTGTTCGTCCTTTTGAAGATAGTTAGAGAAGAAGTTTGGTATAGGATATATTCTTTGCTATTAAATGAAGATTTATTTTGTGCAGTATTCGAATCCTCATAACTATTGATGTTTGAGGGGTTTTCGAGTTCACTCTTTTGTTGTTGGGCGGGGCTTCCCCCCTGCTTGTCTTGAGAGTTGTTTCTTTCTTGCCTGATTTCTTGTGATTCAGATTTTTCTCAAGAGTATTCTTCTTTGATGACAATGTAGTGTTCTTTTTGTGCTCCTTCACACCATGTAGATCTGTGGTGATTTTTTCTAGCAGAATTTTTCTGGGAGGCTTTTGGGAAATTTTTGGCTAGGTGGCCTGTCTCAAAGCAGGATCGACATCTGAAGAGGACACTTTCATAATCGAGTTTCTGGTTCCACACATAGTCTTTACTTGTTAGGTGTATTTCAGCTGGGAATCCAGTGCTGAAGTCCATTTCCACACATATGTGTGCATAGGTGGTTCAACGATATTCCTTTGTTTCTGGGCCCCTGTAGTAAAATTTCCCAATTTCATTTCCAATGGCTTTTAGCGAAGAGAAATTCGAGAGATGCAAGGGTAGGTTTAGCAATCTCACCCAAACTGGTGTTGAGCTTATGACTGTTGTTGAGGGATCGAATGATGGGTTCCATGGGCTCATGAATAGGCCTGATTTTTTCCAAAACCAAGGGCCAGAATCTAGAATACATTGTCTACTTTCAGGGTTTTCAAAATCTATTATAAAGAAACCCCTAGCACAAGGGTAGATATTAATTGCATCAGGAATTAGAGGCTTCCATACCTCCGAGATTCAACTGTGGAGAGCTGTCAGCCGCAGCCAAAAACCATTGAATCGGTAGACTAGGGCACTTTTAGAGAACTTTAAAGCCTCATCGAGTGAGGCCTGGACCAGCTGGATAGTGGGACCTGGGGCTCAACTGACGATATGGGCCGGAACTTGCCCCTCAGAGGCAGACAGAACTAAGCCAGCAGCTAATTTCGCGAAGCTGGGAGCCATCTGGAGAATGCTATCCTACTTAGTATAAAATATTGCCAAAGAGAAGACCACAGAAGATTGCCGAAGAGAAGTGAAAAGCCACAGATCTATAAAGAAGTTTCGCAGATCTATAAACCGCAGAAGGCCCAATCAATGAGAAGAGAAGTGAAGAGCTTCAGATCTATGGCAGCCACAAGATCTACTATTCATATAACATCCAGCAGGCTTGTCCTGAGTTTCTTCTTAATCACGCACAATTGATCGGAACCATGAATTTTTGTTTTGCTGTATTCTAGCAATGGCTGCCAGGAAAAGGCCCAATCGATGAAGAGTCGTAGATCTGGAATTCTGAAAGAGGGTCGAAAAATGACAGAGTTCTCATGCAAAGACGGAAGACCAGACTCAACTTAAGGACTATGGATGCACAGATCCAAAATGTATTGTAAATGGTATTCAAAATGTATTGTAAAGTGGAAGTCGAAAGGACACACATGGAATATAAAGAGCCATGTAAGTTAAAAAGCCATAGCAATTCAAACAATCATGAGGGTAGTCAAATAATCAGAAGGAGGGGAAGCATCACCCCTTGGTTATATATACTCCCTCATTGTATGAGAAAATCACATTTTCACCTTGGCTCCTCCTGCAAGGCATTAGAGAGACAAATCCGTTCTTCTGAGGAGCAAGATGTTCATTGTATACATGTGTCGTGGAACTTTTACTTAATAACATAAGCCTTCAAGGCCAACATGTTCTTCATGCATGGATTATGGATATTTGTAAGAATATTCTGTGAATTTTTGTAATTCATGTTTTCTTTCATTTGTGCTAAAGTAGTTGAAATATTTCAGTTATTTTGGTACTTATCATATTGAGAATGTGATGTAATTGTTATTATCATTGTCACATCCTCGTGGACTATTCCGCTAGATATTAGACACATATTCCTTGTTATATTGGTTTCAATGACCATTGCATCTCTATGGAATATTACACTTGATGTGCCACATACCCTTCTTTTTCATGTGTGTCTCTACTATGGGGGTACTACTACCTCTCTCGTAGAGGCTCACTTCTCCTCCCCTCCACAGTGAAAGAAATTTGACACATATGATCGAACTCTCACTAGGCACACCCCCTTACTTTTCAAAGACGCATGTTCACTCCTATCTCCTGTTGACAGGTATATCCAAGGCATATCTCTAATATAACTAAAAACAAGGTTGATATTCTGGATGGGGCTCCTACTCCAAAATATGTGATGGCTAATTGGGACTTCACATCGGGAAGACCCCTTAGTTGACATATTTCCAACACCGTCAATAATGGCACTAGAAGGAGGGCCAAACGACATCCTGTGCCCATTGAGTTTTCTTTGAATCTCCTATCCAAAATTTCTCTTCCCCAAATCATAATCCCAAGATGTTTTTCTAAATAGCTTAAGCTTACCATCCCTAATGAAGTTTTCCATAACCTGTCCCAATTTAAGTTTTCCAGTTTTTTCTTTCTAATGGAATACATGGCAACGATGGTATGGCTATATTTATCACCCTCACATTTGAAGGTTGTGTTAAGAGATGGTATCATACATTACCCATTACTTCAATTCATTCATTCAACCAGCTTGCAAAGGTGCTTCATAAAGAATTTGATAGGTATGATTACTAGGATGTTATTAAAAGAATCAATCAACTCATAATAGATCCTAATGAATAATTTGAGGGAATTTCTAATAGATTCCTTCATTTATGTTATGAGTTTCCTGAAGAATATATGGATCAAGATTTATGTAAGAAAAAGTTTGAACAAGTGGTTTTTATTTATTTGAATAAGTTTCAATCTAAACCTCCCGATGTTTTCACTTCCCCAACTCTTGTGAATCATGAGACACCTCTAATTTCAGAGGAGGAACCTATTATTCCCTTTTTCCCTTATCCTCCTCCTTTTCCAGTCCCGATGTGGGTGCCTCCTTGCAGTGATTATAAAGTTTGGAAATATGCAAATCAAATTCCTGATCCATCTTCTCATTCTTCTTTTGCTTTTCACAATTCATATTCAATGAAGTAAATTCCAAATTGGCTCATGGAGCCTACGATGGAGACTAACTCCTCCATTTTGCAAGATGATATTATTGTTCATAATTTTAGTCTTGAGTTTGATGTCAATTTCTTTTATCCCTTTTCATCTACAAGCCATGACACTTTATACCATGATCTACTTGATCGATCTGTCCCACCAGCTAGTTTTTCACGCTCTCTTGATTTTCATGTTGCTTGTTCAAATTTTGATCTTGTACAAGGCAGTCAAATTACATAGGTAGGGGAGCAGGAAGGAGAAGATTCCCTCAATATTTCTTCTATTTTCCAAAATCCTCCATTTCAAAACAATGCATTTCCATTCTTAGATGTTTTCCAATTTGTTAATCTCTGTAGTGAATCAATTGTAATCAATTCTTTCGATCAATCTGTGGCCTTGGGAACCAATCATTATGATGATGATGACTCTATTGAGTAATGAAATCACAAATTCCCATGTTTATTAGCTAATCTTTTGCTTTGTCATGAAGATTTTACTTTAGATCCAGAGTTTGATTTAGTCAAAGAAGATGTGCTTATCTAACCTTCCTCTTCATTACACTATCCCTTGTGATCTACCATTTGTGATGCATCTACTTGTAACTGGCATATTGTAACACCCCCTCCTCCAATATCTATCCAAGGCAACCGGATAGCTAAGGTAAACATGAAATGAGAGAGGCTACTATAAGGATTCAACCTCCTTGATGACCTTAAGGAAATGGAATCGAAGAAACACCTTAAACAAACCCATCCACATTAGCAACAACACCCTCAGGAGACATGTAAGCTACTCAAGCATCCTATCCCTGATTCCCACTGATGTTTTAAGCCTTTTAACCCCTGGTCTCTCTCATGCTATAGGCATGACAATGTTTAGATGCCAAAGTCTCTTTCACAGGCCAATGTGATGGCATCCCTAGACTCTTTTTAGTAAACCTATGCCGGCGTCCCCGAGATTTGAGCTACTTTTTTAGCCCAGAATCTTGACCTCTACCAAGAGCTCATTACAACCTATAGAATCCATAAAATTCATGATCACAAGATAAAAAAATCAAAAATAAACCTCAGGACTAGGCCTAAGCATCCCCAACCGAGAATGATATTCTGTCAAACAGTTGGCATCAATGCAACCTATAGGTCTAGGATACAAGATAGATCATAAATGACTAAAAGCAATTATTAAACATAACCATAAGGATCACCACCTGCTCCATTGAACTTTTATAACATCAATTAGGTTTTTCATCCATCCATTTAACAATTACAAGTAAATACATGAAATGATGATGAAATGAACTAGTCATATAACCATGCTTATAACCAGCATAAAGCCATATAAATATCAGAGATATGGTAGCTATAAAATCCAAATATAAACAAATGAAAAAGTAAGAGAAATTATCTTTTATTAATCATAGGCAAATCCGACCAAGTCCAATATTTCCACGTACCACCCGACCATAAACATGGTTGAACCGAATCTCTCTTTCATCCAGTCACCCTCGTGCCATATTCCAAGCATGAATGTGGGATCTCATAGAACAACTAAGGGAATCCATAAGTTAAACCACCTGTGCCCTCATCAAACTATGATCACACCCAAATTGGTGCTCTGATCACAACTGAACCAAATTTGGAATGCCATCTAGAATCCATCATTATCCTTGAGGAATTTTTCCATCTCCTTGTCTCTCAGGCTTTATTGTAATACAATCCCAAATCACTATGCCCTAAACCGAAACCAGCCTCTTAGGATTTATGCAATCCAAACCCGAATCACTAGGCCCTAAATCGAGACTTCTCCCTCAGGCATTACCGTGTATCCCGCTGAAACCAGTCAAGGGATTCCTAAGCCTTTGGAAATGAACCTTGAGACCACCTCTACCCCAAATTCTGAAATCCATCTGGCAAACCAAAGCTCAAAACTAAGATAAACATCCCAACATACCATGGAATTCATAAAAAGGAAAGGCTAGGTTGAAAACCACTGTCATAACCTGGCAAAACCATGCCACCAACAACAAGAGAACCATACACCAACATGCAAATCCATGCATGTCCAAACCAGCTAGGAAATCACATATGCAAAAGGTTGCCTACAAGTATTCCTATTGAAGCTGCTTGATATTTCTCTTTCTTGATCATTCCTTTCATTTGCTTGATTTTCCTTCCTTGATCCAAAACTAGAGTTCTCCAAGAAAACTCTACGTGACCAAGTGTGTGTGTGAGAGAGAGAGAGAATAATGAGAGAGCTCCAAACTCTAACTAACAAAAGGTTACAAAGTGATCCTCAAAATCCTTTTTATGAATGAAGCCTCTATTTTCTTCATTTTTCATTATTTTCCTTCAATTTCCTCCTCACATGCAACCTATGACCTTTCACCTAACTTTTCTCCTAATTTCCTTTATTTTCATAAATAAATGTGCCAAAAGTTCCTTTTTTCCTTTTAATGCCTTTGCCTTAGCCTTTTCCAATATTCCTTAGCCCAAAACACACATCTAGTGATTCCCACTAGAATATATTTGCCCAACATTCACCTTGGAATAAGTGTCCCTTAACCATGGTCTTATTTTTCCTTTATTAACTTTTATTACATGCAATTTTCACCAGGGTTGTTACAGGACCCCCCCCCCCCTTGGGGAACACCATCCTTGGTGTTAAACCACACCATGACCTTAGTAAAACCACTGAAAAGAAAACATATTTCCTATGGAGCTTTATAACTTAGCTCATTGCAGTATTTACAATGAAAGACTTGCTCAAAAGCAAAACACCATGACAACATGACAAGATAACAATCATACTAACTTGACACCCATACCGCTTATTGGATCTTTATAACTTATGTTAGGTCCCTATACTACTAGTGTAATCCCTTATTGTTATTATTACAACCACCTTATTATATTGTTGTGCCCATGTAGTCCCCATATTGTTATTATTGTGCCCCATAGAAGCCCACTATTGTGATTTTTGTGCCCTTACATTATTATTGTTATGTCACCTCTGATTATATTATGACCACTTAGACTCCTATATGTAGAAAGGAGGTCTTGTCATTTGTATCATTAAAGAATTGTTCATTTGTGTAATGTAAAGGAGGTTTCCTCCTCGAAGAGGCTTATTTCTAAGGTGTTGATCTATCTTTTCTATCTTTTTGTGAGATGGTTTCATAACATTTGGTATCAAAGCTTTGGATTCTAGGGTTTCTCTGCTCCAAACAAGTCATCGTGGAATTTTCACTATAACATTTTCGCTATGAAGTTTCACAAGCTAAAAATAAAATCCATTTGATAAGAGATCGGTCTGAAGCTCGGGTCTGAATTTTAGATATGGTATCACTATATTTTCGGAGATATGATCTGAGGAAGTTAGGGTTTTTGCAAGCTCTAGAATTTCATCTAAAACAGGCCATCGTGGAAGTTTCGCTATAACTTGTTTTCTACGAAGTTTCAGAAGCTAAAAAACAAACTCATTTGAGAAGAAAGCAGTCTGAACCTTGGGTCCAAATTTCAGATATTGTCTCACTATTTTTTTTGATATATGATCTGAGGAAGTTATAGTTTTTGCATACCCTCGAATTACATCTTAAACAAGTGACCTTGGGAAAATTGTCATAACTTTCTCTCTGAGCATTAGATTGAAATTTCATAAGAAGTTACAGAAAGAGCACAGACCGTAGGTTTCTGTGTATATTGTTCAAATCAGAAGGTCAAAACAGTGACACATGGCTCTTCATACAAGTTCACTCTTCTGAAAAGGTATATAATCAGGTCACCTTGGGAGAATGTGCATAACTCTTTCTTGGAGAATCCAATTTCGATCAGACTAGTGGCATTGGAAATAGGACATAAAGTGCTACTATAGGTCACGATTTCAGAACTGGAAGATCCAAAATTACAGAGTTACTGTCATTTCAAGATCAAGATCCTAAAATCAAGAAAAGTCAATATGAGGAAGTTTGATGGCAAGGATCCGGTAAATTGGATACTACAGATGGAGAAATATTTTCATCTACATGAGTTTCAACTGTTACAAAAGGTACATATTGCATCTTTATATTTAGAACCAAATCAATTTTTATGGTATAAAGGACTTTGTTCTCGTAAAGAACTTGTCATTTGGTCAATTTTCACGGAAGAAATGATAGAACATTATGAGGATACAAAGAGTGACACCTTCTTTAGCCAATTGATAAATCTCGAACAAAATGGTTCAATGGCAGAGCACATTGAGGACTTTCAAAAATTGAATATAAGGGTAAATGATATTCCAGACAATCAAAGGATTGATGTCTTCATAGGGAATTTAAAGGAGAACATTCAACATGAGGTTCGTCTTTGGGAACCTGATTCATTCGAGAAGGCATTCAGGTTGGCAAGAAAAATTGAAAGCGAAATTATGGAAACAAGGAACCCCACCACTCACAACTATAATTATGGAAGTGTTTTTTCTCCTAGCCTTCCATAACCTACAAGGTTTACATGACAACAATTGGAAGGAAAAAGAGAAAAAGGGCTTTGTTACAATTGTGATAGAAAATACACTAAAGGTCATAAGTGTGTTGAGAAGAAATTATTTTACATAGATTATGAAGAGGAGGAAGAAACATAAAAAGAAGATGATATACACTAGGAAAAAACCCCGGAGAAAGAAGAAATGAATCTGACCATATCTTGTAAAGCATTTTCAAGAATTACCACTCCTCAAACTCGCAAGATAGAAGGACATATCAAGAAGAAAAAGGTTCAAGAAGTGAAAGATCACATTGAGAAAGAAGAAATGAATCTGACCATATCTTGTAATGCATTGGCTGGAATTACCACTCCTTAAACTATCAAGATAGAATGACATATCAAGAAGAAATATGTTCAAGAAGTGAAAGATCACATCGAGCATCAAGAAATGAATCTGACCATATCTTGTAATGCATTGGCCAGAATTACCACTCCTCAAACTATCAAGATAGAATGAAATATCAAGAAGAAAAAGATTCAGGTAGTGAAAGATCACATCGAGCATCAACAACAAGTTCTCTAACTTTTAAAGGATAACTCCACTTTGGTGCAGAATCGAATGAAACAACAAGCAGATCAACATCACAGTGAAAGAAGTTTTGATGTAGGTGATTGGCTATTTTTACGGCTGCATCTCAAGCAAGCTATTTATGAGAAGGAAATGTTGGAAATACTACATGTACTTAAGAAATGGTGACCTTACCTAATGGGAAGACACTTCAAGGTAAAAATGCATCATGATAGTCTTAAATACTTTTTAGAACAAATATTATCTTTATCATAACAGAAAAAATGGGTCGCAAATATGTTGGGTTATGACTTTTAAATCATCTACAAAAAAGGGAATCAAAATGTTGTTGCAGATGCACTCTCAAGAAAGGATGAGGGTGTGGAAGCATTGTCTTATGCTATTTCTATTATCCAAGCAGATTGGATAAACAAAGCAAGGGATGAATGGAAGAAGGACGAAGAAGTGTGGCCACTCATTCAAAAGTTGTAGAAGATCCCAGTTCAAACAATATTGCAAGAACTTGATGAGGAAGGAAAAATAATATTGGAACCTGGAGCAATCATAGAAATAAAAACCAGATAGCTATGAAATCAATCAATTCAGAGTATCTCATCAAGTGGAAGAACTTACCCGCTAAAGATTCCACATGGGAGGATAAGAATTTTATTCATAAGCATCAAAAACTACTCAGGCGTTGAGGTCAACACTTTTTGAAGGAGAGGGGCATGTTAGGTCCCTATACTACTAGTGTAATCCCTTATTGTTATTATTACAACCCCCTTATTATATTGTTGTGCCCATGTAGTCCCCATATTGTTATTATTGTGCCCCATAGAAGCCCAATATTGTTATCGTTGTGCCCTTACATTATTATTGTTATGTCGCCTCTTATTATATTATGACCCCTTAGACTCCTATATATAGAAAGGAGGTCTTGTCATTTGTATCATTGAAGAAAGGAGGTTTCCCCCCTCAAAGAGGCTTATTTCTAAGGTGTTGATCTATCTTTTCTATCTTTTTTTGAGCTGGTTTCATAACAACTTAGATCATGGTGGTATTTACATCCATATACATATACATACATATACCAAAACATTAGAAAAACATATGCCAAAAATATACCAACATCAAACCAAAACTTCTTTTCCTCAACTGGCAAACAATGAAAGATACAGGGCCTGCATCTGATCCGCCATCTCCCATGTAGCTTCTTCTTCAGGCCCAAAGTGCTTCCACTGCACTTTAAATTTCTATATGGCTCTATTCATGAGCATTAGTTTCTTCTGCGGCAATATGCACTAAGGTACCGGATAGAACTCTCCTTCTTGCTCCACCGGCAATACAGACCAATCAATAACATGATAAACATCCTATATATACTTCTTAAGCATTGAAATATGTAAAACATTATGGACTTTCATTGTTCGAGGCAGTGCAAGTTGATATGCCATTAGTCTAATCCTCTCAAGGATGTCGAAAGGCTCGCAATATTGTGGTGTCAACTTGGCACATGAACCAATCCTCAAAGATAATTTTTTGGGCTTGATGCACAAATACACATTCTGCCCAACCTGAAACTCTTAAATACCCTATGATGATCCGCATAAATCTTATATCTATCCTATGTTGCCTTTAGATTCTTCTTTATAACATGCATTTTCTACTCCATTTATGCCAACATATTCAATCCAATAAGTACCCTATTCATTGGATCACTCCAGCTGATGGGAGTGTTACAACTTTGTCCATACAATGCCTCGAAAGGACTCATCCTCAATCACTCTTGATAACCATTTTTGTATGTGAACTCAACCAATGGAAGATACTCCTCCCATTTCCTCTATTGGTGTATCACATACATACTCAACATATCCTCCAAGATCCTATTGACCCTCTCTGTCTATCCATTTGTCTACAGATGATAAGTTGTATTGAAGGCCAATTATGTACCCAAACATGTAAATAACTCCTTCCAGAACTTGGAAGTGAAATTTGCATCCCTGTCCAACCCAATCTTTTTTAGAACATCATGCAGTGTCACTATCTCCCTGATGAACAACTGTGCTACCTCATTGGTTGAATATGTAGTCTTTACTGGAATGAAGTGAGCTACCTTGCTTAACTTGTCAACCATAACCATAATAGAATCATGATGTCTCACTGTCCTTGGAAGACCTGTAATGAAATCCATGGAAATGACCTCCCATTTCGATTCTGGAATTGCTATAGGCTATAGTAAACCACCTAGATGCTTACATTCGGCCTCTATCTAGTGATAATATAAAAATCTAGCCACGAACTATGTGACTTCCTTCTTCAGATTTGGCCAATAGTAGAACTTCTTCACCGCCGTCAACATCTTCTGATATCCTAGATGACTCGAGTATGGATTGGCGTGAAACTCCCTCAAGATAAGCTTCTTGAGCTCATTGCAATTCTTCACATAGATCATGTCCCTAAATCTCACCAAGCCATCTGCCATGAAATAATAATATGCATCTTGATCACTAGTACCTGTACCTGCACCTATACTCTATTGTAACCTATGCATGATTTTCATGTACTTATCATCCCGTTTTCCTGCCTGCAATATCCTATCCTTTAACTCTATCTGATAAGAGCGCATAGCTCCTATATGATTTACATGTACCTTCCTTCTAAGAGAATCTGCAACCCATTTATCCTTCCCTTTTATGTACCTGATCTTGAAGTTGAACTCACTAAGGGTAGTTAATCATCTAGCTTTCCTGGAATTTAGATTTGACTGGTCAAACAAATACCTCAACCCACCATGATCGCTCATCAATGTAAACATCTTGCCAAGAAGATAGTGCCACCACATCTTCAATGAATGTATAATCATTGCTAGCTCAAGGTCATGTGTCAGATAGTTATGCTCATGCTCATTCAGTTTCTATGACTCACAGCACACTACTTGTCCTTCTTGCATGAGAACTCCTCCAAGTCCTCTCTTGCAAGCATATGTACACAGTAAAAGCTCCTTGTTCGGATCCACAATCTTTAGCATTGGTGCATGTGTCAACAACTTCATAAGATGCTCAAAACTAGCCTGACACTCCTCTGTCCATTCAAACTTCTTAACTTTATGCTACAATGATGTGATAGGATATGCAATGCGTGATATGTTCCTGATGAACTTCCTGTAGTAAGGTGCCAATCCCATAAATGATCTCAACTCATCCACATTCTTAGGAGTTTCCCACTCCATGATGGCCATTATCTTTTTTGGATCTACTTCTATGCAATCCTTGGAGACAACATGCCCCAAGTAATGTACCTCAGTCTGAAAGAAGCTACACTTGCTAAGTTTAGCATACAATTGATGCTCTCTTAGCAATCTCAACACTGCTGCTAAATGCTCGGCATGTTCTTCCTTATTCGTAGAATATACCAACATGTCATCACTGAATACAATAAAAAACTTGTCCGGATAAGGACACAATACACTAATTATCAAACACATAAATGTAGCTGGAGCATTAATCAAACAAAACAGAACAACAAAAAACTCATAATGCCCATACCTAGTCTTGAATGTAATCTTGAAGATATCCTCTTCCTTGATGTGTACCTGATGGTATGCCGATCTCAAGTCAATCTTAGAAAACACTGCTACTCCCTTCAACTGATAAAAAAAAGTCCTCAATCCTTGGCAATGGGTATCTATTCTTAATCGTTACCTTGTTCAGCTACCTGCATTCAATGCACAATCTAAGAGTACCATCTTTATTCTTTACGAACAACACTGGTGTGCCCCAAGGTGATATAATTGGTCTAATGTATCCCTTTTCAATTATCTCCTTTAACTGTAACTTCAACTCTCCCAACCTAGGTGTGCTCATCCTGTAAGGTTCCTTGGATGTCAGAGATGCCCCTGGCACCAACTCAATAGAAAATTCTACCTCCCTATGAGGTGGAAACTCTGTAATGTCCTCAGGGAATACATCCTGAAACTGCTACAAAATTAGGTACTTGCTTAACACATCTGCATCCTCAACCTCCTTACCCTTTTCACTAGAAATGTGCACTGCAAACACACACAACATTTTCTGCAACTACTCTTAGCCTACATAGCGGTAACCATTCTCACTGATGCGAGCTTCTTCTACCCTTGCAAATTCCTATTTTCCCACTATCATCCACACGCTCAATGGCCTTGTCGAAGAAATCCAATTTGGTCCTTTGAAGGTATAGTCAATCCATACCCAAAAGCATATTGTACAATCCCAATGGAAATACATTCAAATGTGTTGTTGTAGGTATACCATTTAATTCAAATTCACAAGCTCTCACCCAATGGTGAACTCTTCTCTTTGTACCTATAGCCAATTGTACCAACCAAGATTCTGCATGCACTTCTTTTCTCAAACCACACTTATCCACCATGTCAGGATTAATATAACTATAGTTAGATCGAGGATCAATCAAAATAGAAACAACTTCATCACAAATCTTACGTCCATCTCAATGATCGATGCCTGATGATCTACCTTCCTGTTGTCCACAACTGCATAGATCTGAGGAATGTTATGACCAATATCACCAATTGTATGTTCCTCCTAAGCACTGTAGATCTGGGGTCTACCACCACTCTGATGTTGTGGAAAATGCCTCTTACGATGATCCTTACCACATATCCAACACTGCAATGGTTCCCTACCACCGCCTCTAGCCTGTTGCTCTCCATGTCCCTTCTCAGTTGTATTGAATTTCTTGTAAGGAACAACATTTTATTTCTCACTTACATCTGAGGTCTTCCTGTCTTTGGTGGCCATTTTCCTTTAGCTTTCTCATTTCTTTTGAAGTCATGCTTAGGCTCAACTTTGTGCTTCAACTGCTCATAACAATGTTTCAACTTTTGGATGGTCACCTCCAACGATCTAGGCTCATCAAACTCAATCCAGTCTTTCTATGCTGCTGGAAATTCACTAATGAATCTCTAAACCTTAGCCTTCTGCTCCTTGAGGTAAGGCACATATCTCAACAACTCCAAAAATCTACTAGTATACTCCTCATCTTTCATAGAAACCATCCGCAACTCATAAAACTCCTTAGCTTTGTCATCATAGTACCTCTCCGACAAGTAATTCTTCTTGAAGAGCCTTTCAAATGCATGCAATTCAAATCCTCCTCATGTATATCTTTGACATTATTCACGTATTCCCACAAAATATTCACTTTACCTTTGAGACTGAAAGTGGTTATCTTTGCTTTCATGTTTTCTGAATAATCATGCAATCGGATGTTCATACCGAGCAACCATGACTCTGCATCTTGTAATTTCTTCATCTCTCTATCAAAGGTAGGTGGATTTTCCTTCTTAAACTCATCTGGAGAGTATCCCCTATCACTCCTCCTGTAATGATGACAACGATGACAATCATGATGCCTATCAGAGACAAAACTAGAATAGTACTTGTTTTTATCACCTCCCCTATCGAGAGTATCCAACAACTTGCCATCGCTCACCGTGTCAAATCTATCTGACCTGTGTCTACTAGGAGACCTACTACCATGTGCCCCATTAGTTTTTTCCTCATGTTCATGGCTGATCTGAGGTGGTCCTTGTTGCTGCAATTATGACAAACTCTGAAGTAGTATCACATTCACCTCTACTTGTTTCTCTTGTGCCTACATGATTTTGTCATTGTATGATTTGAAACTTCTTATTTATTCCTTTAGGCTTATTAATGTGTCTTCCAAGTTAGAAGAGTGTCCCATACCACGCTTCCCATCTGATTGACAAGGAGATTCTATGTAGTCTACCACCTTGCTATCCATTTGATCTCTTTCCTACAAGGCATACTATGTCATCTAAACCAAATCACAATAAACCAACGTACCTTAGAATAATTTGGGGAGGATACCTTACCTACAATATCATCAAATCAACGTGATACATGCGTAACATAAACATAATAGCATATAGACATATATCGAATAAGTGCATCAACACATCAACATCATTCTAGTTAGGGTCCAATTATCAATGCAAGGCCATATCAACAATGCATACTATGACCTAATGCTTGAAAACAACCATTACTCCATTGTACACATCTCCACATGCAACTATCAACATGCATAAAAAATTCCTAATCAACTACACATACGTATGAACGCATGTAGTCGAGCATAATTGATCATTTTTTGTAACCATCCCACAATACTAATATATGTAATTAAACAACCAAGAATACAACCTAACATACAAGGATGTAATCATGCTCCATATAATCATGTAACCCGTCATATACTTCTGACGATGCATCCCACAAAATCAAGAACAAGTTCCTCATGACAACCTTACTACAATCATGATCAACATGATGCAATGAAATAAGCACGTGGAATGCAAGTGTAAGAGACACACATGCAATTAACATGCATGCATGACCAACACATTCACCCAAGGAGAGCACAACTACACTTTGATACCAACCTGTAACACCCACTCCTCCCATATCCACGTAATGCAACTGAACAGCTGGGGTAAAAATGCAACAAGACGGGCTACTGTAAGGTATTCAACCTCCTTGGTGACCTTAAGGAAATGGAATCAATAGAACACCTTAAACAAACCCATCCACAAAAGCAACAACACCCTCAGGATACATGTCAGCCACTCAGACATCCTGTCCCTGAGTCTTGCTGATTTTTTAAGCCTTTTAACCCTTAGTCGCTCTCATGTTATAGACATGACAACATCCAAAAGCCAAAGCCATTCTCACAAGACTATGTGCCAATGTCCCTAGACTCTTTTCAGCATACCTATGCTAATGTCCTCAATATTTGAGCCACTTTTCTAGCCCAGAATACCAGCCACTTCCCAGAACTTGGTAAAACCTACAAAATCCATAAAATACATGATGACAAGATAAAAAAATCAAAAATCAACCTCAAGACTAGGCCTGAGCATACCCAATCGAGACTGACATTCTGTCAAACACTTGGCATCAATGCAACCTACAGGTCTAGGATATAAGACATAGCATAAATGACTAAAAGCAATTATTAAACATAACCATAAGGATCACCACCTTCTTCATTGAACTTTTATAACATCAATTACATCTTGCATCCATCCATTTAACAATTAAAAGTAAATACATTAAATGATCATGACATGAACCAGTCATATAACCATGCTGATAACCAACATAAAACCATATAAATACCATAGATATGACAACCATCAAATCCACATATAAACAAATGAAAAAGTAAGAGAACTTAGCTTTTATTAATCATAGGCAAATCCAACCAGGTTCGGGACTTCCACATACCACCCAACCATAGACATGGCTGAACCAAATCTCTCTTTCAGCCAGTCACCCCCGTGTCATATTCCAAGCATGAATGTGGGATCTCATAGAACAACCAATCCAAGAACAACCAAGGGAATCCAGAGGTTAAACCACCTCCACCCTCATCAAACTATGATCACACTAAAACCGGTGCTCCAATCACAACCAAACCAAACTTGGAATTCCGTCCAGAATCCATCACTATCCTTGAGGAATTTTTCTGTCTCCTTGTCTCTCAGTATTTACTGCAATCCAATCCCAAATCATTGGGCCCTAAATTGATACTAGTCTCTCAGGCTTTACCGCAATTCAAACTAGGATCACTAGGCCCTAAAATGGGACTTCTCCCTCAAGGTTTACCATGTATCTTGCCAAAACCGGTCAATGGATTCCTATGCCTTAGAGAATGAACCTTGAGACCACCTCCACCCTAAATTCTGAAATCCATCCGACAAACCAAAGCTCAAGACCAAGATAAACATCCCAATGTACCATGGCATCTAGAAAAAGGAAAGGCTAGGCTAAATCCACTATCATAACCCAAAAAAACCATGCCACTAATAGTAAGAGAACCATACACCAACATGCAAATCCATGCAAGCCAAAACCAACTAGGAAATCACATATGCAAAAGGTTACATGTAAGTATTCTTGCTGAATCTACTTGATCCTACTCTTCCTTCCTAGATCCTTTCTTTGCTTCCTTTCCTTTTCTTGCTTTTCCTTCCTTGATCCAAAACTAGAGTGCTCCAATAAAACTCTAAGTGACAAGAGTGAGAGAGAGAGAGAGAATAATGAGAGAGATCCAAACTTGAACTAACAAAAGGTTACCAACTGATCCTCATAAGCCTTTTTATGAATAAGGCCTCTATTTTCTTCATTTTTCATTATTTTCCTTCAATTTTATCCTCACATGCAACCTGTGACCTTTCACCTTACTTTTCTCCTAATTTCCTTTATTTTCATAAATAAATTTGTCAAAAGTGTCTTTTTGCCTTTTAATGTTTTTCCCTTAGCCTTTTCCAATTTTCTTTAGCCCAAACCACACATCAAGTGGTGCCCACTATGATATATTTTCCCAACATTTAGCTTGGAATAAGTGTCCCTTAACTGTGGTATTCTTTTGCCTTTATTAACTTTTATTACATGGAATTTTCACCAGAGCTATCACAGAACTCCCCCCGGGGAACACTGTCCTTAGTTTTAAACAACAGATGACCTAAAAAAAAACCATTGAAAAGAAATATACCATGTGTCCTGGGTGATCTATGTTGTTATAACGTCAATTATTCTAAGTGTGAGATCACAGTCGAAGTTTTATCATTGTTCACATATGTCTAACCAATATTACACTTAGCCATTTCTAAGAAGGCTTCCTGACTAAGAAACTTTTATTCACCTAGCCTCCTTGAACTGATCACTATGCAGTTTTAGTTCTCTAGCTGTGACCTTGCGCACTATGCAGTTTTTGTACCCAAGCTCCATCCTTAACCTCCAGAATTGCTCAATAATTCCTCCCAACCTAGCCTTCACTGTGCACTTTGCAATCACAAGCCTCAACCTCACTCACTGAGTGTATGAACTGTGCAATTGTGTAACAAAAAAACCTCCCTTGTCTCCTAGAATAGCACAGTATGTCCTCTCAGTGGCCATCCCCACAGCATGTCCCGCTGACTCTCAGAATTGTGCAATTTTTTCCCTTAGTCCTACATGAATTGCGCATTGTGTAGTCTTAGGGCTCAAGACTTACCCATGGCTACTTGAGCAGTGCAACTAAGGAGTTACTGATCCCTCTCTCCCAGCCTGTCACCTAGCTCCAACTCATTTAATGAATCAAAATGCAATATCTTAGACTAGGGGGTTTTTAGACTGATGTTGTCTCGTCATGAGTGAATTGCAGATGCGGGTACTCTATCATACCATGGAAAGATGATGAAGAAGGAGATGAAGGAGGGAAGCATGTTGAAAGACACACTTGTAGCTGAACACAAAATTCTATCAATCAAGAAAAACGAAGGGACACTAGTTTGCAACCACCAGTCAAGACTTGAGATCATTGAATATTCCTCATTACCAAGCCATGCAGAGGTGCCAAGAGAAAAGCATTCTCAAGAAGACATTCAGCACAATGTAGCAATAGTGGCTTGACATTACCACATCATTAATCAATCCATGTCAACATGTCATGCCATGTCATGCAATGAGTTGTCATATGCCACATCGTCATTATGGATCATGTAAATGGTATTAAACATTTATTGTAAAGTGGAATTCCAAAGGACACACATGGAATATAAAGAGTCATGTAGGTTGAAAATTCATAGGAAGTCAAAGAGTCACGAGGAGGGGAAGCATCACCCCTTGGTTATATATACTCCCTCATTGTATGAGAAAATAACTTTTTCACCTTGGCTCCTCCCGCAAGGCATTAGAGAGACATGTTAGCTATTTTAAGGAGCAAGGAGTGGCTCCAATGCTACATTATTGGAGCTAGTGATGTTCATTGTATACAAGTGTCTTGGAACTTTTACTTAATAACATAAGTCTTCAAGGCCAACACGTTCTTCATGCATGGATGATGGATATTTGTAAGACTATTATGTGAATGTTTGTAATTCATGTTTTCTTTCATTTGTGCTAAATTAGTTGAACTATTTTAGTTATTTTGGTACTTATCATATTGAGAATGTGTTGTAATTGTTATTATAATTGTCACATCCTCGTGGACTATTTTGTTGGATATTAGATAGATCTTCCTCGCTATATTGGTTTCAATGACATCGCATCTCTATGGACTATTCCACTTGATGTCACATGGACCCTTATTGTTCATGTGTGTCTCTACTAGGGTGGTAATACTACCTCTCTCTTAGAGGCTCACTTCTCCTCCCATCCGTAGTGAAATAACTTTGACACACATATGATTGAACACTGACCATGCACACCCCCTTTCTTTTTGAAGGCGCATGTGCACTCCTCTCTCTTGTTGACAATTATATATAAGGCATATATCTAACATAATTGTCAATCGAGCTACTATTCTGGATGGGGTTCCTACTCTGAACAGTGTGAGGGCTAAATGGGAACCCCTTGGTTGAAAAATTTCCAGCACCATTAACACATACACAATCCGGATCCTCAGGAAATCAACAATACTAGAATGTTTTTGTCCTTTTGAGATTATAAAATTTGAATCGGGGCTCAAATATTTAGGGTTTTACTTGAATCCCGAATTCTATAGAAATAAGCATTGGTCTTAGCTCTTGGCTAAGCTAGAAAATAAACTTTCACGGTGTAACTGTAGATGGATTTCAAGAGTTGGGAATTTTGTATTGGTTAAATCGGTAATTGAAGCGATTCTTGTGTATTGGATGTCCTTGGCATGGATCCCAAAGGGGATTCTAGAAAGGCAAGAAAGATTTGTTTCAAATTTCTATGGGAAGGGACACAAGAATATTTTGTATTTGCATGTGTTAAATGGTTGGGGAGTTCAACTTCCAAGCTCTTAGGGGGCTAGGGTTTAAAAAGTATTTTATTTTTCTCAAAAGTACTTGCACCAAAATTTGGGTGGAGGATCCTTACCACCTCTAGCATCTGGACAAATGTTGTCACGGAGAAATACATCAAGTTGGATTCTCCAGAGGATTGGATTAGGCATCTTAATAGAACAAGAGGTAATATATCAATTGTATGGAGGGTTGATTTAAACTATTTTGATCTAATCTCTTCAGGGTTTACACGGAGGATTGGGAATGGACATGTTGTTGCTTCCAGAGATAGCCTCAAATTTATTACAAGACCAGTGCCTAGAACATCTATATTTTGTGTGTCTCATATGATTCTCAAGAAACTGGAGACATCACATATCTATATATATATATATATATATATATATATATATATATATATATATATATATATATATATATATATATATATATATATATATATATATATATATATATATATCTATATATATATATATATATATATATCTATATATATATATATATATATATATATATATATATATATATATATATATATATATATATTCAAAATATATAATAAACAACAAGGGTTGGTTCATTCATTTAAAGGCGTAAGCCATGTATTTATACTTCTTCACATACACAACTCACAGAAATATATGTATAAACTAGTGGAGGCCAGGTAATTCAAGGACCTACATTTTAATAAGATTTGGCAAAAAAATGAGAGAGGATAAGGAGATAGAGTAACTCATCACATAGAGCTTGAAGCATCATATATTCTACACTTATCACATAAAGCTCGAAGCCTCTAGAATTCTACATTTATCTGAGTTAAAGGTAGACATAATGGATGGAAGAGGATGGGTGTGATGATTCATGGAGTGCAATTTTAAAGATATAATATCAAAGATCCGTACAGGCACATGCATTAACAAGTCAATACAAATGAATCTGTAAGAACATATGAAAATTTTCTAGCAGCTACGATTACATGAATTCAGAGAGGAAACGTGAACATAATAGAATTTAACAAAGGGATAACATATTGTAGTACTCGAAAAGAATCACCACCATTTACTTTATATTCTGAAAGATGCATATCATAAAATCATACAGTCTTGAAAATAACATGTAATTCTTTTTTTAGGACTCTGAACCTCTGTGAAGTGTTGCTTCCTACTATTTATCTGGAGAGGGGAGCATTGAACAGTAATTTCAACAAAATATCTTCAACCAAGCCAGTTGTCAGATCGACTAGCTGTCTCAGCCTGGGATGGCTCTGTGGCCCACAAATCACTACAAAAGATTAATTTCTTCATTAAATGGTCAAAACATTACATGATTAAAAAACATGTCAACAATTAGATGGAAACACAACAAAAATCTCTCCATGCCCATCCTTGGAATTGCCTTTGCTCAGGTTGTTGCTTGCCCACGGTCTGGCCACCTATGTCACTTAGTCAATTCTCGTTGCTTCTTCCTTTACTGCTCGGATCATTTGTTCTCCAAAATTTGGAGTGGTCAATTATTAGTTTAATGCCACAGTACAGGAGTAGAGGTCTCTTAGGTGGTACTTCATCTTCCCTCTGCGTGGAACACCATGCTAGATTATCAAGTCCTCCCAAGCTTCCATGTCTTCATTTAATCTGTCAGCATTGACCCTAGTTTCGTGTCACAAGCAACCTTTCTAGGTCAGCCCATGCCGATTTTGAATTATGCATCTCCTTTCTTCAATGCCTCAGCTACCAACCCACCATGCCTTTAAAGTTTTTCGCTACTTTATCCTAGAGTTATCGCATAGGGGTTTTCCATTAAAGGTCCTCATGGGATGGGACATTCCGATCTACTTTTGCCCATTTTTCTTCATGTGGCCGAGGGCTATGACCAAGATTTTAGTCTTTGGGTGCTAGGACCTTTGGGCTCGTGTCTATGAAGCTCATCCTTTCGTAGATAGAATCCTGCATATCAGTGATTTTCGATGCTTGCTTTCGCTGTCTCCCCTTAACACTTGTGATCGTCGATATGCGGGATTGGTCCCACCTAGGATATCACAATCAACCATTTCATAGTGTTTCCTCTATTTTCTCTCCTATGAATTCTAGTCCCGATTATCAGAAGCATTCTTCCACATGCACTAGAATCAGGGCGAGAGGAGAAAGTTTTTGTCTCTCATAAAACACTTGGCACTTCTAACATGACCTTACCTAGGAATGAACATATCCAAACAGTGTAGGCCAGTAGAATCCTACCTTGAGGATTTTGTGAGCTTTTTTCTTCCAACTATAATGAACTCCACAAACTCCTCCATGAAATTCCTCGATCACTTTATGATTTTTTCCTTCTACCAAAAATAACAACAAAACTCCCATTAGGTCCTCCTAGTAGAGTTGACCATTGGATATGATATACTTTTGAGCTTGTAGTCTCTGATTTCTGTACTTGGATTTATCCAGCCCTAGTGGGCACTTTAGGAATAAGAGATAATGGATGATATTCTTATACCAGGGTGATCCCTCATATTTGTTGGGCACCAAATCTGCTTATCCTTTCCTTACCTTTTCACCTATCCTTCCATCCTTTTTGCACCAATTGATATGCATTTATTGTGATAAACTCATGAGGTAACCCTTTTTTCTTATGTCTCTTGGAATATTTAATTGATGAAGTAAATTCATGAGGTTTTTACGTAGGCAAACTACTAAAACTTGTTATTTTCGCAGATTCCAGTGAATAGGTATCATTTTCACGACATGTAGCAATAGTTCCGCGATTCGCAGTAGCTGTTCAGAAATGTTGTGACAACATAACCAACTCGCAACTATTTTCAAGCTTATTTTGGATCATTTTTGTTCTCATTCTCTCAGCAACTACTTGTTGTTCTAAACTGTTGTATATTTTGGGCATTTAGTTGCTAGGTTTTGGGGAATATGTTATTACCCATGTATTGTATAAAAAGGGTTTTATTCCTGTGCAAAGGGTTAGCCACGTAGAGATATGTATTGTAACAACTCTTTTACAGATTAATATAATACAAGTAGTTTGATGTTCTTTCCTTAGCTGTAAATTAACACAACCCTGATCAGAGAGTTGGGCCCGCTCTTCTGATCAGGTGTTGTGTATTTATTTTGTGTATGTTGTTTTACTCTTTGTGTGTTTATTCTTATTGTTGTTATAGATCTCTGTTGATTGTTGTGAATGCCTTTCAAGTTCCGCAATTTATTTTCTATTACTGTTACAGCGATGCTTTAATTTATTAGTCACGAATCCTTGGTTGATGTGAGGTTGTAACCTTGCCCCTGCATATACATTGCGCATTACCTTGAAAATTGCATGCACTCGGATTGATGAATTAATGTAGGAAAGGGTTGAATATTTTATTCACACTCGGACCCCAACATTTTGGCATCATTGTTGGGGAGGGCTAACAAGGTGCAAGACATGATCTATATTGACCAGAGGATCAACCTCTCATCTTAAGGAGGGAAGTGCTACCCTTCTCCTAGTCTTGAGCTTAGTATTTTTGTTTTTGTTGCTTTCATTGTTTTTGGGTCGAGTTGCTTGCTTTGGTTAACTATTACGAATTTTTCTACATTGTTACAACGTGATCTCTCGTCCTAGGGAGGGAATGGTCCTTTGACGCCCTACTCCATTTCTTGAGCTTTAGATTTCCATGTATGTATGTTCTTTTCATGTTTGGTTTCTCATTATGGGGAGCGAATGGTATTTTGACACCCTGCTCCAGGTCCTGAACCCTAGATTTCTTTCAAGTTGCTTTCTTTTCTTGTTTACTAAAAATCAATATCTCGTCCTGGGGAGGGAATGGTATTTTGACACCCTACTCCAAGTCCTAAGCACAGTGACTTAATTTAAACATTTTCCTCTCACCAACTTGCATGAATAGAGATTCAAATAAAAGGGGCAGAAAAAGAGCCCCAAAGAAGGGAGGACAGAATTTAGGAAGGAATACTTATATCCAAAATATTATCGAAAAAGTTGAATCAGAGGCATCTTCTCATGCTGCTGTAAGGCCAGGTACTCGAGAAAAATCTGAGGGACAATTTGTAGAACAACCAGTGCTATCTACAGTACCCCCTGTTGATTCAACACAGCAAACCCTTCCAGCTACAGAAGAGGTATGCAGCAATGTACCTAATGAAGGAGTATCGTTGCTGGTAACATAAGAAGAAGAAATCGCAAGAAGAAGATCCAAGGGACTAGCCCATTCCTGTAGGAGGGAAGAAGTTGTAGAGAACGGGTTTGAAAAATAAAGCCATTATGATAGGGAGGAAGAAGTTGTAGGGGTATTCATATCACCAAGGGATAAAGGGAGTGATGTTAAAGAAACTTAAACTTCTGTGAAAAACTCCCTGCATCATTCCCTGCAAAACCTGTTCAAATCCCTAGTGATTATTGGATGGTGTTCATGGCACCAACAACCTCTACTATTGACTTCCCAATTGAGGATCTTGGGACTGGTGCACCAACGAAGCCCATTCCTTTGAAAGCTTTACCTAGCTTTCATGCGCTAGCTTCTGAAGATTCTAACACATTCCTGTTTGAATTTGATATTATGTGTGAGGGATATGATTACATAACCAATGCTTAGAACTAAAAATCTCCCCTGCTATATTAAAAGAGACAACCTTGTGATGGTTTATGGGTCTAGCAGGAAAGACTATCTCCACATGGGATGGTATGAAAACCTCTTTTCTGGAGAAATATCAAGGTTACTGCAAACCTTGGGATATTAAGGAAGAACTTTTCAAGTTCATGAAGAAAGAAGATGAGAACATGGAGGACTTTGTGGAACGTTTTAAATACACGTTACAGAGATCAGATCATTCTACCCTGGATAAGGACATTTAGAAAATTATCCTTCTCCATGCCTTTCGAGGAGTCTCTCTGGAGCTATTAAACATAGTAGGAAAGGGGGACATATCAAAAGAAGACTTGGATACCATATTTGAGCTATGCATTTAGTGCTCGAGGGGAGTTGCAAGGAATAAACAGGGAATTCGGTCAACAAAAGTATCTGCTGGGGTTGTCAACAAGGAAAAAATTGGAAATATGTTGGATAACTTAAGGACTGATATCCTGAGTACCCTATCTTCACAGATGGATACATTACAAGTAAAATAGAAGCATCCATAGAATGAATGTCCATTGAACTCAGTCGAAGAATGTGAAATCTGTAACCTGTGTCATGCAACCAGTTCATGACCCTCCTTGCCAAGATTGAAAGAGGTTTTTCAAGGGACAGGCGAAGAGATGGACCAACTATACTTTATGGGATCCAAAAATCCATGGAAACCTTGGCCACCAAATGTAAATCAAGGTATGTTTCCAAATCCTTCTCAAAATTTCAATTATTTTAATATGGGTCCTCAGTTTATGCCTTATCTGCCTATGTGGCCCCAATGTCAGTTTCCACCCTGGCAGCAGTGGGCTCCTCAAACTAGTTCGAATTCTTCATGGACTTTGAACTGGCATGGACCCTCTCCTCCTGGGTAATTTCCCCAGTCAATACCACAACAACAACTTCATTTGCCCTCTAATGTGCCTCCTGGTAATCAACTCGTGCGTCCTCAACTTCCTATCCAAACCAATCTGAATCCTAACAATAAAGGGGCTCAGCAAGCTGACACCCTCAACTTACCTTCATACAACATCTCCACCGTAAAACTTTGTGAGATGAATTTGAGATCCAAGTGGGTAGTATATGCTCAACCCTCACCTGTTATTATTGAACAAGTTGGCGGTGAGACGAAAGAACCAGTTGAAGAGGATGTATGTTTTAACCCTGTACAGAAATTACCTGCATACGAATTCTTAAACAAAGAAAATAAACAATGCGAGAGCATAACCCATAAGACACATATGCACAGAGATTTTTCCCTGGATCCCAAAACCGGGACTACCAGCTTGATTTTTCATTATGTTCCTTTCAATGTTACAATACATATTTATACATGCCGAAGCATCCAATACCATGGACCGAAAACCATCGCGTCCAATACCATGGACCGAAAAACCATCGCGTCCAAAAAACATGTGTGAAAATCATGCACAAAACCATAGGTGGGTCCACCCAACCTAACATATGGGGTTACGGGTGCCCTTCAAACCCCCTATTAACTACGTGGAAAGAATATAACACAACCCAACAGAGGAATCGAACCAATTTAGTAAAAATAAGACATCTCCTCAACCACTAATTACTCAAGAACACTGAGTTGACCCACCTTATCCGGAAAGATTGGCCTTGAGTAAACAGATCCCTCAAGCTGAGTTTGACTTGTTAGGGGAGTTACAAAATCTTTTTGTTAAGATCCCCCTGTTAGAAGCTATGAGGGACGTACCTATATATGGAAAAACTCTTAGAGAATATTGTGCTAAAAATCCTAAAAAGAAATCAAGGGACCCACTCACCATTCATGTGATGGGAAAGCTATCAGATTTTATGATGGGAAAAGCTATGCCTATGAAATATGGGGATCCTGAGAACCCAATTCTAACTGTGCAAATTAATGGAGTAGAAATTCCAAATGTGCTGGTAGATTTGGGTGCTGCCATAAATGTCATTACAATTGAAGTTATGCATGCACTTGGTCTTAAAAACTTGAAACATACACCTACTGTGTTAGAGCTAGCAAATCGATCTACAGTCAAGCTAGTGGGGAAGTTGGAGGACATTATAATCTCAGTTGATTCATGGCATTACTGTGTGGATTTCCTAGTGCTGCAAACGCAATCCCTAGCCGGTGACCATCCCCTAATTTTGGGGAGACCATGGTTGGCAACCACAGACACTTACATCGGGTGTCTTTCTAGGCATATGATTATCTCAAATGGGCAGGTTACTAAAAACCTTTTGTTATACCCTCCTGCAGAACCTAGCTCATCAGTGAAGCCAACTGGCCACAAAAAACCTCTACCAAGGGAAGAGTCTGAACCTGAAGATGAAGAATTAAGAGCAGTCCTTACTATTCGACAATCCCTTCAACTCAAAACAGAAACAGAAGATGACACAATTACCACTTTCATTAGTGATCCCTATTTTGTTTTAGATTCAAATCAGTGAAATCTAGAATCTACCTTGAGTTGTGAAACACAAGAAAATATTGAAACAGTAGATGGATTTGAGGAACTACCCACAACTATGTCCCATGACAGTATTTCTATAGAGATAGAGCCAGGGAAGACCTAAATATTAATCTAGATCAACTAGAATCCCAAACAAAATAGCTCCTAGATGTTCTCCAAAAACACAAAGAAGCCTTCGCCTAGGACTACACATACATGAAAGCGATTCCTGCCAATTTATGTATCCATCAAATATACATCAAAGAGGATTGTCATCCTATAAGACATCCCTAGAGGAGAATGAACCCTGCTCTAAAAAACATCATCAAGTAAGAACTTCAAAAGCTACTGGATGTAGGATTTATTTACCCTATTTCGGATAGCCAATGGGTTTCCCCGTTGGTGATTGTTCCCAAGAAAAATGGTAAATGGGGGATATGTGTGGATTACAGAGAATTAAATAAGGCAACACAAGAAGACCATTTTCCGTTACCATTCATTGATCAAATCTTGGATACTTTGGCTAGGAATAAGTTCTTCTCCTTCCTGGATGGATTTAGTGGGTATAACCAAATCCAAATAGGTCCTACGAATCAGGATAAAACCACTTTCATGTGCCCTTTGGGAACTTTTGCATACCGGGTCCTTCCATTTGGTCTCTGTAATGTGCCTGCAACATTCCAAAGGGAAATTCTAGGGATTTTCTCTGATCTGGTAGATGACAGTGTTGAGATTTATATGGACGATTTTACTCCATATGGGGACTCATTCGAAGAAGGGCTGGAAAATCTAGAAAAAGTTCTTGAAAGATGTAAATGGGTGCATGTCTCTTTGAGTACAGTAAAATGCCACATGATGATGGAAGAAGGAATAGTCTTGGGACATTTACTTTCAACTGCTGGAATTTGAATGGATCCAGCTAAGATAAAGGTAATATTGCACTTCCCAATACCCAAAACACCCACATAGGTACATAGCTTTATCAATTGTGGTAGTTATTATAGACACTTTATAGAAAATTTTGCTAAGATAGCACATCCACTTTTTCAATTGCTGACAAAAGATGCAGATTTTGTGTGGACAGATGATTGTGATGCAGCCTTTGTGAAAATCAAGGAACTTGTCTGTAGAGCTTCAATCCTTCGAGGGCTAGACTAGACATTACCATTTCATATTCATGATGATGCTTCTCAGACAGCAACTAGGGCAGTTTTGGGACAACAAGTGGACAAGATGCCATATGCAGTTTACTATGTTAGTAAAAACTTGGCTCCTGCCGAGTTAAACTACATAGTGACTAAAAAAGAATTTCTTGCTGTCATCTACGCCATCAACAAGTTCTGGCATTATATTACTGGGTATCCCACCTTTGTACACACTAATCACGCAGCAAGCAGGTATCTGATGAATAAACCCATTACTCCTAGTCATATTACAAGATGGTTGTTGTTACTTCAAGAATTTGACATTACCATAGTATATAAACTAGGAAAGGACAATGTGGTTGCTAATTTTTTGTCTAGACTAGAAAATAATGTTAAAGTTACACCCATAGAAGATAGTTTTCCAGATGAGCATCTCTTTACAATTTCTGCTAACACTCTGTGGTATGCAGATATTGCTAACTATCTTGCTACAGGGAAGTTACCTCGTTAATCAACAAATTCGGCGCAGTGCATCTGAGGATGACATCTATGAGATATTGAAGGTTGCCCATGATGGCCCTTGTGGAGGACATTTTGCATATAAAAAAATAGGCCACAAGGTGCTGCAAATGGGATATTATTGGCCTTCCATCTTTCATAATGCTCGTGACTATGTCCAAAGAAGTGACTGTTGTCAATTCATGGGGCAGCCTGGAAAATCGGATGAGATGCCATTGCAGCCCCAGGTAGTCCTTGAACCTTTTGAGAAGTGGGCAATTGATTTCATTGGACCTTTTAACCCACATTCTCATCAAAAGTTTCACATCCTGGTCTACATTGATTATGTGACTAAGTGGGTGGAAGCTAGGGCTCTTGCGAAAGAAACAGAACAGGTGGTTGTAGATTTTCTTTTTGAAGACATTTTTTCTCGATAGGGTACTCCAAGGGAGATCATTTCAAATGGAGGGGCACAGTTGACATACCACATGATAGCAAGGCTTATGCAGAAATATGGGATCAAAAACATGGTGACAACTCATTACCACCCCTAGGCGAATGGACAGGAAGAATGTACAAACAAGGTATTGGAAAATATCTTAACAAAAACTATAGCAAGCCATCATCAGGATTGGTCTCAAAAACTTCCAGAAGCTCTCTGGGCATACAGGACAACATGGAGGACTACATCTAGGTTTTCACAATTTGAGTTAGTCTATGGGAAATCCCCCTTGTTTCCAGTAGAATTTGAGATCAACACGCTCAGAACAGCTTTGGAAGTAGGATTAGATCTATCAGAGGCCCAGAAACATCGGCTGGAACAACTCAATGAGTTAGATGAAATCCGTTCAGTGGCTATCTAGAAAACTACTACTATTCAACAATAGAGAATGAAATGGCATGATAAATTTATCAAGAACAAGGTGTTTCATACAGGAGATTGGGCACTGCTCTATGACTCTCATTTCAAATATTTTAAAGGGAAGCTTCACACTCGCTAGATGGGACCCTATGAAGTGGATGCTATGTTTGACAATGGAACAGTCAGATTGGTTACAATAGATGACACTCATACTTCTTTCTTAGTGAATGGACATCGTCTGAAATTATACCACCATCCAACTTCTAAGGATGCCTTCATCAAACATCTCTCTAATAAATCTGGTTTGATGGTTGTTGGTGCAGAGAATGTTCTCTCTGCCTTTTGATATTTCAAAAATATAGATATATAATAATAATAATAATATGTTGTTACTACTTACTTGTTTGTCTTTTGTAGGGATAATGATCAAAATCTGACAAGGAGGAGTTGACACAAATTTTCCAAGTAATAGTTGATGTTGTTACTCCACTATCGTTGTTACTCCGTCGGTGCTATTACTCCACTGTCGTTGTTACTCCGTCGGTGTTGTTACTCCATTGGTGTTGTTACTCCAACGTTGTTGCTGCTCCGTCGGTGATGTTACTCCATTGTTGTTATTACTCCGTCGGTGCTATTACTCCACCATTTTTGTTACTCCGTCGGCGTTGTTACTCCACTGGTGTTGTTACTTCATCAGTGTTCTTACTCCGCCGCTACTGTTACTCCACCACTTCTGTTACTCCACCACTGTTGTTACTCCACTCGTTACTATGTTGTTACTCCACTGCCAGGTAGGTCACTAGGTACGTCTCCGTTGACTCTTATGGATTCAATTAAAATATTCCATTAATGAGACACATATGTGTTGTTGATGGCCACAATTAAGTTGGGGGGCAGGGGGGTCCCATCATAAACAAACTACGACACATTAAAACCATAATAATGATACATCATTACCAAATCTGGTGCAAACAGTAACCCAAAAATTTCGTGATTTCGTAATAATTGCCCGACACATTGGAATTTGAATTATGTACGTTCAATAACCAATCGGTCTTTTCCCATTACATCTGAATTAATCACTGTAATCATTTCATCGTATTACCATGATTTGCCATTATTCTTCATGTTTTTCAAAAATTTACCAGCTGCTTTCACCGCTTTTCACCCCGTGCTCCACCATGTTGTCACCATTGTTGTTAATGTGGTTGCTGCTACTCTCTCCCCAACAGTCGACTGTGTCCAAGTGTTGTTACTATTTCCACAGCGATGGGTGGGTTGGCTGTGCATCACGAGCCAGAGGATACCACATTGGTCCACAACAACAAGGAAGTATGGCATATTTTCATCGATGCAGGTTGGGATGTTTATTTTAACAGGTTGCTAGGATTTGATGAAGGGATTGCAATAGAATTCACACTCAATTTGGGTGAAGAGAGCTCTTGGGTCAAAGGGATAGAAATCCCTGTCATAGAGGAGGCTATCGCAGAGGTTAGTGGATTGCCCCAATAGGGACAGAGCTGGTTTTCATGAAGAACCTCCCTCCCAGAGTTCCCTGAGGCATTTCTGCAGGCTGGTGAGAAGGTTGTCCAAAAACGCCAGGGGTATGACCAGTTTTCATTACCACATCCATAGGGCAAGGTGGCATGTTTTGTAATAAAGTATATAACTTGCGAAGGGTGATACACTACAGTATTTAAGTATCATTTTAGGGTGTTATCTCACCTTCGATTTCCACAGTCAGAGGTTTTCTTGTTGAACATGTCGTTCTTTTGCTAAAGAGCCTCCAATTGATGGTGCAATCCACTCGGCGTTTGCAACAAGTTGCAGCAGTCATTACTAACCATGGTCTAGTTCAGCTATTGGTTATGCATGCATTAGCCTTGTTTCAAATTCCATGGGCGACATTCTAGGAATCGACAGAAAAGGATATAGTAGTTGTTATAGATGCTAGAGAAGAGGAACCAAAAGGAATGGAGGAGGAACCAACAAAGGTTGAATATGTAGACCAAGAAGAGCTAGAAGAGATGGAAATGGAGGATGAAGAAAGGGAGCTTGAAGTGGAAGAAATAGTCGAGGCTTTTCCACAAGAACCAACCTCGACTGTGGAGCTGATTATAGAAGAGGTACCGGAGCCAAGAGGGCCAGAGATGGAAGAAATTCTTAGTACCATAGCCGAGGCTGTTCCACAAGAACCAGCCTCGACTATGGGGCCAATAGAAGAAGACAGATCAGGGGAGGAAAGATTTTAAACAGAAGTAATTGTTAGTACCACAGCCGAGGCTATTCCACAAGAACCAGCCTCGACTGTGGAGCCAATGGAAGAAGACAGACCGGGGGAGGAAAGATTTGAAATAGAAGAAATTGTTAGTACCATAGCCAAGGTTGTTCCACAAGAACCGGCCTCGACTGTGGGGTTGATGGAAGAAGATGGACCAGAGCAAGAGAGTCTTGGAGCATAAGAGACCATGGATCCCACAAAGGAAGGAATCATGGATACGATGGATGAGGTTGACACGGTGATACAAGAGTCCACCTTTATCAACGATGTGCTAGATGGGACAGTGCCATCACCATCTGCTCAAGAAGTGTTTTATATGGGCGGTAGTGTCACACAAGAACCACCACTAACCCATCCAGTACCAGAAAATGTAGAAGGAATAAATCCTGAGGTTGACACTGCTCCACAAGAACTAGTGTCAACCGCGGGATAGGAGGCAACACAAGAAGGAGCCCCGGGCCAGAGCAGAATTGTTGCAGATGAAGGGAAAGAGCTCAAGGTTACAGTTGGAACTGGTACAGACGAGGAAGAAAACATTTTTCAGGTCCCTTTTTGTGCCTCCATTCCTAGAGGAGCGAGAGTGTCTTGTTCTCCCCAATGCTTAGAAAAGGAGGTTTTTGTTCCTCCCATTCTAAAGTTTGATGGGTCGATTAAAGGCCCAACTGTTGTTGGTCTGCTGGCTACTAACTCTTAGAAAGGTCGTTCGGAAGAACAGAGGGAGGAATAACATCCTGTAGAAGAATAGGAATAGCAAGTGGGTGAAGAGTAGTTGTTCAGGCAACAGATGCCCAGAAGGGAGGAAGAAGTGGATGCTTCTGAAATAGGGGGACCAAGAAGGGAAATTTCGATCAAAAATCCAGTGGATAATCCTCTAATTGATCCACCACCTATTGAAACAACTGCAGAGAAAGTTGAGTTAACTATGAAAAAGGAGGCACTTGCTCCTGAGGAAGGGGGACCAAGCAAGGAGGCCCCAACAGATGGACCCATGGATACTACTCTAAGTAATCCACCACTCGAGAAACCAGCTGCGAAGCCAATTGAGTTAGTTGTCAAGTGAGAAGTGATCAAGAGAGAGGAACCAAGGGAGGAGAACCCAACAGAAAGACCAGTAGATACTCCTCCAAGCAATCCACCACCTGCCGAACCAGTTGTAGGGCCAGATGAAGTGGTTGTTAAGTAGGAGTGGATAGAACTGTATGAGCAAAGGAGGCCACCCCTTAAAAATAAATACCATCTACAATTCAAAGAGGTGATGAAATTGAAAACAAAGGGCTGAAGACTAAGAAGACAAGTGCATCGACTTAAGAAGCAGGTAAGGAAGTATAAATGGTAGGTTAAGAAGCCTAAGGCTATGGTGGTCGAGGCAGAAACACAGGTAGAAGATGTGCCGATGACCTCTACTGCTACTCAAACGGATCTTATTGAGCACTTTTTCAAAGGCCGTGAATTCTCTTTGACAGCCGAGATTCAAACTTGGAAATCCACCGCGGCCCGCTATTAGAATGAGGTGAAAAGAGTTTAGGAGCAGTCGTCCAAGGCTATCTTTGAATATGTAGAGTGAGTGGATATATTACGGTTGAGGCATGTGAAGCAGCAGCTTAAAGTAGAACAGTTGGAAGGGAAAGTGCTGGAATTGAAGGCTGAAAAAGAACAGATCAACCTGGCACAACAGGTAATGGCATGTCGCCCTCCTGTTTCTAGCTATGCCTTGTTCTTGCATGAGCAATTTATTTACGTCTGCTTGGAAAGAATTAAGTAGGAGGTCAGTCATGAGATCAAGGACTCAGTACAGTTCCTTCACATATTGAGGATCCATGACGTAGTAACCCAGCATTTGATGTGCAAGCTCTATCTGCATGGATACTTCTTGTACGATGACAAAGAATTTAACCTGGTCCCATATGTGGGGGACATTCATTTAAGGGCTCTCACCTCCTATACTCTCAACCAGATAAACTGGCAGAAGGCTTCCAATACGTTTGAGTCAAACCAAAACATGAAGCCTCTTATCATGAGAGGAGAGCACGAATGGTCTGCAACTAGGTACAATAAGCACACCACATTTTTAGAGATCGAGGGAAATAGAGAACGGATGCTGAGGACATAGAAGTGGTGCATTAATCTTTGTGTCAAAAAAATAGTCATGTTTCAAGATGAGGCCCTTGATAGCTGTCAGAAAAGGTGGATGATGTCACCTACATGTATTTGAAACAGGGAACCTTTTGGAGCACCAAATTTTTCATGGGCACTAAGTTGGGTGCCAAGGTATGTCGCATGCATCCAAACATGCGGGGTTCAGTGGATAGAACTCTGGTTTAGGTTCGCCATCATTTGGCTGCCAGCAGAGCATTATACCCCAACATAGAATGTACCAGATGATTGGTGGAAGGAAGTACTTCTCTAAGAAGGATACAAGGTCCCAAGATCAAATATGGCAGAAGAATACGATCTCGCCCAGCTCCACGAGGATCACAACCATTCTAACCCAGACCTTCGGAAGTGGTGAGTTACATGAGGGCATGCAAAAGGATAGTTGGGGGGAGATGTTGGGCACCAAATATTCTTATCTTTTCCTTACCTTTTCACCCATACTTCCATCCTTTTTGCACCGATTGATATGCATTTATTGTGATAAACTCATGAGGTAACCCTTCTTTCTTATGTCTCTTGGAATATTTAATTGATGAAGTAAAGTCACGGGGGTTTTACCTAGGCAAACTACTAAAACTTGTTATTTCCACAGATTCCGATGAACAGGTATCACTTTCACAGCATGTAGCAGTAGTTCTGCAATTCACAACAGTTGTTCGACAACATTGTGACAACATAACCAACTCGCAACTATTTTCAAGCTTATTTTGGATCATTTCTGTTCTCGCTCTCTCAGCAACTAGTTGTTGTTTTGAATTGTTGTATATTTTAGGCATTTAGTTTCCAGGTTTTGGGGAATATGTTATTCCCCATGTATTGTATAAAAAGTGTTTTATTCCTATGCGAAGGGTTAGCCGCGCAGAGATATGAATTGTAATAAATCTTTTACAGATTAATATAGTACAAGAAATTTGTTGTTCTTTCCTTCACTGTAAATTAACACAGCCCTGATTAGAGAGCTGGGCCCGCTCTTCTGATCAGGTGCTACCCATTTCTTTTGTGTATGTTGTTTTACTCTTTGTGTGTTTATTCTTATTGTTGTTAAAAATCTTTGTTGATTGTTGTGAATGCCTTTTAAGTTCTGCAATTTATTTTCTCTTGTTGTTATAGTGATGCTTTAATTTCTTAGTCACAAATCCTTGGCTAATGTGAGGTTGTAACCTTGCCCATGCTTATACCTTACACGTTGCCTTGAAAATTATGTGCACCCAGATTGATGAATTAATGTAGGAAAGGGTTGAATAGTTTATTCACACTTGGACCTCAATAATATTTAGCATAGATCTTTTTCTATGATGTTTTAATCCCGTTCTGTTGAACCTTTGTTCTTCCTTCCTCTGTTATCAGGTTTATCCCTAAATCTTGGCAATTATATTTTGATAAAACCTTGGCCAACCCCTGACCTTTTATGAGATTAGTAGGCTTTATTCTAACTCATTTTCCTATATCTTTTCTATCCACCTACCCCTTTTTCCTTCACTGTCTCCTTGCACAAGGTTATCCTTGACCACTGTCGTTGGGACAAATGTTGTGATTTCCGATTGTAGCACATACATTCACAATGCATTCAAAGCCTTGACTATTGCATAGGCTTGTTTCTCCAATATGTCATATTTCATCTCAACATCCCTCAGGACTTGGCTGAAGAAAGCGACGGGTGGTTCATAACCATGTTTATTCTTCTATAGAAAAACTACGGCAATAGTATGCAAAGAAGCAAAAGAAAAGATATAGAAAGGTGTTGAGTAGTTAGGGCTGACTAGTACTGGGGCTTCAGCCAAAGCTTCTTTAATTCTAGTAAAAGAATCTCGGGGGGGTGGGGCTCCACTTGAATTTATTTTCTCTTTTTAGCATATCTGTAGTACCCTTCACTATTTATTCATAGTTGGGTATGAACCTCCTCAAGAAATTGATTCTCCCCAAACAACCTTGGACCTCTTTCTTATTTATGGGTAGAGGAATATGACTGATAGCTTCGACTTGCTTAGGATTGATTTTCACTCCTTCTTGTGCTACTATGTGTCCTAGTAGCTTCCCCTCACTCAGGGTGAACTGAGATTTCTTGGGATTCAAATAAAGACCATACCTCCTGCATTTCTCAAAGGTGAGCTTCAAGTGGAGGATGTGTTCTTCATCGGTCTTAGATAAGACTGTGATATTGTCTAAATATACCACTACAAACTTGTATTTCTCCCCTACAAAAGCTATATCCATAGCTCTCTAAAATGTGGCCCCTGCATTAATAAGACTGAAAGGCATGCAAGCATACATAAATGTTCCCCACGAGGTGGTGAAAGTAGTCTTCTTTTGATCATCAGGGTGGACTTACACTTGGTTCTAACCAGAGAACCCATCCATCATGGACATTCTAACTGACCCAAACACCTTCTATAATATGTAATCCATCTTAGGAGGTGGGTAGTTGTCTTTCAACAATGTGTTGTTAAGGTTTCAAAAATCTACACATAGCCTTATTTCTCCATTCTTTTTCCAGACTGGGAGTAAGTTGGCCACCCACTCTGAATACCCTCAAGGCACTATGATTTTAGCATGTAGAAGTTTCCCCACTTCTTTTTCAATGAAAGGGAGTAAGAGTGGATTAATTTTCCTGAGCTTATGCTTGCATGGTTTTATTCCACCCTTTAAAGGAATCTTATGTTGTATGATGTTAGTATCAAATGCTTTTAAGTCCTCATAAGACCAAGAAAAAACATCCTTATAGGTTTTGAAGAGATTTAAATACCTTTGTTTATATTGCGAAGGGATTCCTTTTGATAGTCTGACCATCTGGGGTTCATCCTCTGAGCCGATATTGCAATCTTCTACTTGTTCGTCCATCTCCAGAGCCATTGGTTTGGAGGCTACATCATCCTTATTAAATAATCTTTCTAATGGGACTAGCCCACGAGGAATGGTATTCCCTTTCAATTGTAGAATTTTATGTCCAGCCACTGTGTCTTCCCACGAAGTGGGTTCTTGATCTGCCTCTTTTTCCTCTCCTTGATCAAAGGTTGAGTTAGTGAACTCCCCAACTACTTCTATAAATAATTTGATCTGCTCATCGTCCTCAAATACCTACCAATGCTTGAAATTATTAGGTATAGAGGGTTTGTATCTAACCTCCACCTCGTACCTGAGAAGCAGATTTTGAGGGGGTTTGAAATTGCTTGTTGCTACAGCAAGGGAATCAGCCATTTTGTTTCCTTCTTTGGGTAGAAATTGGATATTAAAGGCCAGGAAGAAGTTATCAATCAAATCCCATACTTCATTCCAGTAATTCCTCAATCTGGGGTGTTTACCTTGGCACTGATTTATGATCTTCTTTACAATTAACTTGGAGTCTCCATGCACAGTTAAGCATTCAATATTCTTATTCCTTATTGTTTATAGCCCAAGGAGCAAAGCTTCATACTCTTCCACATTGTTGTTTACCTCAAACTCCATCTTCAATGACAGGGGTATGAAGTTGCCCTCAGGAGATACCAACAATACTCCTACTCCATTTCCCTCTTTGGAATTTGCTCCGTTAAAGTATAATTTCCACACTTTGTTTCATCTATGTGTGGGTGTTCTAACTCCATCTTTAGATGTACTAGTGTTTCTTCTAATATGGTCTCATCTTCTTCTAGGAACAGGTGGGAGAGGTCAATTTCTTTTCCATACACTAGAGAATTTTTAGAACCTTCACCTGGGGTCACAGATTTTACAAATCTAGACTCTCTGTAAAACCTCCTTTCTTCGCCTCCAAAAGTGGGAATAGTGGCATAAGTTAGATATAACTTGATAAAGCCCCCCACCTTGGAACCCTAAGACCTAGATAGGAGCATGCTGAATCAAGGGGGAATATCTACCATTACGATGTCCATCACTACCGTGCTCTTCACATGGATTTGAGCCAGGTTTACCACCGGATCTTTTATCATTCCCAAGCATTTGACCCTCTTATAGCCAAAGGAGTATAGATCCTTGTAGGGCCTAGTGATATTGAAGTCAAGTTGTTCCATCCCGACTAAGAGCATGAGGTTATGTGAGGCTCCGAAGTCCAACATGCAGTTATGCAATAAAAGGTCATGAACTACCAAGGTCACATAGAAGGGTGTGGTGGAAGGATGAAGTTCTTCAACATGAGGCCCAAAAGAAACCATTGGTCTTTCTTCTTCAAGGTTTAAATAGTCATGGGTTGGTGTTGAGGTGGATGGAAGCATGAACTGAGAGACTTGAGATTTATAAGTGGGTTTCTTTAGAAGTTCAATTAGAGGAACAAGAATCTTTACCTTTTCGAGTTCCTTCTAAAGATTGAACGTAGGTTGACCTTTTTCTACACCTCCTAGCTCTCCTTCTTTTTCCTTATCACTGGTAGCTTTTATCATAACAAGTGCCTTCTTTTCTATGTGTTCCTCAGAGCTATTGCATTCCTTATTTGAGGATACTTTTACCTTGGATGCATCAGGATTCAGCTTACCTTTCCCTTTATCTGGCACTGGGGGAATATCTAGGGGAGTAGTTCCCTCTTGTTGTTTTGGTTCCCTCGACCTCTTTATTTAAGATCTCAGATCATACCTTCGGTCTAGCTGTGCTTGCATAAAATCCACAAAATGTTTACAATAGTCACCTATGTCCTCCTCACTTTCTGCTGCTTCTCTATCATGACTTGCCTCTTGGTGAGCCATATTTTCATGTTCTTCTTCAGAGAAAGAGGAATACAAGCTTCCCTACATCTCATGTGTATTCGATGATTGTTCATCGGGACCATCTTCTAAATATAGAGGATGAGGGATCTAATCAAGTTAGTCCTTTCTTTCACTTAGAAATATCTGCAATGGTGGCCTTATGTACTGTGGGTTATAACCTCAGTTGTTACCTTGAGCATTCAGTTTCGAGAGACTCTTGTTCTCCAGCTCAAGCTTCACCACCTTATGCGATAAAATCTTGAAGACTTTATCATTTTATTCCTACTTTAGATCTGGAGATTATTTAGCTTGACCAGAGGAGGATGTTTCTTCTTTCCCCCTTTTATTCTCAGTAGGTTCATCCTTACCTCTTGACTTCCCCGCTGAGGTGAAATTTGCTTCTACCTCAATAGCATCAACTTGGAGTTGATCCAAAGTGCAAGAATTCCTTTCTCTTAGGGTAAAACCAAAGTTGAATTCAAAGGCTCCCACAAAAACTACGCGAGCAGCAACTTGAGGAGGCTTTATCTCACCAGGAAAGTTATTATACTACTTATTGAACCTTTTTATGAATTCTGAAATATCCTCTTCTGACTTCTTCCTTATAGCATTGAACTCTGTGAGGACATACTCATGATTTCTCTTTTCACCCCAATTTTGTGTGAAATAGTTTTCAAGTTCCTCCCAGGTAGTGATGGAGGAATTAGGTAGGGATTTAAATCATTTTCTGGCTTCTCCATCAAGGGATTTTACAAAGAGTCTTAGGACCACATCCATTTGTTCTACATTTAGATTCTCAGCAAAAGCACAGAAGGTTTCAATGTGTCTCTGTGCAGTGTTTTCATCCTCCCCATTGAACCTAAGGAAAAGCTTTAGGTAGTCTTGAGGCATGGCACTTAGAGGTTTAGGTAAATCAAGAGGGGTATATTTATTTAGTAAGAAACCCAAAACAACCATCTGAATTACTGGAAGGGGGTTGAGATTTGCTGGAGGAACTTGGACCAAAACCATAGTGGTTGGAGTGGCTACACTGAGAGCACGGTATGTAAGGATCTTAGGAGTAAATTTTAAGCAGTGAATGACAACGGATTGAGAGCTGGATGAGGAGGCTTCAAAGAATGATGAGACAATAGCATAGGTAGTAGAATTTTTCTCCTTCCAGACTCTCCCGAATATTAATTTCTCTGGGTTTTATACAGATGGGTTTTCTACTTAGACGTATCTAAGCGTTTGAGGCTTTCTAAAAGCCAAGATGATAAATAATAATGGGATTTGTGGAGTCACCAAGGTGATGAGGATGCAATTAAAACATCTTTGCTCACCTACACAAAGAGTGCTTAACTTATCGTAACCAAGGGGGAAAATGCTTCAATACATTCCCCAATAATGACGCCAAAATATGTTGTCACTTCCAAAGACAACCTCAGAGTACTTACGAGACTAGTGCCTGGAACATCTAGATTTTGTGTGTCTCATATGATTCTCGAGAAACTGGATAGATCACATGTATTTTTGTATATATATATTCAAAATATATAATAAACAACATGGGTTGGTTCATTCATCTAAAGGTGTAAGCCATGTATTTCTGGTACTTATTCACATATAAAACTCACATAAATATATGTATAAACTAGTGGAGGTTGAGTAATTCAAGGACCTACAGTTTAATAAGATTTGGCATAGAAACGAGAGAGGATAAGGAGATAGAGTAACTCATCACATAGAGCTTGAAGCATCAGGGATTCTACACTTATTGCATAGAGCTTGAAGCCTCCAAAATTCTACACTTATCTGAGTTAAAGGTAGACATAATGGATGGAGGAGGATGGGTGCGATGTTTCATGGAGAAAAAATTTAAAGATATAATATCAAAGATCCATACAGGCATATGCATTAACGAGTCAATACAAATGAATCTGTAAGAACATGTGAAACATTTCTAGCAACTATGATTACATGAATTCAAAGAGGAAACATGAACATAATGGAATTTAATAGAGGGATAACATACTGCAGTACTAGAATGAGGAATCACCACCATTTCCTTCATATTCTAAAAGATGCATATCATAAATTCATATAGTCTTGAAAATAACATGAAGTTCTTTCTTTAGGATTCTGAACCTCTATGAAGTGTTGCTTCCCACTATTTATCTAAAGAGGGGAGCATTGAACAATAATTACAACAAAATATCTTCATCCAAGCCTCAACTGTCAGATCGACTAGCTATCTTGGCCTAGGATGGCTATGTGGCCCAAAAATCACTACAAAAGATTAATTGCTTCACTAAATGGTCAACAAATTACAAAACAGGTAAACAATTAGATGAAAATGCCAACAAAATCTCTCCATGCCTGTCCCTAGGATTGCCTTTGCTCAGGTTGTTACTTGCCCACTGTTTGGCCACCTGTGTCACTCAGTTGATTCCTGTCACTTCTACCTTTATTGCTTGGATTGTTCATTCTTCAAAATTGGGAGCAGTCAATTATCAATTTAATGCCATAATGCCGGAGCAGAGGTCACCTGGGTAGTACTTCCTCTTCCCTCTACATGGAGCACCATGATGGATCATCAAGTCCTCCCGAGCTTCCATGTGTTCATTTACTCTGTCAACATCGACCCTGGTTTCGTGTCACAAGGGGCCTTTCTGGCTCATCCCATGCTGATTTTGAATGCCACATCTTCTTTCTTAAGTGCCTCAGTTGCCAACCCACCATGCCTTTAAATTTTTGTGATACTTTATCGCAGAGTTATCGCGTCAGGGTTTTCTATTAAATTTCCTTAAGGGACAGGAGATTCCGATCTACATTAGCCCCTTTTGCTTCATGTGACCGTGGGCTACGACAAAGATTCTAGTCTTTTTGTGATAGGACCTTTGGGCTCATGTCTATCAGGCTCGGCCCTTTGTTAAACATAATCCTGCATATTGGTGATTTCTGATGCTTGCCTTTGGTGTCTCCCCTTGACACTTGCAATCGCTGATATGCAGGATTGGGCCCACTCGGGATATCGCAATTGGCCATTTCATAATATTTCCTCTATTTTCTCCCCTTGACACTTGCAATTTCCGATATGCGGGGTTGGGCCCACCTGAGATATCACAATCGACCATTTCATAGTATTACCTCTGTTTTCTCTGTTTGATGACTGTGCTGCTAGATATACGCCGAAAAATACCCTCACCGTCCCACTAAATGAAAGTGAAATAGACGTTTTAATGTTCGTTGATTTGGGCCTGTTGGTATCGTAATCGTAATTATACAGGACAGGGCCTTTTTACCATATTACATAGTGCTTGTCGATTGTCCGAACGTGAAAATTCAATAAAGCATGATACACAAAATATTACATCCGGGAGGGTTCTCACAAATCATAATCGCAAGTTGGGAGGGACTTCGGTGGAGGAGGGACTTTGAATTGTGTGATCCCCGATTGTGATATCGCAATTGGTGGGGGAATGAATTATCGCAATTGGTGAGAAGGAGGGGTGACGAGACTTGGATATGGAAATTAGAGGGGAAACTTTGCAATATGTGATATTGCAATCACAAAAGTTAAAAAGGGAAATAGGAAAATATGTATCACAAAAGGGAAGGGGTCAATAGTGATTATGGTTTGTGCTTCCTGACGCTTAAAAAGGGTTTTGGCATGATTTATGAATGTTTTAAAACATTTCAAAGGTGAATGGGAAACATGGCTAGAGTTGGATATACAAAGGGATTTCGGTTAGAGTTAAAAAATGGGTCACTGCTGCTAGAGTTTAAAAAACAAAGGAAGAAACTAGGTTTGTGAAAGAAATGGTTCTAAGAGAATATGGAAATTCCCCCAAAACAATTTAAATTGGACCTGTTCTTCCTCCTTTAATCTCCAATTTGCAAATCACAGCAACCTCTTTCTGGAAAAGTAGCAGATAGATGCAAATGATTAATCAAACTAAAAATTATTTCTAGGGGTTATCATGGATAACATATGGCTTGGAGGCTAGCTCCAAACATCTCTGTTCTTTTTCCCTCTTTGTATAGCTGGAACTCTTTCTTCAGAAGGTGACAACAGGACACATAATCAAACTTAGTTATGGCCCTTGGTCGTGAAGTAGGGATAGTCATTTTCTTATCTCAAAATTTCATTACATATCTTTGGGATGAAGGTTATTCTAGACTTAATCAGATTGGTAACACTGCAACAACAAATTTGTGGTTGCAGGGAAGGCTTAATGTAGTGGAATTGAAAATTCTTGAGTATGTGCATGCAAAATGGGGTCAGTACTTGGATTCCCTTACTCAAGCTCACATCAGACTGTTGAATTGTGAAGATGAGCTTGTGTGGGCCTCCTCCCCTCATGGGTTATACGCTCCAAAGTTAGTATAAATTTATCTGAATGTTAGAGTTCATTTGGCAAAGCCTAAATTGTGGTGGAGGGAAATTTGGAAGGAAAAAAGTCATTCAAAAGAAAATTTGTTGTGTTAGTGTATCATGGTGAATAAGGTGCCTACTTGAGAGGTGATGCAGCGCTGGTTTGTCATTGGGCCAAGGTGGTGCTCCCTATGCAAGGGGGCTGAGGAGTTAATTAATCACCTATTTTTGACTTTCCCTTTCACTCAACAAGTTTGGAAAGATTACAACATGAGCTTGGGTTTAAAACTTCTTTGAGATGGGCCATCCTTTGCAGCTACTTGGCGAAGCTGGCAACAAGATAGGTTGATCAGAGTCATCCATGCACTACCTCTTATACTATGTTGGGGAATGTGACTTGCTAGAAACAAGTCGATATTTAATGATATCACATCTTCTCTGAGGAAAATTATTGCTGAGGGTATCACTATACTAAAAATATTTCTGCAAGTCAAAGATCAAAAGCCAATCATACCTGTTTTAGAGGAAAATATGAACAAATCAATGCCTTGGGGATTCTTTGATGGGGCTTCATAGGGAGTGAGGATCCCAAGCTGGTGGGGGCTTCATTCTTAATATGTCTGAGCATCATGGATATCATGTTAAAATTGGTACGAGTTGTGGAACAAACAATTGGGTTGAAGCACTTACATGTAGATCTCAGATTGCTTTCGCCATTGAGAAGGGTTGTGATAAGATCTAGATATATGGGGATTCTATGTTGGTGGTTAATTGGGTCAACGTTTTTCAACATTGCAGGAGCATTCATTTGGTTAATATTTTGGAGATATTCATAATTTGAGTCTTTTTTTTACATACTTCTCTTGTAGGCATATCTATAGGGACAGGAATCACGTAGTCGACAAGCTTTCTAAGGTCAACATTCTCCTAGATCGTGGTATGTGGTAGGTAGTTGAGTTATGAGGTCAGGACCGGTTAGAGTATTACCACAGGCCATATATGGACAGGTTATAGGTAGCATGAGGCATGGTTTATCCCATGTCAATTTTACATTTTTGAGACACCAACTACAATGCTTTTTGGCTACATGTTTTCAGCTTACTTGTGCACAATGATTAACTGTCATTGTGTCGTACTCCCTGTCCACAGAGGGATTTTTGTTTCCAGTTTCACAATGACATTGTATTGTCTTCATGCTTGGAACAATTGATGTTTCCAGTTTCACAATGACATTGTATTGTCTTCATGCTTGGAACAATTGATGTTTTGTTGTATTTTTGGGGGACTTTTGTTTTGACTTATTGACTAATGTTTATGTATCTATGAGCCAAGCCTTCCTTGTTTTTTGATCTATCTGGCTAGGGGAATATTTCTCCTAAATTAATGCACTTCCTTTTTGTGCATATGATAAATGCAATTTTTTCTAAAAATGAATGAAATTACATATTTTTTTTCCTTCGAAAAAAAACAATTTTAAACACTCAACAAAAAAATATATATTTTGCACATAAATATAATAAAACAAATACATATTTCAGCGTTTTCACTACAATGATATGTCAAATAAAGGATTTTTATGGAATAAATTGAAAAAATTTATTTTTTTTGAATTTTATTTCCAAAGATACATTTGATGTTTTTCTCTAAAAATAATGAATTACCAAATAAAAATGAAGTAAAAATAATACAGAAAATGTTTAAAAAAAGTAACTAAAAAAAATAAAATTAAAAAACAATTTAAATAAAGAAAGCATTTAAAAAAAAATTGGAATATATCGGGGAAAAAATTATATAAAAATTTAAATCAATATAAAGCAGTTAAAATGATTTTTTTAAATGGAATAAGAAAAAAAGTTAAACAATTATAAAAAATACAAAAAATGAATAAAACTAGATGTTTCAAAAAAAAAAAAAAAAATTAAAAATGTAAAACTATAATTAAAATAATAATTAATTAATTAAACCAATTGAAAAAAAACATAAAAAACAAACTAGAAACAAAAGGAAAATTTGAAAAAAAAATTACAAATCAAATGAATAATAAAATAAATTAAAATATTATAAAAAATTAAAATAAATATTGAAAACAATAAAAATAATATATCTATATCTATATCTATATATATATATATATATATAGAGAGAGAGAGAGAGAGAGAGAGAGAGAGAGAATTGGGCAGAGGGATCAAGCACTCACCTCGTTACTAAAGGGGCATGAGCAGGTTCGCTGGAATGGTGGGCTCCCCATGGCCCTTTGTCACCGGGGCATGGCGGGGTCTTGATCCCTCATCCACACACCCCAATATTACTTTTTTAATTTTTATTTTGCAACTGTTTTTTTAAACAACAATGAGTACATTCCACTATGCACAAATAGTAACTTCGTAGAAATGGTTGCAGTATTTCATAAATGCCACAAAGGACAAAATGTCTCCGAAAACTTGAACCCACGCTACTTGTGACACCAATCATGAACCATACCACTTGACCTAAGTTCATTTGACCTATTTTAAAAAAAAAATTAATATTCATTTTTTTATTTAAAAAATTGTAATAGTTTTATTTATTTTAAAATTTGTTTTCTAGGTTAATATTTAATATTTTTTTATTATTTAATTTATTGTTTCTAATTATTTTTTTTCTTTGGTCAAATTTTTAATTTTATTTTTTTTTTCTAGTTGTGGTGTTTCAGATTTTTTTTTTCATTTTTTTTTCCTTTTTTTACTTTAAAAAAAACACTATGCTTGAATTTTTCTCGTTATTGGTTATTTTTTATTGTTTCAAATTTTTTATACTTCAATTTTTTTTGTTTTTTTTATAATTTTTTGATGTTTATTTTTTTTATTATTTTTAATTTTTTTTAATATTTTAGTTTTTTATTTGTTTTTCTTCTTTTAATTTTAGAATTTGTTTTAGCTGCAAGTGTTGTATCAATGCTCCACTAGCAACCCAAACTCATTATGTGTCAATTTGATAGTTTTTTTTTGGTCAAGTAAGAAGGAATCTTTAAATTAACCACAGTAATAATATTACATATTTTTCGAGGTAACCCATGCATTTACCCAAAAAGGTCCTCATGTCCTAACTAAAGCAAAAATGGCTTAAACCTTTTACAAAAAATAGAACCAACCCCTTAAATGGGTGAAAAGTCTAACACTCAAAATAATTACATTTTCTACCATGAGAAAATGGCGGGTCTTCAATCCAATGCATCACCCTCCCACTACGGTTACTGAACCTCTGCCCAACAAAATTAGTGATTACCATTTACCGTTGAGATGAAAAACCTCCTCATTTGATCATTGTGTTGTCATTGATCCATATAGCGATCAATGAATAGAAAAACCTGCTTCGCTTCCAGAATTGTTCCTCATGCCGTTGTATCCTTGGTCTTCCTCCTCTGCTCTCCACCTTTCCCATTGATCCATATCTTTGGTAGCCTAACAGAGACAGTCCTCAAACAGTTTTCCTGGGGGTAATAGCTCCCAGACGTTCTGCATGTCCCTTTCCTATTAATCACTCCTTCGTTCGCCAAACGATCTGCTACCATGTTAGCCTTTCTCTTCACGTGGACAAAGCTTACAGTCTTTAAGGTTTGCAGGTGGGAGTGAATACGGTGAAATACTTGCAAGAGCCTCCAGTGTTTCGACACTTTATCCAGTGTTGTACCATTGCAAATTTTCTTGGCCGCTCTGATAATCAATTCTGAATCTGCTTCAATGATGCTATTATGTGAATCTGAATTCACCAATATTTCCAAGCATTGCTCTAGGGCCATGAGTTCTGCCATGTTATTAGTGGCTTTTTCCAAGTGGCCATGAAAGATTTTGTTTATTTGCCACTATTCATCTCTTATAACACCTCCAAAACCAACTAACCCTGGGTTGCCCTTAGATGCTCCATCTATATTGACCTTTAAGAAACCACGAAGAGGAGGCTTCCAAATGTTTATATCTGAATTTATTTGGCTTACTCCCTTAATAATGCACTGTGGGCTTATGGACTGAAGACCCAAATGTAGTAGAATACTCGCATCCTAGGGTAGAGGAGGGTCCTTAGGTAGAGTCCTCAGCAAGCTACTGACTATATCTTTAATTTGCCTTAAAATTTGGTCAATTATGTGCTGGGGTTTGCTAGCTTTATTCTTGAAGATCCAACTATTGTGTTCTTTCCATACATTCCAGTTAACAAAGCCTGGAACCAGGGTCCAGGCTCTATTAATATTTCATTCCCTGAGAAGTTTTTCCTCGATTTCCTTAAAGTGTTGGAGATGCTGAGTCTGTCCCTATCAGTATGTTTAAAGATTGTTGCCACCCAGTCCCACACAGTGGAGGTGAAAGGGTAGAGGTTAAGAAGGCGATTCATCATCTCCTCTTGAGAGTTACACAAGTAGCATTTGGATGGTCCAATGAAGCCCTTTTTCAAGAGATTTTCCCAAGTTAATATTTTTCTTTGATAAACTAGCCAAATAAATAATTTTATTTTCATCGAGTGAGGTCTCTGCTAAAGATTCTTCCAAACTTGATCAGTGTTGGGATAGTTAAAACCTGTTACTACCTGTTTTTCTTCTTTGAGATTAAAGTTGCCTTCAGTGTTCTTTCCCCATCTTACTTGGTCAGGCAATGAGGATACCAAAATCCTTCTATGCTCTAGTTCTTGGGTAAGAGAGTATGCCTGGGCTCTCAGAGGACTCTCTTCATTGTGGCCTAGATCCTTCCAAGTTCTCCATTTTTCATTGTTCCTTTCCTGGTTCTAGAAGTATTTTACCATAAGTAGACCTTTGTTGTTTGTGTCATTCTTGAGAGCTGCTAATTCATCCTTGTATAAGTTAGGTTCTTGCTGCCAGTTATCCTCCCAAAATCGTGCTAGATTCCCAGCTCAAATTTCCCAGAAACTATGTTGTTGAACAATACTTTTTCTTTCCCAGGCAAGATTACAAATATGGGATCCCTTAATGTTCCTTGACATTCTAATGTGATCTTTCTCCTGCCAATTCTTGGCATATTTTTGTTTCCAAAGCTTAGACCAGGGAGTAGCCAATTCCTTGATCCATCTCCACCAGAGTTTAGCTCCCGAAACCTTGCTGATGGTTTCAGGATCATGAAGCCCCAAGCCACTGTGGCTCTTAGGTTTGTAGATTTTATCCCGGGCTACTAAAGCCCATTTATTTTTCACTTCTCCCTTGCCCCATAGGAATTCCATTTGTATGCTCTCGATCTGCTGCATGACTCCTTTAGAAGCAAGAAGAGTAGAAAACATGTAAATGGGGATTGCCTGCAGTACAACCTGTGTGAGCACAAGGTGCGCCGCCAAGTTTAAAGATCTACAAGTCCATTGTCTAATCTTGTCCTACATTTTATTTATAGTTGGCTCCCACACTTCCTTGCTGAGAGGTTTATCTGTGAGAGGTATGCCCAAATACTTGGAAAGTAGCTGGTCCCTTTGAAATCCAAGAATTCTAGTGATATTTCTTTGAATAGCAATGTCAGTATTAAAGAAAAAAACTTTTGATTTGTTGAGGCTCACCTCTGTGCCAGCAGTCTTAGAAAAGTCAGTCAAAATTTGTTTGATCGTTCTAGCCTCCCTGACTGTGGGTAAGCCCTGCAACATTGTGTCATCCACAAATTGTTGATGTGTGTTTGGTGCTCCATCCACGATGAGTTTGATGCCCTAGATTCTTCCTTGAGTATTAGCTATTTTAATCACTCTACCAAGCCCTTACATCATGAGAACAAAGAGGAAGGGTGAGAGAAAATCCCCTTGTCTGAGGCCTTTGGAGGGTCTGAAGAGTCTTAAAAGAGCTCCATTAAGTAGGATGGAGAAACTAGTTGTGGTAACTAGTGCCATCACCCATCTTATCTAGTTTTGGTCAAAGCCATAGGCTTTTACAACTACTCTTATATAAGACCAGCTAAGCTTGTCATAGGCTTTCACTAGATCTAATTAAATGATCATACTAGCTTGTTTGTTGCTTTTCAGCGAGTGTACCACATCATGAGCTTGGATAATATTATTGAGGATTTGTCTTCCTTCCACATAGCCTGTTTTCTCCTCTGAGATGAGAGCTGGTAAGAGTGGCTTGAGTCTGTTGGCTATCACCTTGGAAATAATTTTATACACCACATTACATAGGGCTATGGGTCTGAAGCCATCCGGAGTCATGGAATTTTCCTTTTTTGGGATCAGAGCTATGAAGGATGCATTGAACACCTTCAGAACCTTTTTGGATCTTCTTGAGTCTTCCACCACCTCAAGGATGTCCTGTTTAACTGTTTTCCAACATGCTTTGAAGAAGTCTACATTAAAACCATCCGGGCTTGGAGCTTTTCCATTTTGCATTTCATTGATCACCTCACTGACCTCCTCTTCTAACACTGGCCTGTTAAGATTGTGGTTATCTTCTTTGGTGACCAGCTGAGGGATGTACTGTGTGAAATGGTTGATGAACCTGGATCTGTCCTTCAGGGGCTCCTCTGCAATACTGAGGAAGTGTTGTACAAGGAGAGATTCCATGTCTTTGTGAGAGAAAATTTCTCTCCCTTGAGAATCTTTGAGCTTTGTAATTCGGTTGTGTGCCCTATGATCTATGGTGGATTTGTGGAAGAACTTCGTGTTTCTTTCTCCCTCTTTTATCCATTGTATCCTTGACTTCTGCCTCCAGAAAATCTCCTCTTGTAAGCACCGATCTTCCCATTCTTCCTGCAAAGTTTCAGCTAGATTTTTCTGCTCCTCGGTAAAGCCCTCTGCGATGTTGATCCTATTGATTTCCTGGAGTTTCTGCTCATCTTCTTTTTTGGCTTTGAAGATATTTCCAAATTCCTTTTTGTTCCAGCTTTTAAGCTTGGCTTTGATATGTTTAAGTTTCTATTGGAGCATGAACATTTTGGTGCCTTCAGTGTTTAGATCCTCTTTCCACCATTTGTCAATATTATTGTTGAATTCAGGATGAGAGAGCCATGCATTCTTAAACCTTAAAGGTCTGTTTTTTGGTATGCCCATAAAAGTGGCTTCCAGCTGAATAGGCCAATGATTCAAACCTCCAAAGGGAAGAATAGAAGCTATCATGGCCGGGCCTAAGAGAAAGAGTTCCTCTGAGATAATAAATCTGTCTAATTTAGAGGCGACTTCTGAAGCCCCTCCCCTCTTATTGTTCCAGGTGAAGGTCCCATTTATTTTTTCTGTGTCCACTAACCCCATATTCATTATGAAGTTCTGGAAAACCGTGGAATCTCTACTTAGCTACTTGTTTCCCTCTTTTTTCTCTGTAAGAGATTTTATCATATTGAAGTCTCCTGCAACGATCCAGGGCATATTAGGGTATCTTTCTTTTAGTTCCTCAAGGGAGGTAAGAAGCTTGAATTTATCTTCTTACTTTTGAGGGCCATATACATTAGTGATCATGTATATCTCCTAATCCCCTAAAGGTGGACATACCAAAGAATGATAGTTCCTAGATGCCTCAACATCTAGTATTCCAAATTTTTGTGGATCCCACAGCGTGAGAATCCCCCCCGCTGAGTTTTTTTCTTTAACTTCTAGATATTCATACTTGATTAGCCATTTCTTATGTATTTCTCTAATCTTATCCATCAAGCATTTTGTCTCCTGAATAAACACCATATCTAGTTTTTCTTCTTTTATTCTATTATTGAGATTTCTTTGTTTCCTTCTACTTCCTAAGCCTCTAATGTTCTAGGTTGTGAGCTTCATTAAGAAAGATTAGTAAAAGAGTAGCTGGTAAGGTCTTTCATCTTACCTGAGTTAATCAATAGTTTTCCACATTCATTCAACAACTCCTATATTTTTCTTCCTCTTTTCCTGCCTGGGTTCTTCAGAGATAGTGCCTATGTCTCCTCCATCATTTTGACCCCTCTGTATTCCTGGCTATCATGCTTTATTTTGCTTCCATTTCCTTTCAATTTTGATCTCCATAGGAATGGCTATTGAACCCTGTCATATTCCTCTTTTGGCAAGGAGTCCACTCCTTTGGTCATGCCTTGTTCCAGAAATTTTTCTAGATCTATATTTTCCCTCTCTAAAATCTCCTGCAGTTCATGGTCCTCCGTTCCCACTTCACATGGAGTCATCTCATGGTCCTTATTTATCACCATCATGGTTTCTATGATTTCTTCCATGCTTTGATCTCTTTCCTTCTCAGTGATAGTTTTCTCCATTTCTTGTTTCATTTCCTTGTTTCCGTCTTCTTCTTTTGGGATCTTAAAGCTATAGTGGCTTGATTTTTTTCCTCACTAATCTTATTTTGTGGCCTATTTTTTCCTTTCCCTTTGCCCCCAACCTTGGTGAAACCCTCAGGATTTATATCCACAGTGTTTTTCACATTTCTCTTGATGTTTTTTGTTGGGAAATCTCTATATAGATACCCATGCTCATGGCATTTGCGACACCTAAATGGGATGTGCTCATAGTCCATTGCCTGTACCCATTCTTAATCAAATACTTCTAAAATTATCGCATCCGGGAGTGCTCCAGATAAGTCCATTTCCACACAGATTCGGGCGAAGGAGGTGTATTTTCCTTTCGGAGTCGCATCCGAAATCTTTAGAAAATGCCCCAGTTTGTTGCCTATTAATTTCAGTGATTCTAGTAACCAATAATCGATAGGAACGGAGTATATTCTGATCCATACCGGAACTGATGAAAATGTCTCGCGCTCTAGAACAAAGTTCATTATCCAAGGCCGCATGTAGAGACCTGCAGCAGTGTAGAAATATGGCCCTCCTTCAAATACTTTGTCTTTATCCTCTAGGCTTGTGAATACTACTATGAAAAATCCCTTGGATCCCAAATGAAGGGTAATTTCCCCCTTTGGCTTCTAGTGGCTCCTTATCTAGACATGTAATTCCCTCTCCATCGACCATATTCCCATGAATTTGTAGATAATCGCATGTTCCGTCATATGATCCCTATGCACATGTAGCGCAAGGTCACTCAAGATGACCTAAGGGATGTGTCTGACTTAGGTGTTCAGACCCCAAATGTTCTTATAGAAGTAGGATTTTGACTGCTATCCCCTTTCTCCTTTTTCTTTCTAGCTTTTTGTTGCTCCTCTGCCTGCTCATGAGGGCTATTTCCTCCCAACGTGTCCATGTTACTTGCTCTTGTTGTCTTCTCTAGAGGCTTCTTTAAGCGTTGCTTTCCATTTCCTTGCTTATTTCCATAACTGCTTGACTATAGGAGGGAGCAACACTCCCTCCTGTGCATCCCACCATGGTGCCCAACGCCAAAACCCTAACCCAACTTTCAAACCGCCTATGGATTAAGCTTGGAGTTGGAGTGAAGGTGATGGGGTGTAAATCGCACTAAGACAATAAACCCCTCATTTACCATCACTCAAGCGTAGACCTGTGGTCTATCAGAAGTGTTAATTATATGCTTTTTGTGTCAATTTGATAGTCGATTTTAAAGTTTTTGTTACAATGGATCAAGTCCACCCCCATTATGTTTCAATTTCATGGTTGGTTTTTAAGTTTGCATTATAATAGGCAAGGCCCGCCCATTGCGTGTCAATTTGATGGTTGATTTTTAAATTTTCGTTGCAATGTATCAAGTTGTCTTAGGTTAAGATTTTAAAAGAGCTATACTTTTAGCATTTAAAAAATATTATTCTTGATATAATGATTCACTTATTTAGGTATTCATTTTTAAAGTTTTTCTTAGTCATGATATTTGGTTTTAATTATATGATAGAGAAATGTCGATATTTTAAAGTTTTTCAAGGTTAGTGGAATTTTATCTTTAATGCCATGGTTGAAAAATGTCAAATTTTATGGGCTTTTAGAGTCATGACATTTATCTTTAACGTCATGGTTGAAAACTGTTCAAATTTTTAGGTTTTTTGGAGATGTGATATTTTATATTTCACATTATCATTATATATATAATTGTTGATGTTTTTCATGTTTATTGCATAAAAATTTTGGTTTTTAATGTTGTTACTAAAAAAATACAATTAAAATAAATAAATAAATAAAATAAACAAAAATAAAAATAAAAAAAATTGTTGATGCAGCATCAACACTTTTTGTTTTCAGGGTGTTTTTTCATGTTTTTTGCACACAAAAAAAGGTTTTTTAGGCTATAGTTTTCATTTTGAGGTTACAATTCTCATTGAGTTGGTAACTTTGTTTGATTCATAGGTGATTTTAACAACTTATATGCCCCTAGGCCGTGATTACTCAAGTCACAGGTTAAACGTGGCAATCATCTCAAACTCACATTACCTAACAAAAAATAATAATTAAAAAAAAGTCTTTACATATATAAATGTGAAATTTGTATGAATATAAATAATATTATTAAGAACCAATATAGATCTATTTTCACTTCAGATCTAGAAATCCAATTTCTCAACGTGCAAACCTTTCTTCAAGTTTTGCATTCAAAATGAGGTTTGCATCTTGATAAATTTGATCCCTCTCGATGCTTGGTAGATATGTAATTAACATGGATCTATGTTGGTTTTTAATCAATTATATTTTGAAGAATGATATCAAGATAAGTTGAAAAAAGATTTTATAAATAAAAATTAATAAATTCAAGCATAATTTTAATATGTATATATCTTCACAACATTATATTATCGAAATATATATGTACAAAGCATGCCGAATATCAAATTCATGACCAACTCTAGCATGTTTGAGCAAAAACCAGGCATAGAAGGTTGGCCCAAAATTGTATTGTCTAGTCATAAATTGAGTTAGTGCTAGCCATGCTCATTACATACGATACAAAATGGGCTTTAAAATCCATGATAGGCACATAAGTAGGAAACTAAAAAACACATGAAAACTTATATTGTAACAAAAAAAAGGCCTACGAATAGTGGCAATGAGCCACAATAAGTCCGTATTGTCATCCAATTGTTTTGGTGCAGACCTCACCAAAGTTGGTTATTCATTATCCCTGAGCAGAGCTGCTTCTAGAGATTACAGTTGACCATCCATGATTTGATAGAGAAAGTGAAACTCCTCCATGAAAAGGAGAAGCTCATCCTTGCTCTAACTCCAATTGAACAATACTCTTCCTAGCAAATGCTTAAGATATCGATACAAGTCCACCATGTGTAGGTACTAGTTTCGTCTAACATGTGGTGCTCCCAAGTCAGGGACTCAATCGTCCACCTCGACCAAGGCATCTAAATTAAATATTTTTTTTCATTGATCCAACAACTCCTATTCAATATCAGATAATTCATGGTGCACAACCACTAAGGCATTCTCACAATACTGTTTTTTTGAGGCTCAAGCTTGGGCTCAAGATTTTGAATTACCTTGTAGGCCTCTACCACCTCACCCTAGTCGCACTTGAGCTCTCTCCCTAAACATTGGGGAAATAGCAAAGTGATAATGCAAGAGGAAAACCATACTTGGAACAAAAAGAGAAAAACGGAGACATGAACAAGTGCAAGAATAAAAACTGTACTCAAGGTGATGTAGATTTGATGGAGGATAGCAAGTAGGGACAAGAAAATATTGGCCCTAGATTGCATTATTGGCCCTGTGAAAAGTCAATAAAGACTTTAAACCAAATAAATATTAAGATGCACTATGATATACCTGAGCAATGTCACGAAGGGAGTAACTGGGAAAAAAAAAAAAAAGAGCAATATGCCCTATCTCGGAGAATGGAAAGGACCTAAGAAGAGTCAACAATGATTGTGATCAAAGAGACCAAGCTGAGAGGGCCTGGTCCTTCAATTTACAAAGCAATTACAACGAGGACTAAGTTGTTGTTCACTTCGCTTACCCTACAGCTATATTGTTGAATCTTATAAAAGCAATGCGTAAATGGAAATATTGCTAGTATCATATTGTTGGGAAGTCACATCATTTTTGAATAAGAGCGAAAAAATGAGACCCATGCGTTCAAAAAATAATGCGAGAAAAAAAAAATCAGAGGACCAAAATTGAATCCTAAAGATAAGTAAGATGAGAAGGTGGCAGTTTCGATCCCTTGGAAGTCCTCAACTTCTTTTCTTTGTCAAGTTTGTTGACTACAGACTTTGCAGTTGTCTCACCTGAAGCCATTTTTTTATATCACCAAATTACTGAAAAATACAAAAGAAAATGATACCAGGAAATAGGAGGATGAGATCTCGGCACACAAATCGAAAGTGCGCAGGAAAATATTGATAAAACAATGTTTGGATGGTAGAAAATGTGTTCTTATTATTTTTTTTTTAACCACATGGTGAATCGGTAACTGCCAGGCCTAATCTATGGGAGACCAAGGATCAAACCTCATAGCTGCCACTATAACACCAAGAGCATAACCAACCACCTGCAAGTTGGGTATACTAAGTTCCTATGATTTTAGCAAGAGCAGACTCACGGGAAAGGGGAATCCGCCCCTCTAGCTGCCACCACAGCAGGTCATTGTACTCAATGAGATTTGAACTTCGGTCTGCCCGGGCTTCGCCCATGTGACTTACCGTCAAACCACACATCACTGTACAAATGTGTTCTTATTGTTGCTAATATATACGGGGAAAAACAAGGGTACCGTACCTAGAGATGATCACTGCCCTGGGTCAATCGCAGGTCACCAATCATTTTTCCGTCATGCAGTTCATCTGACGGTCGAGAATCGCCCACTTGTCCTCCCACGGATTGAGTTTTCAAAGCGGGATTCGTTTTCGGCCGTTGAAATGATCCACAAGAAAAATGGCACTAACAATTCCAAAATCAGTAATCTAACTAGACTGCTTTTTCTCTGAAAATCATGGAAATTTTGACAAGATTTTAATAAAATCCAGCAGGGATTTTTGTAAAACCAGGTTATAGTTGTCAAACTTCAAGATTTTGTATGCCTAGTTTCTATTTCCATCGACAAAAACATGATTCAAACACCACTGCTACTACAAGATTTCTTGAATTTTTTTTTTCCAGATTTAAATCACTTTTGACCTTCCCGACAATTCATCCGACGTCATTACAAAATTTTAAAGCTTTAACATTTATTATTTTAAATAATTATTTAAATTAGTGAAAAGGAAACTTCTTACCTTTGGTGTGGTGCGTTGAAGCGTATAGACCTTTACCTAAATGAGGGGGTGAACTTTTCTTTGGTAGGAGGCATACATTTAAATTCGAAGGTTTCCTTTAAGGTTGTTTAAACATTTTTAATTATTTTTTTTAATTTATAGAATTATTATTCTAATAAATCATTGTTATTTTATTGTATTTTTTGATAACTAGATTAAATTTAGGTTGGTGTGCTCTTTATTGATTGGAAGAAGAATTATCAACCTACATGCTATTACAAAATTTTCCTTTTATTGATTGGAAAAAGAATGATAAACTCACATGCTATTACAAAAACTGTTTCGAGGCTTGGTTGAGCCTAAACTTCTTTTGGGATAGTTTAATTTCCCCAAAGGGCTTCCATCTTCAACCCTAGGATGCTTAGAATTCCTTTGGGATAGTTTAATTCCCTCAAAGGGCTTAGACATCCTTTGGGATAGTTTAATTCCCCCAAAGGACTTTCGTCTTCAGCCCTAGGATGTTATCATTGTGTGAGGCAAGGTCTAGCCTAGATGCCCCTTGGGATAGTTTAATTACTCCAAAGTAGCTTTCATCCTCAGTCCCTCTCAATTGAACTTAGACACTCCTTAGGATAATTTAATCCCCTAAAATAACTTCCATCCTTAACTTCTCCCCATAAAATTTGAACCTAAAACCTAAAAAAAATAAGCCTACTCAAACTAAATAATCTATGCCCCATAAATTCCAATAAATCACTATTATTTATAATAATAATAAAAATAATAATAATAATAATTTAATTTAATTTAATTTAAAAAAAAAAAACAAAAACAAAAAAACAAACCCAAGAAAAAACAAATATAAAACAAAATTTCCGCTAAAATTCATTTCCTTTTATCTTTATCTATCTAAAACTCCATTTCTTAATACCTATTTCCTATTTAAAGTTTCAACCATTATTATATTCATTAATGCAATCTTTCCTTTTTAAAATTTTAACCACTATTATATTCATTAATGTAATTTTTGTTGTCTTCTTTAATTTTAGAATTACAAAATATTTCAAATTTTCTAATCACTTCAAAGGATATTATTAATGTTATGGGACAAGATTGGTTAACGAAATTTTCATGTTATTAATTAATATTTTATAGTTTTGAATTGTTTTGTATTAAATTATTTATAATATAAATTTCCTTTATTAATATTTTATAAATTTAAAATTTTTTAGTAGTATATTTATTATGTGTAATTTTTAATGGATTCGTCTACAGAGGTAGAGGATTTGTTAAGAAGACCAAAAGTAGTCGGAATCTGGGCAAAAAATTTTCAAAAATATTGTAGATGTAATATGTAAATCATGTTTTTGATGGTGGAAATGGATTCAACACCATCAAAAACCTGTAGGACACCTAAACTTATGAAGTTTGACAGCTTTTACTTGGAGTTACAAAAATCCCTGTTGGATTTTTTCAAAATATGACTGGAATTTCTATAACTTTCAGGGAAAAAAGCATAATCTTTAGACTATGGAATTTTTAATATTTATATTTATTAATTTAGTTTCAATTTCAGATCTATCAAGTGCCTAGAGGGATAAAATATTTCAACGTACAATTTTTTTTTAGTGCTAAATTTGAAGAAAGGTTTGCATCTCGAGAGATTTGATCCTTCTCAAAGCTTAATAGATCTTATCTCTTACAACACTCTTTTTTGATTGAAAAACTTGAAGAAATATTTGTACCTTGATAGATTTGATCCCTCTCAGAGCTTGATAGATTTGGATTTAAGATGGATCTAGGTAGATTTAATTATTATTCTTTTTTTAGTTTAATTTTTATTTTTATGTAATTTGACTAAGTCAAAATGTTTTAATTAATAATTTTATTTTTTATTTTTATGTAATTTGACTCAATCAAAATGTTTAGATAACAAAATATAACATGACATTAGAAAATCTCTTCCATCTAGAAATAATTTTCTAAATGGAAACATTACTTCTAAAGGCCTTCCACAAATCCTCTACCTTTCGAGTTAAAAGATATCTAAACTCCATAGCAAATGAAATGGTTAATCAAGGAGCTCTTGAATCAGAATCCAAGTTATAGATATGGTTAGGAAGTGATAGAGGACAACTATCAATCCAATCCCATGAGTACACTTATGGTGATTAGGAAAGGAGGGGCCATAAAAATCTTCTCAACCTCTAAAACTCAAATCAAATCAAGTTGTAATCCCAAGTGAGTCATATCATCAATGTCTTTAAAGCATCAAGATAGATGGCATGGATATCAAATCCCTCAATGATTTAAGGACACTAGCATTATTAGTTATGCAACAAGACATTTATGGAGTTGAAAGGTAGAGAATTTTTCTTCCCTTTCTCATATGATAGAGACCATCTCACCCAGTATATACATTTGATTCAACATTTCCCTCATTAATATATATGAGAACTCTCCAAGTCTTCATCACCCTATCCTATTTCGAAAGCTTTGTTAGTCATTCCCTTCCTTCTTAGTGGTGAATTTCTTGGAGCTTGGCCATTGAACTCTGTCTTTTCCTACTCTGGGCATCTCATTGTTTCTAATGGAGAGTTGTGTAGCATGCCCCCTACCCAACAACTGTTGGAGGTGTGAGGGAGGTGCATTTTGTGTGAATGTTTGTTCAATGGAATTGTCAATAATGAAATCCACCCTCTATGAATCCATTAAGAAATTAGAGACATAGAGAACCTGAGTCAATTCTAAGCATGGTGAGACAAATAAAGACAATGAATGCCTCTATGTTGAAGTTTCTAACCACATTCTAGCTCTTTGTGAATGGGAGAAGTAATATATCAATGATTTCATCATGTTAAGAGGGCATATGAATGAATTAATGTATACCTCTATTGTTTGATACCTACTTGACCACTTGGAAAATCATGTGAATCTCCCTCCATGGGAAGCACTCTCAGAAAGCTCTGCTAGTCAAAACACAGAATCATATCTTGAGAGGAGACCAACACCACCAGCCAGGATGACACATACACTAGGTCAAAATGATTTAAAGTCTCTAGTTAATATTCTTTTTATTTATGTTTGCTACTTATAACAGTTTATACCTGTAATCTTTGGAGAAGAACTACACTATGTTGGGATTTCATCATTTTTGGAACACTGCATTTCTTGTTTTCTATATTTATAGCTCTATACGGAAATCAAATGTATTGGGGTTATACAGGAAAAACTATATCCATTTTTCTAATTAATATAAAATTTAATTCCTCATTATTGTTATAAAAAAGAGATTATGTACCTAATTAATACATGCATTTAATAATCCTATAAACCAACATTGTGGGACTCAACAAATATCTATGGGTTTTTCCGAGTTTATCTTAAAATGTCTACTTGATGAAAACTCACCTATAAACTGAAACTCACCAAATTTGGTGAAACTTACCCAAAACTCAACGTACCCTATTGTTTTTTTTGGAACAAAGTAACATTCATGGTATAACTAATCTAGAAGTCAGAATACACTGAAGGGACAGAAACCAAAGGAAGATTCTCACCTCAAAGTCTTTAGGACATCACCTAATGCCCTTTGTTTAATCAAAGGCCAGGTCCTAGCAACAACAACACTCCACCCTTCAACTTTTGTCCAACAAACCTCAAGCATTGCCTAGAAAACAATAACGTGAATATAGCCAGCCTTTGAGCAGGAAAGGATCAAGCCTCCATGGGAAACTACCCCCTTCTTCCCTTATAAGCAGTCAAAGTAGGAACACATGTATTGGACATCAAAGAAAAGAAACACCATGTATAATAGATTAGCCTCACTATATAGTATAGATAAATTGGAGACTCAACCATAATAATTTGAGCACTAAAACTAGAGCTATCTCCCTCCTCTCCTCATCTAGAAAGAATTTTTCAAAGGGAATCATTGCTTCTAAAGGCCTTTCACAAATCCTCTACCTTTCGAGTTAAAAGACATTTAAACTCCATAGAAAATGAAATGGTTAATCAAGGAGCTCTTGAATCAGAATCCAAGCTATAGATCTGGATAGGAAGTGACAAAGCACAACTATCAATCCAATCCCATGAGTACACCTATGGTGATTTGGAAAGGAGGGGCCATAAAAATCTTCTCAACCTCCAAAAATCAAATCAAATCAAGTTTTAATCCCAGGTGAGTCATATCAGCAATGTCTTTAAAGCATCAAGATAGATGGAATGGATATCAAATCCCTCAATGATTTAAGGACACTAGCATTATTAGTTATGCAACAAGACATTTATGGAGCTGAAAGGTAGATAAATTTTCTTCCCTTTCTCATATGATGGAGACCATCTCACCTAGTATAGACATTCGATTCAACATTTCCCTCATCAATATATATGAGAACTCTCCAAGTCTTCATCACCCTGTCCTCTTTCGAAAGCTTTGTTAGTCATTCCCTTCCTTCTTAGTGGTGAATTTCTTGGTGCTTAGCCACTAAAATCTGTATTTTCCTACTCTGGGCATCTAATTATTTCTAATGGAGAGTTGTGTAGCATGCCCCCTACCTAAGAACTGTTCGATGTGTGAGGGGGGTACATCTTATGTGAATGTTTTTTCAATGGAATTTTCAATATTGAAATCCACCCTTTGTGAATCCATTAAGCAATTAGAGACATAGAGAACCTGAGTCAAGTCTAAGCACAATGAGATGAACAAAGCCAAGGAATGCATCTCTGTTGAAGTTGCTAACCACATTCTAGCTCTTTGTGAATGGGAGAAGTAATCTAGAAATGTTTTCATCATATTAAGAGGGCATATGAATGAATTAAATGAATATCTCTATTTTTTTAGACCTATTTGACCACTTGGAAAATCATGTGAATCCCCCTCCATGGGAAGCACGCTCAGAAAGCTCTACTAGTCAAAACACAGAATCGTATCTTGAGAGGAGACCAGCACCACCAGCTAGGATGACACATACACCAGGTTAAAATGATTTAAAGTCTCCAGTTAATATATGTTTTATTTATGTTTTCTATTGTTTGAACATTTTATACTTGTAAGATTTGGAGAAGATCTACATTATGTTTGGATTTCATCGCTTTTAGAACACTTCATTTCTTGTTTTCTATATTTATAGCTCTATATGGAAATGAAATGTATTAAGGTGAAAGTTACCGAAAACTCAACATACCCTGTTGTTTTTTTTGGAACAAAATTTCTTCTATTTTGAGTTTTTTTTCCTATTATCAAGTTTTTTCAAGTCCTAAGTTGGCTAAGTTTCGGCAAGTCCAAGTCTCACAACCTTGATATAAACATAAAGAGCATTCATCACTAGTCCTAATCTAAGGAACAATTAACTTTATCGATTCTCGTAGTTCATCAATAATACAGAGTTCAATACAAAGAACAAAAAATGTTTCTATTACATGGCATGGTTCACAATACAGATTGAACTGTCGAATCCTTACAAAGTTTAGTACAAAGAACAAAAAATGTTTCTCTTACATGGCATGGCTTCCAATAACAGAAGATGCACACTCTTTGTCATTTTGGTTCACAATACAGATTGAACTGTCGAATTCTCAATACTATCCATTTCATTTTTTACTAATTAATGACTTATTTACAATCTGGGGTTTCATTTTAGTATTAGTTTGAAGACAAGGAAATGTCAACTCATAGAAGGGGAAATACAACTAGTGACAGTATGCATGAATTTTCAATGTTTGCGAATAAAATACAATATTGTTGTTGCATTGGTTTTCAATGAATTTTGATTTTCTAGTGATGAAGATTGAGGATCAGACATAGCTCTATTTTTACTTTTATTAGGCACCCATGCTCTCATTGTGGCTTGGGAGGTCCATAACAAGCACTATCAAAGTTTTGATCATCATAGTATATCCATTTAAGATTCACTGATAGCAATCCCAAGAAACCAAGGCAGTAAAAACCAATAGCACTTCAATAGGAAACCTTACATTGATTGATTGCACCAAAATAATCAAGGTGCATTCTATAGCCCAGGTGAAGGTGAGGATGAGCTCAGTTACACCTAACCCTGATCTAACATCACCCCAAGGTTGTGAAGCTCTAGATGCATATCTTGAGTTCACACAAATGGGTGATGTATCAAATATTGGAACTCGGCATATGCAACCTTCAGGTGCATATCATATCCAGGTTAAGATAGGTCTAGTCTAGTTCATGCAAATGCAAAAAATGGCTCATTTTCCCAATTGGGATGCATCATCCATTGATGTTAGGTCCTATGGGGATCCCTCCCATTGTAGAACTCATGCCTTTTTGTAAAACCACCATGCATTTTCCATTTTAGTTTTTTGTTTCAGACAAATGGACATATATAGACATTAACAGAATAAAAGATACCTGCTTATTATAGATGTTGAAAAAGATATTGAACAGATACCAAAGCCCAAACAGAGATCCCAACACCAAAGTCTTCATAAGATTTTTTCACATCATTATCTGCCTCATCTACTGGTATGGCCCCATTGTTCTGTGTTGCACTCGTTCTTCCACAAACATCTCTTGTGGTGCCCTTTTGATAAGTTTCATAGTTGGAAGTTGAAGCCAAGAGCGACCAATGTCTCAATCCAACCCTTGGAGAAGGGAAAATGGAGAACTTGGGCCCATAATTTAGATTTGGGTGAGTAGGAACATTAGATAGTAAGAATATGGGCCATGATGAAGGGCTCGACTTGATGGATCCACCCCCATATGCAATCACACTCCCAGTGGGGCTTAGAGTAGTAGTACATTGCATTTTTGTTGGTTGTTCTGAAAAGGCCACAACACTAGGCTAACAACACTAGACGATTGGACAATCTTTTACTGGAAATGGATTTGGGGGAAAGAAACATGGAACACTCCCACCTCCCAACTTTGTAGCGAACTGGGGTTCATTAATTCAATCATTTGTAGCTTATTTTGGAGTGAATTAATGTTTATGCTACAGAAAATGACAAGCCAAACAGAAGGAAATAGTGTAGCAAGAAACCCACCACAACAATGAACCCACTTGCTCTTAGGCATAGCCCCGATCCCACCTAACACAAGAGAAAATCGCAATCATAGCGTCATACCATAATGAGATGCATGACATCCCCACTACCCTGGTGCTATTGGTGAAGCCAAGTCATCATGCACTCTTACCTAACTCGATTCAACTTCAAATTTTCAACTCTCCAAGTCAGCATAGCCCGTAATGGGTGCTTGTTGGCCTTGGTGCCAACTCGATCCCTTGACATCCTCCCCCACTTTAAAAGGGTTTTCTCCCTGACAATACCATCTTGGAAATCTCCATTGATAAGACCAAATGTCGCAAAGTGCTACCAGCTCCAATGTCAATAGTTCATGCTACATGAACTCCTTGTATTTACTGCACGAGCCACAATCAAGGCTCATGACTCTATGTGGGTAAGAATCCTCAATCCTCAATCTCATGGTTATCAACCACAATTCATCGCAATCCTCCACATTGCCACATCTCACGGAAGGTTGCTCCTTCCAAATCAGCTGCATGGTTTGGTCGTAACTCATGTCATGCCAATCCACTGTATGTTGTCACCATGTGAACTTCTTGCTACCATATCCCAACTCAACTCTGTCATGCCTATGTGCACTACATTCCCTCATGACTTAGACTAGTCAGGTGATCAATCCAGCCATCCGTCCAAATCATGAGAATGCACCTCCTCATGCCTTCGTTAGTCATTTCTCCAACATTCTATCACATCTTCAACTCAATCAATAATTATTCTCATCAATCCTTTAACCAACGCTCATCGCGCCATATACAGGTCCATGAAGAAAACTCCATATCATTTGCGATATTCTACCCATCAATGTTGTGAAAGGGGCAAGTCTTCACTTGCCTCGTCATCTTGTCTATGTGTTTCCCATGGTCATAGACCAACAGGATCCATGTCCATAAAAAATGGCTAAGTCTCATCGACTCAATCCACGCCTAAATGCTTCCCACCAAGGCACCTCCATTGCTACAACCACCGTCCAACTCCAAGGTGTCTTGCCTCTATCACATCCATCGAGTCACTCCTCACGAACACATCCCATACTATGCCCAAGAAATGAATCTCATGTGGCATCAAAGTCAAGTGAAAATTGACCTCAGTTTCTCAGAAAATTTGGTATTCCAAGACCACCATCATATGATGTATTCATTGGCTAAAACTCTCTTCAATTCGTCGTAATATCCTAAGAACCATCTTCATCCAACACTTCATCCAAGAACACTTATCTTGGTCACAAGGTTGATCACAAGTTGCCTCTGCCTTATTCATCCATGAACGCTCTTATAAGCTACCCATGTCTCCTCCAAAAACAACCATGGCCTTGTTGTTCGAATGTGTCCAATGTCCCCATCAGTCCATTTGCAAAACATCTCCATGTGGAATCAACAAGTCCATCATGCACAACATCCCTACTTTGGCACTTTTCTTGATGCCCATATGTGACATCTCTACAAGTTCTCTTGCTTGATGTCCCTACATGAATTCTGCCATGTGCCATTCTTCTACGACTTCAGTTGCCTAACTTGTCCACTTCAGTAGACCTAACACAACTCCAGTCATCGCATCCTTGCCTTTAGTCAAGTTAGAGCCCTCGATCGCCCTACGCTCATATCAGTATCGTAGGCCCCTTCCTTCATCATTGTCTCCCCCACTAAAGGTTCATCAAAGACTGCCTCCTGGCCTCAACAAAACTGTAATGAAGAATTCCACCCAAGTATCTGTATATCACTTTGGTTCGATGTGGCCTTCCTTTATTCTTTCCATGAGTCATGTCGATCACTTAGCCAAATCTCCACTCAGCTAATCATGATTCACTCATCGCATAATTCATCATGTTCCACCCTTGTCTAGGGCATTCACACCTTCTACTCTAAGGTAACATATTTCTCGAACAAGTCCTGCAACAATCAAAATCATCCATCACATAACTAAATGCAAACATACCTCAACCTTCCAAGTGAAAGTCATCCATCTCATGTTACTCTCAATTAGCATAAAGGGAACCATCGTATGACTTCCATCAATAGATTCATCTCCCTTCCAAACATGCAATATGCACGAATCTGGTCCAACTTCAGCAAGATTCATCTTGCCAATTCCTTCCTCTTTCGTTGGCAAGGTCGCAACACTTGTTTCTTCTTCATATTTGTCCTCATAATCAATTGCTTCCTCCAATGGCTGCGACATGCCCAAATCTGGTTCAGATGTGGTATGCATCATCCCATCAAACTCTTCCTCTTTTGGTTGCACATTAACAACACTTACCTCGCACTTGACCATTAGACCATCTTCTTCTTTAGTATGGTCAACAACTACAACCTATTCAACTAAACATTTTTCTCCAAAAGTGCCTACTTTCTTTTTGCAATGAAGAGTTCTTCTTACTTCATCCTACTCCACTTTCAATTATTACATTTCTTTGTATAAACACTCCACTCTTTCCCCAATGCGGAAGAGTCAACCCCTGTTCAGGTAGGTTATCCATTCTTTATCTAATGCCCGAAGGGCCTCCCTCATCACACACAATTCTATTTTCCGGTTTGTGATTCTTTATTCAAGTTCTTCAATATTCTGATGACATCTTCCAACGATAGTGGCCATCATGCCACTGCCTTCAACTTTTGTTAAGTGCCTGTTACCCACCACTTCATGGGTGATATCCCCAAAAGAAATTTTTCTCCATGATGAACCTAAATCGGCAGCCAGAAGCCCCTTGCAGCCTCCTACTAGCTCGTTGTGCTATTTCTATGCCACCTGAGCCAACCATGTGGTCCCTCACCCACTTGTATTGATCGTATGTTTGAAGGTGGGCCTTCCAAATCAAAAGGTATGTCTTTTCATTTGGTAATTGTGTATTGGGCTTACTTATCATGGATACATCAAAGTATGGATTGATGGGGGGATTCGCCAAAAAGGGTATGCTTAGTTTATGCTCTTTTCCCTTTGATCTCTTTTGCATTTTACCCTTACATCTTAGTCTCGTGGGATCTTCTTTATTGACCATTTGGTTCTAGGGTAGTACTACTTGGGAAACCCTGACTTTGGGTGTGTGTCCCCCTCCTTTATCCACATATATTGCTCTCTTTCCACTTACTATGCCCCATTCATCATTTCTCCCACCTGGGTCCACATAGAGTCAGCCTCCCTACCCCTTGCCCCCACCTTGGGTCAGGCCTGAAATGATGCCCCAGAGGTTGAAGAAGTTAAAAGAAAAATAAAAAAGCGTAATTGGCCAAATTTAGCAGGAAGTTTATTTGCACATCGACTTTCCCAGAAACCCAAAAAATTTGACCTAGAATAAAGACCAACAATTTTTCCTAGTTGTGTTGTGTTGGCTCGTTGGGTGAGCCCCACCTTGCCTGTGTCATTTCTACTACGTCTTTTTTCCCTTGAATGAACTTTTGATTTTCTGCAATATCACAGACTTCGCATCATGCAATATTGCAACTCTGCCCAGTTTGCGATATCGTAGCTCAACCTGTTCTGCGATATACTTCATCGACTTACCTCTTCCACCCTTGGCCGAGCTCTTCACTTATATTTATACACCCTCTACGAAGTTGATTTATGTTTGGTCGGCACCCCTTCAATATTTGAGTCAACCCATACTTTGTTGTTGGATGCCCTTCAATAGTTGGGTGTGCCTCGAGCCATCTTACCCATGGGCAAGTGGGTGCACCTAGTTGGGAAGGTGCGCCCCTGCCTGGGCGCTCGCCTTCCTTATCGCTCACATCACCCACATTGGTCGCTCCCTTAAGTTTCACGCTACCTCCTCATCCATCACTTTCTTGAAATTCACTCCACATCATTCTCGTGTGTTCCACTCTTCGCGTCGCGTTGCCTGCCCACTATGCCTTGTTGTCTCATCGAACTGCGTTAGCACCCAGGCGCCCCTTGGTGTGGGCATGCCCATGGGAACAGGTCCACAAGCCATTTGCTATTAGTTTATGATGCACACCCCTTACTCGAGATGTGTCGACACCTTCTACTATAGAATGTATGCACCCCTCAACTCGCCCTCTAATGCGCACTCTTTGCCAAGTCATCCTTGTCGCATAGGTCGGTGCCCTACTGTCACGCCCCTACACCTGCGGTGATCTTCCAACCGCTTGTAGTGAGGTGCGGCACCACCGAGCGCTTTCTTTTTAACAATACTAACACCCGTGGACTACGCCTACTTCAACATGAACATACTTAACTTATGTTTTTGCAACTGAATAAAGCATTATCCTTTATACTTTAGTGAAGACCATTCTCAATTATTAACCATGAACAATAAACCGAGAACATCAACAATAAGCAAGTACAAAGGGAGGGGCAACTCCCAGAAAGTCTGCCCGACAATATATTAAGAATATTAGTTTACAATACAATAGTGTGTCTTGGCCGAACCAAGTCTCACACTTAACCGAATTTTACAACAGATAGGCCACCTTCTTTTTACAACATGTTCTGCACCCTTGCACGAAGGGAGGTGCTCACCCGAGCCACCTAAGATCCCTTAGCCAAGTCCTGCATGAAACCGTACACTAAAACCCACTCAACACATGGCACACTTGCCACCCATCAACCAAGGCAAACTTGCGCAATCTCCAAGTCTCATGCGCATGAGATATGCACATGTGCTTCACCAAACTGCGCACCTTCTTGTCCTATGCGAAGATGTATTATGAGCGAAGTCTTCTTCGATGTTTGAAATGAGCTCATGCTCTTTTTATTTATATGAGAGTTAACGTAGGATTACATGGGGGTGTCAGCCCCATGGCCGACCCCACAATCCACTAACGCACGCCCCCAAATCTTCATTTACACGTCGGCTTGTACTTCTTTAACCATCGCATATGTCCATGCATTACGCCCAACACTTTAGCCACATAAGTGTTTGCTTTCGTCGCATCTCTGTCGTAATACACCCAAGAGGACGTCGCACCACTTGTTGCACAAGTGTCGCCAACTGCACTTCACACCGCCATAGGTCACACTCGTCGTGTGCGCACGCCTTGCGCCCGTCGTTCATCTCTCAGAGGCCTTACATTCTCCTCCACCTGAAATCGTTCTCGTCCTCGACAACATATCATCCTGGTAGCTCTCTACCAAGATCATCATTCATCCACGATGTCGGCCTTTCTACACAAGGCAAACATCCTTGCAACATATGTAGAGACTCTTTCTCCACTATGTCCCGGCCTAGTGACCGTTGCCACCAAGCTCACCATACCAAAGTATGTATCTCCATAATCCATGCTCAGGTCCATGGAAACTCCATCCATCTCATCTGCAACATGTTGCCCATGTGTGTGTCTCCTCGAAAGTGAAGAGATCATCTCATCAAACCGACTCTCGATGTGCCCCATGTAGGTCCATGAAGCCCTCTCCATCATCTGCAACGTGCCATCCTCAAGTCTTCATAGAAACAAATATGCACTTGTCTTACCCATCCATGTGCTGCCCATGATCCTTGATCAAATCAGCTCTCATGTATAGAAAGTTGTTGAGTCTCGGCTCAACCCATTCTCAAGTGTATCACCAAAGCATCATCATTGTAACTTCATCACTTCAAAGTGCCCCTTATCGATCATCTACATCAAGTCATTCTTCCAAGCCATGCCCATACATGTACTTTGAAAGTATGCATCCCATACTGCATCAAAGTCACCTGACCTCAGCTCCTTAATGTGTTAGATATTTAAGTCCACCATGCATGAAGTCCATAAGTCACAACAATCCCATGTCCTCATGAGCTCCATAACCCATCCCCATGTAGTAGGAATGCTCCATAGCTGCTCACAAGTCCATCCAAGTCTTCAATCTTATCAACTCTCGATGTGCCCCATTCAGGTCCATGAAGTCCTCTTCATCATCTGCAATGTGCCATCCTCAAGTCTCCAATCTTATCAACTCTTGATGTGCCCCATTCAGGTCCATGAAGTTCTCTTCATCATCTGCAATGTGCCATCCTCAAGTCTCCAATCTTATCAACTCTTGATGTGCCCCATTCAGGTCCATGAAGTCCTCTTCATCATCTGCAATGTGCCATCCTCAAGTTCCCATGTTACACTAGCAAGTCCTCCTGCATAACATTCCTGCCTTAGCACTCCTCTTTGGATGTCCCTTGACATCTCTACAAGTGCTTCCACACAATGTCCTTGCATAGGTCTGCCGTGCTTCATGTCTTCAAGTCTCCAACCTGATGTCCATGACTAAGCTGCCCATGTAGTCCAACCAAGTAGACACATCACAACATCTGGTCATCTCATCCAAGTCTTCGATCTTTGGTTTAGTGAACTCGGTCACCCAACCATCTCATCATCATCATGTCATGAGTTCCTTCACCATAGCTCCTCCACCAAAGTGTCCACCAAGACTTGCTCTTGGTCTCGGCCATGAGAAGTCCACCCAAAACATCACAAGTGTGTGCCCTCCTCATTCTGTCCATGAGTCATGCCGGGCACTTAGCCAATTCTCCATGTGGCTAAAGCATGACTCAATCTTCCACAACGATCATCAAGTTCCACCCTTGTCACGGGTCCTTGCACCTTTCATCATAAGGTCACAAGTAACCCCAACAAGCCTTGCAACAATTGACAATCCTTGCTTCTCCATACAAGGTTCCATCATAGTCATCCATGGTAAGATGTCCTCTTGCCTTGGCAAATTGGCTTTGCCCTTCACTGCACACGGTCCATCTCCCAAATGCCCAAATGAAACACAAGTATCATTACTTACTTCATCATCATGAGGCTCCTCCATGTGAGTGACCTCATCCATCCATGTTGACAAACTGCACGATCCTGGTTCAACTTGATCAGCCTCAAGTTCATCCTCCATCGTAGTCATGCCTGCAACATCTTCATCACAGAAGGGGACAACAATAGCCTTGTTGCCCTTCAAGAAATCTTGTCCAATTATCACATCGAAATCATTCATCTCCATCACTATGAAGTCCAACTGACCCTTCCATTCTTTCATCTGTACAGGTACATCGTGTACCAAACCTGCCACCTTAGCTCTAGAGTTTACTGCCTTGACCTCCATATTAGATGTCAGCCCAGCCTCTTTTGCTAACCGTGTTGTCATAAAGTTATGTGTAGCACCTGTGTCTACCAGAGCTTGAATGGTCTTGCCATGAACCATCAAGTCTACGAAACCCAGACTATTCATCCATGATAACCTTATCTGCATCGGCTTCACCTGTCATCAATTTCCAAGTGTCCTCACACTTGCTCCACCAGCTCCTGACCGAGCTCTGATACCAACTGTCACGCCCCTACACCTGCGGTGATCTTCCAACCGCTTGTAGCGAGGTGCGGCACCACCGAGCGCTTTCTTTTTAACAATACTAACACCCGTGGACTACGCCTACTTCAACATGAACATACTTAACTTATGTTTTTGCAACTGAATAAAGCATTATCCTTTATACTTTAGTGAAGACCATTCTCAATTATTAACCATGAACAATAAACCGAGAACATCAACAATAAGCAAGTACAAAGGGAGGGGCAACTCCCAGAAAGTCTGCCCGACAATATATTAAGAATATCAGTTTACAATACAACAGTATGTCTTGGCTGAACCAAGTCTCACACTTAACCGAATTTTACAACAGATAGGCCACCTGCTTTTCACAACATGTTCTGCACCCTTGCACGAAGGGAGGTGCTCACCCGAGCCACCTAAGATCCCTTAGCCAAGTCCTGCATGAAACCGTACACTAAAACCTACTCAACACATGGCACACTTGCCACCGTTCAACCAAGGCAAACTTGCGCAATCTCCAAGTCTCATGCGCATGAGATATGCGCATGTGCTTCACCAAACTGCGCACCTTCTTGTCCTATGCGAAGATGTATTATGAGCGAAGTCTTGTTCGATGTTTGAAATGAGCTCATGCTCTTTTTATTTATATGAGAGTTAACGTAGGATTACATGGGGGTGTCAGCCCCATGGCCGACCCCACAATCCACTAACGCACGCCCCCAAATCTTCATTTACACGTCGACTTGTACTTCTTTAACCATCACATATGTCCATGCATTACGCCCAACACTTTAGCCGCATAAGTGTTTGCTTTCGTCGCATCTCTGTCGTAATACACCCAAGAGGACGTCGCACCACTTGTTGCACAAGTGTCGCCAACTGCACTTCGCACCGCCATAGGTCGCACTCGTCGTGTGCGCACACCTTGCGACCGTCGTTCATCTCTCGGAGGCCTTACACCTACCTTCGTGCAAGCGCACCCATCGTGCAATCTTTCCTAACTCGGTTCAGCTTTGTTTTTTCAACTCTCAAAGCGAGCACGACCCGTCATGGATGCTGGTTGGCCTTGGTGCCAACTCAGGCCGTGACACAGAGTGTGCCCAAAAATGTAATAAAAAAATATTTAAAAAATATATATTTTGATTGTGAAATGAGAGTTGGTTTTTGGGCATGTGGTATTGATGAGCCCATGGTATTGGCCCATTGTGTCTTACCGTTAATAATATCCATGGTAAATTTCGGTGAGTATCTATGGTTAAAAAACTTGTTATATTGTAAATATTATTTTGATTGTGAAATGAGAGATGGTTTTAGGACATGTGGTATTGATGAGCCATTTTATTAGCCCATGGTATGGTATGGTTAATAATACCCATGGGAAAGTGGGGATGAATATCCATGGTTAAAAATCTTGTTATATTGCAAGTATTAAGTTTTTATGTCCTTATTAATGAAATTTAAATATAGTTACAAAATTATTATTTTAATTTATATTGTAAAGTGAATCTTAATTTATAGCTACTATTTATATCTTATATATTTTAATGTGATAGAGGTGTAGATATATCTCAAAAATAATTATAATTTTTTTCTTTTAGATTTAATCAAAAAAATATTTTAAAATTAAATTCAAATTAAATATTTATAAGCTATTTTGATTGTGAAATGAGAGATGGTTTTTGGGCATGCTATATTGAAGAGTCATGGTATTATAACAAAGTCTATTTACGAGTTGATATCTATGACAAAATGGCTGTTAATATCTATAATTAAACATATTATTATATTGTAATTTTATTATAAGTATTAGCTTTAGTTAGAAAAAATTATTTAAATACACAAACCTAACAGAAAACTCAAAAAAAAAAAAAACCCAAAACAAAACAAGAGCCTGCATCACAAAACTGCAAGTGAGAGAGAAACTGCAAATGAAAGAGCGTGCAATGAGATGGACCAAGTGAAAGAGAAACTGCAAATGAAAGAGCGTGCAACGAGATGGACCAAGCAGATGATTGAATTACTACAACGACAATTTTACTCTACCTTGATAAAGAAAAAGTGAAAAAAATCACTGGAACAAGCAAATTTTGTTTTATCACATTGTAAAAAAAACTTTCAAAATAATTTCACATTCAAAAATTTCCACAAAAAAATAAAAAATATTTCCTTAATACTTCTTAAGGGAATAAACCTTTTCGCATGACAAATAAGTTATTTCCAGTGAGTGAAAACAACTAAAACTCCAACACAATGCATCAGATAACAACAAAGCTTTTTCCCTGCATTCGCATCGTGCACATCAACCTTTTATTTCATATTCAGATAAAATATATTATTTTTCACCCAAGATTTAAAAATGATATGTCATATTTATTACACTCCAAAAATGCATGTACATAAATATATTTAACATACTTTTTGCAGGTTCAAAATTTCACCTTCAAAAATAATTATTCTTTCGCCTTCAAACTTCAAAGACATTAGCAATTTAGTTTATAATATGCTCTGTACAAAAGCTAAATCAAATACAATACACAATCCAAAAATTCCAAATTTAAAGCCATGCTCTGCAAACATCCCTTTGCATAATGATTAGTGTTGAATTAATACAGAAATTAAAGTATGCAACTCACAGAAAAACATGAAGAACCATTAACCAAATATGTAATAATAAAAATAATATATCCGATTGATCTTGACCGAGTGATAATCCACTAAAGACATCAAGCCATTGCTGCTTCTTATGTCAAATTTAATCAAGACCACAAATAATTATTATCGGGAGAAGTTAAACGGTGAATTTCCTACTAAAATATATCCGGAGCAGTTAAACGCTGAAATTCACCTCTATAAAGTGAAAAAGGAGTGATCAGAGGAATAATTAGGGACATATATGGCAACAGCAGGCCATGCAAGATGTCAAATATCACATTAATTTACAGTTACAAATATAACGGCCGTTTCTCATTTCTTGGCCTTTTTTGCAGCAGGCACCGCTTTCTTGGGGCCGCCCTCTTTAAAGCCTTCGCAGGCTTCTTGGCGGCAGCAAGCTTCTCGGCAGGAGCTTCTTTCTTCACAGTTTACTCCTCCTTTACCTTTTCAGTGGACGCTGCAGGCTTCGGGGTATTAGCAGGCTTCGGGACCTTCTTGGACCCAGATGCTACCTTGGGCTTAGCTGCAGACTTACTGACCAGGGATTTTGGCTTCAGAGGCTTGGCGGCCTTCGGCTTCAACTCTTCCGAAAGTTTGAAATTCTTGACCTTGGTAAGCTTGCCAAATCTGACAAGATTTCTCAGCTGAACTGTTAGCAGCTTCTTGAAATTGGCAGGGAGTTGGGACTGATATTTGTTAATGGCTAGACCCGGTCCTCTCCTTCAGAGAAGTAATTGCTTCCGTGATCATCTGCAAAATAAAAATGAAAAAATTAAGACTCCCGCTTGAAAAAATTAAGACTCCCGCTTTCAAAATATAATGTGATAAGAAAAAACCAGAGGCCAAGGATTGACACCTGAAGATATGCAGGATGAGAAGGTGGCGGTTTCGATCCCTTGGAAGCCCTCCGCTTCTTTTCTTTGTCAACATTAGAACTACAGGCTTTGCAGTTGTGTCAGCTGAAACCATTTGTTTATATCTTCAAATTACTCAAAAACGAGATGTCGGTGCGAACACAAATATGGAGAAAATAACATTTGGATGGTAGAAAATGGATTGTTATTGATGTTTAAATAGACAGGGGAACAGGGGTACCTCAAGATGCTCACCGCCACCAGTCGGCCGGTAATACACCGGTTCATCTTTCCGCCCTGCAGTTCATCCGACAGTTGGAAATCGCCCGATTATCCTCTACGCATTAATTATTGAAAGAGAGATTCGTTTTCGGCACTTGCAATGTTCCACAAGTGAATTATTATTATTATTTTAAATCATTTAAATTATTATTAATATTTGCATTAGATGTTGTAAAGGAAACACGGTAACGCATAAAGTGTGGAAATCCATTATCCATGTAGAAATATCAATGCTCCACAAGTGAATTATATTATTATTATTATTATTTTAAATCATTTAAATTATTATTAGCATAAAGTGTGGAAATCCATTATCCATGTAGAAATATCAATGCTCCACAACTGACTTATATTATTATTATTATTATTTTAAATCATTTAAATTATTATTAGCATTTGCACCAGATGTTGCAAAGGAAACACGGTAACCCATAAAGTGTGGAATTCCATTATCCATGTAGAAATATCAACATATCTATTCACTTTTTCTAAATGTTGTAAACAATCAGAATTATAGAAATATTCTTAAATGTGTACCAATATTTATAGGCACACTCCCTGTACCTTAAGATTTTTGGCAGCAGTTTCAACTTTGGAAATCTTGAGATTTACCAAAGCTTCAATTCTTGCTTCTTCTCCATTTGAAATTTACAGACAACTTGAATGCTCACAGATTTTGTTGTGAAAATTATACATAACAAATGTTAGCAATCTATTAATTTAGAAAAAGCTTTGTCAAAGATAATGGTCTTATTGTAAATAAACGTGTTTATGAATACATAGCATTATAGGCTAGAGCTCATTTCAACTTTAAAAACTGGAAATTGAAACAAAACAAAAAACAAAAAAAGAAAACATAAAAAAAAAAATTCACAAAATTGTAATATGCATTAACACTAAGCTAATTGTTCTCTATTAATAAATGATTAATGGAAAAATATACCAAATAACTAACTCTTTTCATCAAAATAAAGTTATACCTTTTTATTATTATTATTTTTTTTTTTTTCAAAGGTGGAAAAACCTATCAAACTCAGTTTGTCAAACCAACAGTGAGGACAGCCATCTCTGGCTGCTATCCGCGAATGCCAGTTGACACATCACTGTTATCAAGGAAAACTACGCCACCTGAAATAACCCGCTGGTGGTCCGTAAGGGAGCAGACTTTCACTCCTGCCAGATGCCTCTGGGTCTTGGGCCGTTAACCTGTTTCCTTACGTCCGAGGAAGACGAGCTCTTAGCCAAGCAGAAGCAGTTTTAAGGCATACTCCAGGCCCAACCTTTTTATTATTTTTTATTATGTACATCTTTCCTAATATATATTATTTTTTATTATGTACATCTTTCCTAATATATATTATAATAGACCTCTTTTATTTTATGTTTTTACGTGTAAATCTTTTTTAAATTATTTAATTATCTATTTTATTTTAATAAAGTTAATAACTACAAATATTCTTTTATGTATTATTTTAAACATATTTCATTAAAAAAAAATTACAAACTCTATTATAATTAATAAATTTTTTATTTAATTAAACAAAAGCACAATATAATAAATAGTAATCTTTTCACAACTCCTTTTTAAATTAAAATATATACCAATACTTCCAACAAAATATAATATTTTAACAAAAATATTAAAAAAGTTAAACTCCTATATTTATTTTATTTTAAATTAGTACAATACCATATAATTAATAATAATCATTTATAAATTCACTCTAAATTAAATATATCTGTTATCATTGATTATATAAAATAAACTTCTACACCTATTTTATTTTTAAATTTTAAACTAATACACTACAATATAATCAATAATAATCATTTAGAAATTCACTTTAAATTACATATACACATTATCATTGAGTATATAGTACACCATTAAGAACTCAAAAATATAAAATGACGCTCATGCTCTATCTTAGCTTTCTAAAAATAAAATATACACATTATCATTTATAACCAAATGTGATATTTCAATATTTTTAATAAAAAAATATTGAAGTGATGTTTTTTTTGGCCTTATCCTCTTAGCATGTTACAAAGAAATTCATTGATAAAAAGCAAAGATGACAAAGGGCTAAAAATAAAATAAAAGAAATTATATCCCCAAAAACACATTTATGGGTCACATTTATTACTCCATTCCCCAGTATATTGATGAACATGAAATAGGACGGACAAACGGTGCCAACATATTTATTCTAATCCAAATGTGGGCTATGGTGCCATAGTAAATTCAACAATGAAAACGACAAACGGGCTCTTCTCAACCTAGTACTCTTTAAAACTTGGCCACAGGACAAGTGGTTGTCACTGATTCTAATTTCATAAGTTTTTTCAATTACATAATTTCAATATATATAGTTTAGTTAGATTATATTTTGGAATTGAAATCACAAGTTTGATGGTAATCCTGTGCAATCGAAGTTCCCAAGGGGTTTTCCAGCGTACTGAATTCATATATACAGTGAAAAAACTAGCTTAAATAACACAAATCAAGATTTCACCTCAAATTTTTCCACCAAATTCGGGCACTGAAAAGTCCAAAGAGTCGCACTAAAGACAACTCCTTACATTTTTATCAAGTTTAATATATCACTTGACCGGGAATTAAACCAACTTAGTACTCTTTCAAATTTGGCCACAAGACAAGTGGTCGTTCCCGATTCTAGAACTGGGAATTGAACCAACTTATTACTCTTTCAAATTTGGCCACAGAACAAGGGGTCGTTCCCGATTCTAGAACCGGGCACAGCGATTTGACTGCTAAGTCCGATCCTAGAACCGGGTGCAGCAATTTAACTACTAAGTCTACCATGCTAAGTCTACCAAAACATTGATTCTAGAACTGGGCGCAACAATTTTACTGCTAAGTCTAAGTCTACCAAAACATCAATTCTAGAACCAGGCGCAACGATTTGACTGCTAAGTCTACCAAAACATCAATTCTAGAACCCGCTGCAGCGATTTGACTGCTAAGTCTACCAAAACATACATGCTCGCTCTGCCCCTCTGGTTTTGAACACGTGACCTTTTGAGAAGAAATACATACTCTTAACCATTAACCATTAAGTCCACTCAGAGAAATTCATAATAAAATCATTAAATTTAATTTATTTAAATTATTTATTTAATAATTTAAATCTCCAAAAATTTTCTTCATAAGTAAAATTCTTTTAAATAAAATATAAATTTTAATTTTATAAACTATATTTATATATACATATATAAGTGTCAATATATCAAAAAGGGAACAATTGAAATATATATATATATATATATATATTTCAATTCTTCCCTTTTTGATATATTCTTTTAAATAAAATATAAATTTTAATTTTATAAACTATATTTATATATACATATATAAGTGTCAATATATCAAAAAGGGAACAATTGAAATATATATATATATATATATATATATTTCAATTCTTCCCTTTTTGATATATTGACTCGAGTACATCTCCTCCTAGGCATAAGTAGAACCAAATACCAAATTCCATACCTTTTATCAAGTCAGTAATGAATCCTTTCATAATCCACATAAAATTTTAATTCATAAATAAAACATTCCAAAGTATGAAAATTTAAATAAAACATTCACAACTGCTTCACTGGACATAAAGCAAATAACATCAAAATTCTTATAGATATTAGAAGGCATGATACACCATGATCACAACCCAGCCAACCACACATACTGCCATACCTTTAGTAGTGAAACCAAAGCTATAGCACAGTGAACAATCAGTAAAACCTCCACATTATTCCAACTGAATAAATAAACAATAACAATACTACAATTGAATAAAGCATCAGCAAGAACAATAAACCCTGAATCCACCCATGCTACTCCAATTGAATAAAAGCATCAGCAATAACAATAAACCCTAAATCCATTCCATTATGGTTGGTTTATATGTCAATAAACCCTGAATCCATCCATTCCTTTATGGTTTATATGTCCCTTTGACTACTGTCACTGGGCAAGATGCATTGGACACAACATAATTGCTCACACTCCCAAGTAAAACTCTGCAGACATGAAAGCCAAACCATCAGAAGAAGACAATACCAAAGTGACTTAGGTGATCATAGAGACAGAATACCTTTTGATGAGTCTAAGGCCTCTGTTGCCCATGACTAAGCAGTCCACCTTAAGATCTTCAATTGCATCACATATTTTTTCCCTTGGATCACCCCAGTAAACCTTAGTTACAACAGTTGCCTGTATAAAACATACATAATTTGTTAGTCTCGCTATGGTCATGAAGAAAAGTCCAGCTTCTGTCTCAAATCTCATTAAGGTCTGCATCCCTTTAACCTTTTAGCCGTTCTTTAGGTATTACAAATTCAAGTGAATTGTGTGAGTTTGATGAAATATAAAAAATAAGACACATTCAAGTTTATATCTGGAATTTTATTTCTCCTGATAAACACCTAACGTTTCTTAACATAATAACCAGGATTTTAGAAGGTTTCTTGACAGAATAACGTTTCTTGACAGAATGACCTAAATTCTATATGGTTTACTTCCTATTAGTGTGAGAACACGTGAAAATTGTCAGGAACTTTATGGCATTCCACATGCCACTAGAAGTGATGTTTGTGTCCAACACCTACCAGAAGGTCAAAAAATTTTGTCCAAATTAACTGCAAAAACAAATATAGAAGAAACTCACGATGACACTATTCAACAAGAACTAAAGAAGAATATAGATATGGGGATTTGTTAAATATTTCAATGGGAAAGGAAAAATATAACATGGATGAAATGTGAAATAATAAACCAAACCAATCATTAGAAAGGAATATAACCTGCCACACATCCGTTGCTGAGTATCAGAATAGCTCTAATGAAGTCAATGTTGATGAAACTCAAATTTCCTTTATAGTAAAAAGCAATCAGCTATAGAAAGGTATTTTGGTTCCTCCATCTTCTGAAGTTAGTTCACATATAGCAAATAACATCAATCATCCATCTTCTGAAGTTAGTTCACATATAACAAATAACATCAAAATTCTCATAGATATTAGAAGGCATGATACACCATGATCAAAACCCAGCCAACCATACATATTGCCATACCAGGCTACCTTTAGCAGTGAAACCAGAGCTATAACACAGTGAACAATCAGTTAAACCTCCACATTATTCCAACTGAATAAATAAACAATAACAATACTACAATTGAATGAATAATCAGCAAGAACAATAAACCCTGAATCCACCCATGCTACTCCAATTGAATAAAAGCATCAACAATAACAATAAAGCCTAAATCCATTCCATTATGGTTGGTTTATATGTCAATAAACCCTAAATCCATCCATTCCTTTATGGTTTATATGCCTCTTTAACTACTGTCACTGGGTAGGATGCATTGGACACAACATAATTGCTCACGCTCCCAAGTAAAACTCTGCAAACATGAAAGCCAAACCATCAGAAGAAGACGATACCAAAGTGACTTAGGTGATCACACAGAGAGAGAATACCTTTTGATGAGTACGAGGCCTCTGCTGCCCATGACTAAGCAGTCCACCTTAAGATATTCAATTGCATCACAGATTTTTTCCCTTGGATCACCCCAGTAAACCTTAGTTACAACAGTTGCCTATATAAAACATACATAATTTGTTAGTCTGGCTATGGTCATGAAGAAAAGTCCAGCTTCTGTCTCAAATCTCATTGAGGTCTGCATCCCTTTAACCTTTTAGCCCCTCTTCAGGTATTACAAATTCAAATGAATTGATGTTAGTTTGATGAAATATAAAAAATAAGACACATTCAAGTTTATATCTGGCATTTTATTTCTCCTGATAAACACCTAACGTTTCTTAACAGAATAACCAGGATTTTAGAAGGTTTCTTGACAGAATAACCTTTCTTGATAGAATGATCTAAATTCTATAATGTTTACTTTCTATTAGTGTGAGAACACGTGAAAATTGTCAGGAACTTTATGGCATTCTAGATGCCACTAGAAGTGATGTTGGTGTCCAACACCTGCCAGAAGGTCAAAAAGTTTTGTCCACGTTAACTGCAACAGGAACTTTATGGCATTCCAGATGCCACTAGAAGTGATGTTTGTGTCCAACACCTGCCAGAAGGTCAAAAAATTTTGTCCACATTAACTGCAAAAATAAAGATAGAAGAAACTCACGATGACCCTATTCAACAAGAACTAAAGAAGAATATAGATATGGGGATTTGTTAAATATTTCAATGGGAAAGGACAAATATAACATGGAGGAAATGTGAAATAATAAACCAAACCAATCATCAGAAAGGAATATAACCTGCCACACATCCGTTGCTGAGTATCAGAACAGCTCTAATGAAGTCAATGTTGATGAAACTCAAATTTCCTTTATAGTAAAAAGCAATCAGCTACAGAAAGGTATTTTGATTCCTCCATCTTCTGATGTTAGTTCACATAAAGCAAATAACATAAAAATTCTCATAGATATTAGAAGGCATGATACACCATGATCACAACCCAGCCAACCATACATACTACCATACCAGGCTACCTTTAGCAGTGAAACCAGAGCTATAGCACAGTGAACAATCAGTAAAACCTCCACATTATTCCAACTGAATAAATAAACAATAACAATACTACAATTGAATAAAGCATCAGCAAGAACAATAAACCCTGAATCCACCCATGCTACTCCAATTGAATAAAAGCATCAGCAATAACAGCAAACCCTAAATCCATTCCATTATGGTTGGTTTATATGTCAATAAACCCTGAATCCATCCATTCCTTTATGGTTTATATGTCCCTTTGACTACTGTCACTGGGCAGGATGCATTTGACACAAAATAATTGCTCACGCTCCCAAGTAAAACTCTGCAGACATGAAAGCCAAACCAATAGAAGAAGACAATACCAAAGTGACTTAGGTGATCACACAGAGACAGAATACCTTTTGATCAGTCCAAGGCCTCTATTGCCCATGACTAAGCAGTCCACCCTAAGATCTTCAATTGCATCACATATTTTTTCCCTTGGATCACCCCAGTAAACCTTAGTTACAACAGTTGCCTGTATAAAACATACATAATTTGTTAGTCTGGCTATGGTCATGAAGAAACGTCTAGGTTCAGTCTCAAATCTCATTGAGGTCTGCATCCCTTTAACATTTTAGCCCCTCTTCAGGTATTACAAATTCAAATGAATTGATGTTAGTTTGATGAAATATAAAAAATAAGACACATTCATGTTTATATCTGGCATTTTATTTCTCCTAATAAACTCCTAACGTTTCTTAACAAAATAACCAGGATTTTAGAAGGTTTCTTGACAGAATAAGGTTTCTTGACAAAATGATCTAAATTCTATAAGGTTTACTTCCTATTACTGTGAGAACACGTGAAAATTGTAAGGAACTTTATGGCATTCCAGATGCCACTTGAAGTGATGTTTGTGTCCAACACCTGCCAGAAGGTCAAAAAAATTTGTCCACGTTAACTACAACAGGAACTTTAAGGCATTCCAAATGCCACTAGAAGTGATGTTTGTGTCTAACACCTGCCAGAAGGTCAAAAAATTTTGTCCACGCTAATTGCAAAAATAAAGATAGAAGAAACTCACGATGACCCTATTCAACAAGAACTAAAGAAGAATATAGATATGGGGATTTGTTAAATATTTCAGTGGGAAAGGACAAATATAACATTGAGGAAATGCGAGATAATAAACTAAACCAATCATCAGAAAGGAATATAACCTGCCACACATCCATTGTTGAGTATCAGAATAGCTCTAATGAAGTCAATGTTGATGAAACTCAAATTTCCTTTATAGTAAAAAGCAATCAGCTACAGAAAGGTATTTTGGTTCCTCCATCTTCTGAAGTTAGTTCACATAAAGCAAATAACATAAAAATTCTCATAGATATTAGAAGGCATGATACACCATGATCACAACCCAACCAACTATACATATTGCCATACCAGGCTACCTTTAGCAATGAAAGCAGAGCTATAGCACAGTGAACAATGAGTAAAACCTCCACATTATTCCAACTGAATAAATAAACAATAACAATACTATAATTGAATAAAGCATCAGCAAGAACAATAAACCCTGAATCCACCCATGCTACTACAATTGAATAAAAGCATCAGTAATAACAATAAACCCTAAATCCATTCCATTGTGGTTGGTTTATATGTCAATAAACACTGAATCCATCCATTCCTTTATGGTTTATATGTCCCTTTGACTACTGTCACTGGGGAGGATGCATTGGACACAACATAATTGCTCATGCTCCCAAGTAAAACTCTGTAGACATGAAAGCCAAACCATTAGAAGAAGACAATACCAAAGTGACTTAGGTGATCACACAGAGACAGAATACCTTTTGATGAGTCCAAGGCCTCTGTTGCCCATGACTAAGTAGTCCACCTTAAGATCTTCAATTGCATCACAGATTTTTTTCCCTTGGATCACCCCAGTAAACCTTAGTTACAACAGTTGCCTATATAAAACATACATAATTTGTTAGTCTGGCTATGGTCATGAAGAAACGTCTAGCTTGAATCCCAAATCTCATTGAGGTCTGCATCCCTTTAACATTTTAGCCCCTCTTCAGGTATTACAAATTCAAATGAATTGATGTTAGTTTGACGAAATATAGATAATAAGGCACATTCAAGTTTATATCTGGAATTTATTTCTCTTGATAAACACCTAAAGTTTCTTAACAGAATAACCAGGATTTTAGAAGGTTTCTTGACAGAATAGCGTTTCTTGACAAAATGATCTAAATTCTATATGGTTTACTTCCTATTAGTGTGAGAACACATGAAAATTGTCAGTAACTTTATGGCATTCCAGATGCTACTAGAAGTGATGTTTGTGTCCAACACCTGCCAGAAGGTCAAAAAAATTTGTCCACGTTAACTGCAACAGGAACTTTATGGCATTCCAGATGCCACTAGAAGTGATGTTTGTGTCCAACACCTGCCAGAAGGTCAAAAAAAATTGTCCACGTTAACTGCAAAAATAAAGATAGAAGAAACTCATGATGACCCTATTCAACAAGAACTAAAGAAGAATATAGATATGGGGATTTGTTAAATATTTCAATGGGAAAGGACAAATATAACATGGAGGAAATGTGAAATAATAAACCAAACCAATCATCAAAAAGCAATATAACCTGCCACACATCCATTGCTGAGTATCAGAATAGCTCTAATGAAGTCAATGTTGATGAAACTCAAATTTCCTTTATAGTAAAAAGAAATTAGCTACAGAAAGGTATTTTGGTTCCTCCATCTTCTGAAGTTAGTTCACATAAAGCAAATAACGTCAAATTTCTCATAGATATTAGAAGGCATGATACACCATGATCACAACCCAGCCAACCATACATACTGCCATACCAGGCTACCTTTAGCAGTGAAACCAGAGCTATAGTAGAGTGAACAATCAGTAAAACCTTCACATTATTCCAACTGAATAAATAAACAATAACAATACTACATTTGAATAAAGCATCAACAAGAACAATAAACCCTGAATCCACCCATGCTACTCCAATTGAATAAAAGCATCAACAATAACAATAAACCCTAAATCCATTCCATTATGGTTGGTTTATATGTCAATAAACCCTGAATTCATCCATTCCTTTATGATTTATATGTCCCTTTGACTACTGTCACTAGGCAGGATGCATTGGACACAACATAATTTCTCACGCTCCCAAGTAAAACTCTGCAGACATGAAAGCCAAACCATCAGAGGAAGACAATACCAAAGTGACTTAGGTGATATCATAGAGACAAAATACCTTTTGATGAGTCTGAGGCCTCTGTTGCCCATGACTAAGCAGTCCACCTTAAGATCTTCAATTGCATCACAGGTTTTTTCCCTTGGATCACCCAAGTAAACCTTAGTTACAATAGTTGTCTGTATAAAACATATATAATTTGTTAGTCTGGCTATGGTCATGAAGAAAAGTCCAGCTTCTGTCTCAAATATCATTGAGGTTTTCATCCCTTTAACCTCTTATCCCTCTTCAGGTATTACAAATTCAAATGAATTGATGTTAGTTTAATGAAATATAAAAAATAAGACACATTCAAGTTTATATCTGGCATTTTATTTCTCCTAATAAACACCTAACGTTTCTTAATAAAATAACCGGGATTTTAGAAGGTTTCTTGATAGAATAACATTTCTTGACAGAATGACCTAAATTCTATATGGTTTACTTCCTATTAGTGTGAGAACACGTGAAAATTGTCAGGAACTTTATGGCATTCCAAATAACACTAGAAGTGATGTTTGTGTCCAACACCTGCCAGAAGGTCAAAAAAATTTATCCACGTTAACTGCAAAAATAAAGATAGAAGAAACTCACGATGACCCTATTCAACAAGAACTAAAGAAGAATATAGATATGTGGATTTGTTAAATATTTCAATGGGAAAGGACAAATATAACATGGAGGAAATGTGAAATAATAAACCAAACCAATCATCAGAAACGGCCACACATCCGTTGCTAAGTATCAAAACAGCTCTAATGAAGTCAATGTTGATGATTAAAAAGAAATCAGCTACAGAAAGGTATTTTGGTTCCTCCATCTTCTGAAGTTAGTTCTAATACATTCAATAATCCAGACAAAAGCTTGAAAAAAACTTCAATGAGCAATGCTCTTTATATGTTTCTCCCAATACAAAATTATCATTCCCTGTTTAACAAAGGCAGTGAAACGATCCCTAAGCCTGTGAATGCATTAGACCACTGAAAAGTACAATTCTTAACTTTAGAGCAGTGTGAGTGAAAATTGTGACATGAGTAAGAAAGAATTTTTCTCTTCTGGAATTGGAAACTATAAATCTTACCCAATATACTATATCTTCTTCAAGTTCTTGAAGTTTTTTGGGTTGTCAGTTGTCAGGTCTCTATATGGCACAAGGTTACCCCTGGCATAAAAATTGCAGACGAAAATTCGTAGGCATCTTCAACAACACCCAACACGAATCTGAAGAAAAATTTCAACAACGACAATGGATTTCTCAACATCTTTTCTTTCTCTGGGGTGGATTCGCCCTTGACTCCTGCAGATTCAATCACGAAAACCATTTATACACAACAGTCATCGTCAGACAACTCATCTCTGACCTTATTTGATCCGGATCTCATTTCTACATTCAAGAAAGCCATGGATGAAATTTCCCCCAAAGATTCGATGGAGCCCGTTTCAGAGGTCTGTCAGGGTAGCATAAGAAGCAAGAGCGGAGAAGACGAAAAGGGTACCCCATGAAAATATCTCAGGCTCCGATCTAGTAGAATTCAGGTGAGGGTGAATACTTTGCAGCAGATAACAAACGAGAGGTCGACCAAACGACCCCCCATATCCAAAAAATCCTCTATCAAAAATGCTAAGTTGAGGGCTCCCCCAGGGGGAGAAGATAAGGTGGTTCTGTATTTCACGAGCTTGAGGGGAATAAGGAAAACATTTGAGGATTGTTGCACAGTGAAATTGATTCTTCGAGGTTTCAGGGTTTCGGTCGATGAATGGGATATTTCCATGCATTCCCCTTTTCAGCAGGAATTGCAGGATCTTTTGGGGAAGCCCATGCCGGTGCCTAGGTTGTTTATTGGGGGAAAATACATTGGCGGGGTTGAGGAAATTCAGCAACTGCATGAAATAGGGGATTTAGTTAAGTATCTGGAATGCTTCCCAGTGTAGGCTCATTCCAAACCATACGATGGTTGCAATGACGTGAGGTTCATTCCTTGCCAAAACTGTGACAACAGCCGCAAGATGTTTACAAAAGAGGATGGTCAGGGCCTTTTCATCAGTTGCCAGTAGTGTAATGAAAATGGACTCATAAGGTGCCCTGTGTGCTGCTGAGGTTTTTATGAAAACATGAACAGGCTGCAAATATGAGAAAGAATGGTGCAGAGTTACCATGTCGCCAAGGTATGGTGGTATCGAAGCAGACAACAAATTATGTGAGATAAATTAGAATGGTGCCTTAGTTTTACAAAGGCCCCTTTCTACAGAGAACCTTCGGTGTTCAGATGGTGCTCGAAACAAGGAGTAGCAACCCGGGTCAGTAAACCACAACTGTTTTTAATTGTTTCAAATATTTTGAACAATTCCAACCACTCAACTACCTTCCCTTGATCTAATGATTAACAATCCTCTAATCGTTTAACATATAATCTAATGGCACACAAGGATGACAAGTAGATTTTAGGGAAGTTCATTTCAGAGGGAAACGCATTACGGCGTAATTAGGAAACTTCTGAACTTTGGGTTGGTGTGTTGAAGAATACATACTTTACCTTACCTAAACGAACTTTGCTTTAGTACGAGGCGTACCTTTAATTCATAGGTTCCTCTATGGGTATTTATTTATTTTACTTATTAAAAAAATAATATTTTTAATTAATGATTTTTTTTATGAACTACATATTGGGAAAATTTATCATAACTTAATTGCCAAACTAGCATTGAAGACAATCATCTAATTCATCAATGTGTTTCAATAAAAATTGTCCATTCCGGCCAGATAACCTATTAAAACATCTTTCTTATCTAAAATTTCGTGTTGTTTAATTATTTTATATTTTTTAAGCTGAAATTTGATGACCTAATTTTTTGTTGATTAAATTATTGCTCGAACAATTCTTAGAACACATATATTTTGTGGACTACAAAAACATGCAAATTCAACAAATTCCTGCCACAACATAACCATTTAAGAAGGCCTTTGAATATAGTGCAATAAATCTCTAAGCAACTATCTATACCATTCCTACTAATCATCAGTGAGAAGTATGAGTAAGGCTCTCAATATGCTGGATGAAAATGACACTCAAGTCATTTAGACCATTGATGATCATATGTTCAACAAATAGCTACATGCATCCAAAAATATGAGTTGGAGGGATGCTCATTGGATAGTCATGAGTAAGTTGGAGGGATGTTCATTAGATAGTCATGAGTTCCAGTTTCCAATAACATTCTTACTACATCTCTCATTGATAGACAATTTGATAGTAATTTATTAGTGCACAATAACCCTTTACTATCAATAATTTGTTGTAAATTATCTCCTACACTAAGCTTTATAGAAACCCATCTCACAATATCCACTTTTTCTCAAAACTCTATTTTAATAAATTGTTGATAATTTTTCCACCGTAAAACTTTATTTTTAGTTATTTAACTAGATTTTAAAAGTTATAAAACTAGCCTATAAAAATCAAACGAACTATCAACACAACTAAAAATAATAATACATATATTAAAATTAATATATAATATTAACAAAAATATATATATAGATATATAAAACAAAGCCTAAACTTTTACAAAACATTAACTTTTTCTTTTAAAGGATTAGGAAATCAAATTAAAAACGCATATAAATTTAACATATATCGAAGATCAAATTGTAAACCACTAATAATATATATTATTACATGCTATTATATACATTAAAAAATTATAAAATATATAAAAATAAAATAAGAAAATAATATATATATATATATATATATATATATATATATAAAAGAAAACAAAACATATAAAAACAAAATAAGAAAGTTATAATATATATAAAAACAAAATAAGAAAATAATAGTAACGTTCATGTGCCAAACGCATAGCCCAACAAACCACACATTTATATGGTTTAATATAAGCATAAACTAGTTAGGATTGATAGTGGTGATAGAAGAAGGGTTGAAGAATTAAACAAGCTGTTAAATACTGTCATTATCTATTAGAGCGGAAAACACACCATTATTTATTACAGCCGAAAACATACTAGAATAAATTTTATTTATTATAACGGAAAACACACTAGAATAATATTTTAATGGTTATAGATATAATAGAACAAGAATTTTAAATAAAAGAGATATCGAAAACAATCTAACTTCTAAAGGAGGAGTGATAAAAAAACAAACATCTTCAATTATAAATTTCTATGTTGAATTTAATGTTATTGGTAACATAATGGAAATTAATTTTCAATTAAATCTCTCAAGATATCTCAAATAATAATTATAGATATGAAAATAGAATATGAATCCTATAAAGAAGAACAATCATAAAAAAATAACATTATGTTAATAGCTATATGAAGAATTTGTTGATTAAAAACTTCAACAATCTTGTTCTCAAATACAAAAATGTAAATACACTTTCAAAATTGGAGCCCTTTTCATGAGTTTTTTTTAAGTCTTTATACAAAAATACTACAACAATTTATTGTTGCAAAAACAACATTTTAGGAACAAACTAATTAAAATAGAAACAAATTTTTATTGGTCCATAACTTGTCACCACTCGTTCTTTTGTTGGATTATGTTGTTGATATCAAGAGAATTTCTTCCCCAATTGGATAATTGTATGACACCATCTTTCTATAAGCAATATCTAATTCTGTATAATTTTGATAAGTTGGCATATTGGAAAATAACACGCTTACTCAACAATGAATATGGAAGTCATTTAGTAGCTTATCCACTATTGCTGACCCATTCAATAGTCTAGTCATATCTAAAAATTTGTTGGAGTCAACTCTAGTTCTTAGTTGAATTTTTTTGTATGCATCCAGAGATCTTAGTTTGCCATTATCAACACAACATGAAGGCATACCCATGTCCCTCCAAACATTGAACTTGGAATTGAACATATCTACCTCCATTCCGACTGACCTACATTTGTCCTTTATTTGTTGTACAAAATACCTTTTGGTGTTCACTTTATTAAATTCCATGCCAATGTAGGTTTTCTCTTGAATACTTGCTTTTCTCAATTGTTCTCCACTCCTTTAATTCGGAGAATTACCTATCCTTGTAACAATCATTGGCATATCTCCTAATTATGCTTGAATAAGGTTGATAGCCTACTCAAGTATAAATTATATATTTTTTCCTCTCCGGTAATCACAAATGATTCTAACATTTCTATAACACTAGTTACTATATCAACCCAAAGTGATCTTCTTGCTTCAGTCAAAGCTTATTTACCAACTATCTGATTGTTTGAACAATCTATTTTTCTTTGTAACCTTGCTTTAAGATCTTGATCAATACAAATGGTTGCATTGCTTTTAGCTAATTCATCCTTGAGAATTTTTATCTCATAATTCTTTATGATGAGCAATTTCTTTAGATTTTCAATTTCATGATTTTTAATACTTAAGCTTGGCATTGTCCCAGCTAACTTTTTTAAAGAATCAACTTTTGTTATTGCTACTTCTGTTGTTGCCAATGTAGATGAAGTTGATGGAAACACATGCTCATTCTTTTATTTTATTAAGATTTCAATTTTTTTCCTGATTTTCAATTTGTTTGTTTTTCTCAATTAACAAAGATAACAATCATTCTTTCTCTTTTTAAACATCTTCCACTTCGCACATTTGAACATGTTCCAAAGCTTGCATATTGAGATTTTTTTTAAGTATTCGAATGTATGTACCTTTGGATTTTATAAGAGCTTGGATTGAGGAAGAATCACTTAGGTTTGCACCCAACTTGATTATCCATTGTTCCAAATTATCGATTCTCATTTGTTTGGTCCTCATTGCAACATTTTCTCAGTTCAATTAGTTAGCCTATTTTTCCAACATTTCTCTAGTTTTGAAACATTGAGGGAAGAGTTTGTTAAGAACCTACATAAAATTTCTCATGTTTTCCTATGTAATTCCATTTGATCCACTACATGTATCTATTTTAGATCATTGGTGAACAAGGTTTCTTTATAGTCTTACGTAGTTTGATAAGCTAAGTCTTAGGTTCTAAAACTACTATCTTCCAATGTGCTTTTTTAGTGTCCAAAGGTTTGTTAGGACCTAAATCTACCTCAGGATGAGAAAGGTAGGATCTAGGGTAATATCAAACCACGCTTAACCTGGTAGCTAGCCCTACCATGTCGGGAGAGGGCTCTCTCCTTGTCAATCTTAGAAAAGATGGCCAATGAAAACTTGAGATGACTGATGTAATGATTGATTTTAGACTAGGTATGTGTACAGAGGTGTTTGATTGAATTTGATGATGTTTTGTTGGCTCAAATGTGAAAGGCAAATTTGGGCCTGGGGAATGAGGCTCTGTTTTGTAGGGATCTCTATGGGGCAAGATAGGAAAGTGATTTGGTACTTCAAATTGAGTGATATGGAGAGGTTTTAGACAGATGAGGAGTTTAAAAGGGAATGAAAAACTCATGGATCCTTTTCAAATAGTTGAAAACATAGATAACTAAGCAAACCCTAGGTAGAGCATTGCACTTTCAGTGTATTATACCTTTATCCTTGTTTTGTTTAGTTAAGATGAAATAAATAGAGATATGGCATACATAAAACACATGTAGACTTACAATTACAGAAGAAAACACAATACCAAAGCAAGATGCCACATGAATCCCATAAAGTGCTGCAAACCATTGGTCTATTCCTTAGCCAAACTGCTGAAATGAGTATGCAATAAGCTCCAAGCTTTCCCAAAAGTCCAACCATGCTAATGACTGAAAAATTCAAGATATAGGCAACCAACAACATCATCCTAGCCTCTAGGGGTCGAGCTCATAAGATTAGGAGTTGTTCCAACAAAATCTAAAGTAAGAACTAAAAAGTAGGCAGTGGAACAACTTGCCTCTAAAAACTAGGAAACTAATTCATTCAGTTGCAAACTACCTTTTGATGGATGAATCTACCTCTATGAGTGAAAATTTAGCATAATTACATCATGAGTTTGACAGTTAGAAGGAAAAAAGTCAAATTGTGAAAAAATTAGGCGAAAAACAAAGTTTTTGACCAAAAATGAGCAAAATTCCTCCAATGCCCCGCGCTAATTTCCCTATGCATAGCGCCTTTTTGCAGCTCATTTTGGAGGACTTCCCGGTCTCAAAATTTTCTCCAAGTGGGCTTGTTGGAAAGGTCTACCTATCTACTTTCCAGAACAAGTGGAATTTTTGAATTTGGCCTCCATTTGCCCCTAGAAAACTGAGTTCTCCCAAGACTGCTTCTTGTGTGTCAAAAAAGGGGCAGAAAGATCATTTTTGAGGTGTTTTTGACCTTTTTCGAAGCCCAAAACCTGTCAAAATTTCTTGGCCATTTGTGAGCATGCATATTTTTCATGAAAAATCCAAATATTCTGAGTTTTCCTCAAAAGGATGTCTCCATCAAAAGCGAGCACCAGGGGGTGCGGTGCATTGGGGAAAAAAGTCTGTTTTTTAAGGCAAAAATTCAAAAATTACAAAAAGTGTCCCAAAATTTTTGAAATTTGGGCTGAGTGTCCTCCATTAAGTGCTATGCTGGGCCAAGGAAGCCTTAGCCAATATCTGAAGTTTATCTTGCTCTTTTTGCCTCCTTGATGCCTTCTTCAACTTGGCCTTCAAGTTCCTGATTCTTGCTTGGCACACCATATTTCTTGACAAGTAGTGATATGCCATGTTTCTCAACATATTTTTCTCATTGATGGCCTTCTCCAGCATCCTCTCCAAGTGGATATTTTTCCTCTCCAACCAAGACTCACGATCAGCATTGATTTCTTGTTCAAGTGTTGTGAACTTGACTTTCCTCCTTTTGGCAGCTTGCCGATTTTCTCGTATGTTTGTTAGATCCATTATGGTTTGTTGATCCTCTAGTTGTTTGTTTCTTTGCTCCAGATATTTGACTATCCACTTGGCTCTTTGTAGGTTGAGAGACAAATGCTGAATGTCAGCTTGTTGCTCCTGGATGATCTCTCTAAGCTTTGAGCTTTGTGAGCCCAAATCGGTGTCATCATCCTAAATAAGAATAAAATTTGTCTCCTGCCCTCCTGAAGGCCCCTCATCCTGTAATGGCCACTTGCCCTTGTCCTGTACCTACTCTGCTGATGGAGGAAGTGAGACCCCTTCCACCCCGGGTGGAGATAATACTCGCTTTGCTGCTGCAAACAACCTTCTAGTGCCCTTTTGGTAGGTGACATATACTGGCACACTAGCGGTTTGTGTCTCATGAAGCTCCTGTTGATGTGAAGGTCCACCTGTCTCATGAAAAGCTGTTGGAGGTACTTGAGGAGTGGTGAAGACCTCATGTGAAATGAAATCCTCCCATGAGATGTTCTGTAAACCAAGCTGATGCATGACCACAATCTTGATTAGTGCAAAATGATATATGTTGTTATACTACTGCTGAGGAGTCTTCTTGTGCACTAAGGTGGTAATCTTTTCAATGTTCCAGCAAATAAAGTAGGGTAGTTTCATCATTCTCACCCTAGTGAAGTGCATCAACAATCTAATTTGGTAGGCATATAAGCGAGAAAACCGGCCCTCACAGCTGAAATACTTAATTATGAGTTTCATCAAGGGAGCATATGAGTCTTTCAGATACCAGAAGGGAAAAAATCTACTGAGATGTTTCAAATAACTAGCCTTGATGTAAGGCTCATAATGCTCTATGTCAATCTTCTGCCTCTTATTCCACTGCTCACCGACATTGGGAATGCCAATTGCTAGAGAAATAGACTCCCGTGTCAAGGTGAATGTCACACCTGCTAGAATGACTTGGCCATTTTGAAGATGGAGCACAAACAACCTGGCCAACTCATGATGGTACTAGACTCTCTCTACCATCTCACAGAACTGATAACAGGATTGGTGTTGAAAACATGTGACAGCAAGAGGACAGGCCTGCAACTCGGCAAGTGAAGTAGGCTCGTCTTGTATATGTTTGCCACCCTTGTGATGTCTTCTTGGTGTTTTCATTTCTCTAGGAGAATCACTGTGCGTCTCCTCGTCTCGGTCATAGGAGGGATCAAACTCCATGTTTGCTAGTGTGTGCGTTTTCTTGATGAGTATGAAGAGATTTATGGTGTTTTTAGTTTTCTAATACCAAGGATGAGAATGTATGAGGGACTGTGGAGGGAGAGGGTAGAAGGGGTTTTGGGAATTTTATTGACAAGTTTCTTTTGGGAAATAGGGGGTTTAGGGAATAGTATGTAGGCTTAGGGACAGCAATTAGGGTTTAGGAATTTGTAACTAGGGTTTGGGATAGTGGGAGTTAGGGATATGGGAATTAGGGAATTTTAGGAATATGGGAATTAGGGAATGAGTGGATGAAACTGGAAAATAAATGGAGGAGTCAAAGAGTGAGGGAGTGATGGAGTGGACTTGGTAGCAAAAACACAAATGCAAACCCTAGGCAATTGTTTTTGAGAAAAAATTGCAAGGAGGTAGGGTTTGAGTTTTATCTCATTAAACCACCATAAATTTTAAGAGAAACTCATTCACTAGCAAGGGAAGAAGGCTTGACTTACTTGCACACCATAGGATTGAGCAAATTTGGAAATTTGAGAGAGTTTATGGGTGAAATCGGGCTTGCAGCTCTATGCGTCGCGCCACAAACCCAACGTGTTGTGCCTGCTCTATGCGTCACGCCAGTGTATTTTTTGCACTGTGGAGGGTGGCCCAATGTGCCATGCCAGCTCTATGCGCCGCGCCCCTGAACTTGCACAGTTTTGCTGCAATCTTGCTCCCTTTCTCCAACATGGCCTTCTCTTGCTCAATCTTTCTCCTTTGAATGCAAATGAGCTCTTTGAACATGACCAATGAGTTATATACAAGAGATTTTGATTTTTCACTCATAAAACCCACTTTTATAATGTTTGCATTATGACTTACTTTTTAATCTTTGTTTTTGGGCAGTTTACTTCATTTTTTCCTTTGATGAACTGAATGATTTGGTTTTTTGTTTGCCTTGCAGGGGATGGAGTTGCTGAAGCTTGGCAAGGTGACCAGGGTTGCCATTGAAGTTTCTTACATGTGAAAGAACTGAAATACATCAAATTTATACATAAAAACATAAAATACTATGCTTTTCCTCAAAACAGGGTTTTGAGGAAAAACCAATCACTGAGTGAGTGTTATGGAAATTATTATTGATGGAACTTTATTTGAGCTCCCCATGTGCCTACTGACCATCACTGAGAATTTTGAAACCTTATTGACGAAAACCCTAGACCTAATGAGACCTAAAACCCTAAAAATGACTTTTACAGATTTAAAGACAAAAAATTGACTGCAGATGATCTAGATGAATGAAAATAGGCCAGCACATGAGGGAAAATATATAATAAGCCACTACCGTCAAATGATCCATGACCCTAATGGAATGCAGCTGATCGGGTGAGACACCTAACATGCAATGCAACAAGAGAATTTGATCACTAACGAAGGGATGAAGATACCGACACTAACATTGGCTCCAATGGGGATGGTAGCTCCTTGGAGGTGCCAAGAACTACAAATCTCTAGGAAAGCAGGCAGTGCCTTCATCCATTGGGCTATGGAGTCAATAACTTCGACAAACCAAAACCAAACTCTTGACTCAATTTCAGGACTGAAATCTGACTCAAAACTGACTCAATTTCAAGACTGAAATCGACTGAAAGACCTGACTCAAACAAACCAAACCAAAACTGAAATCAAACCTCAGTTTTATAGCCTTCACCTCGGGCCCCAAACTGAAAGAATGAAGACAACGCACACTTGCAATGAAATTTAAACAAACTGGTATATATAGTGATATGTCTGACAGTTGAAAACATTTCAAAAATAATACCATTTGAGCAGCCAACCGTTGACCAGCCCACCTGGACAATCTTCTCCATTCATTTATTTCAGAAGGAAATCATTTAGGCCCTGATATACAGAAATTCCGAAAGGTCCTTACCAAAGATTCTCAAATTTGCCATGCTTACCTTTATCTTCATTTCTTGCATCCCATTTTAGCACTACATCTTCTATTTGAAACTTGTCCGCCTTTGCCTTCTGATCATATATCTTCTTGATTCTCTCTTGCAGCTTGAAAGTGTTCTGGAAAACATCCTTGCTAGTCTTCCGTAAATGGATCATTTGATTAATTCTTCATTGCAAATGACCATCCTCGCTGCTAGCTTCCTGCAAAAGTTTAACCACCGGGACTGTGAGAGAGGTCGGGAATACAGTGTCAGCACCATACGCGAGCTCGAAAGGGGACATGCCTATAGATTTCTTTTGACTCACTCTGTCTGCCCAAAGTGCATTAACCAGCTTTTTGTGTCAACTCTTCTTGTTCATTTCTAGCAGCTCTTTGATAATATTGACCAAGGATTTATTTGAGGATTCCGCCAATCCATTGCCTTGTGGATAATATGCAGTTGAGTGCCCCAAAGTAATTTGATATTTATTACAAAAATCAATCATTCTTTTAGATTTAAAAGTTGTTGCATTATCAGTGATCAGCTTGTTTGGACAGCCAAAACAAGACAAGATATTGTTTTCAAGAAATGAAATGATTACCGAATCAGTGGCCTACCTAGTAGGAATCACCTCAATCCATTTGGTAAAGTAATCTGTTGCTGTGAGGATCCACTTATGCTACACTGAAGAAGTAGGATGAATCTCGCCAATGAAGTCCAAACCCCACTGCTGAAAAGGAGCACTTACTTCAATCGGCTTAAGTGGTAAAGGCTGTAATTTTCTTCTACCTTGAAAAATCTAACATTCGTGGCAGCTTGTAACAATTTTTTACACATCAGCAAAAAGATTGGCCAATAATATCCCACTCTCAAAAAAAAATTAGCTGTTGTCTTCCAGAAAAGATGACCTCCACAATCTCCCTTGAGAAAGTCTTCCATAACATGTTTTGCCTCTTCTTCAACTAAACAATTGAGCAAGACACCACTGGGATCTTTCCAATAGAGTGCATTATTCATGATACAAAACTTGGCAGCCTTTAATTTCAGGGTCCTACTTTTATTCTTAGCCATTCCAGGTGGTGGTGACAGATTTTGGAGCACATACACAATGTCTGAATACCAAGGAGAAAGAAGAAAAATTTCTGATACCTGAGCAGGCGAACTTTCTTCATCTTCCTCAGACATAGCAGCAATGAGATTAATGTCCAAGGCATGAAAATTTGACTCAGCCATTAGTTTGGCCAGCCCCTGTCCTTTGATGAGCTTTGTTGGTTTGATCTCCACGTCATATTCCAACAAGGCAGCAATCCATTTGCCTCTTCTCCCTTCTGGATCTGTTTGCACCAAGACATCTTTAACCGCAGCATTAGGGACATAAGCAAGGATGTGGGAATGCAGAATATAAACTCAAAAATATTTCAATGCCTTTACCAAAGCAAGAGCTTGCTTTTCAATAATATTATACTTTAAAGCTGCATCTCTTATCATTCTGCTGAAAAAAGAAATTGGTTTCTCGAGCTGGTCCCTTTTCTGCATCAAGACCACTACCATAGTATGATCCGAGGCAAATGAAAACAAAATGAAATCTTGAGTATAGTCTGGGCTGATCAAAACCAGAGTTGAAGAAAGGGCCAATTTCACTAAATTGAAGGACTTTATTACTTCCTCGGTCCACTTCACTACACTATCTTTCTTGAGCATGTTTGTGATTTCCCTTAAATGTTCTGCAAGATTGGGCACAAAGTGACGTAAGAAATTCATCTTACCATTGAATGATTGGATCTCCTTTTTACTTCGGGGAAAATCAATTTGTTGAATGGCTTCCACTCGAGCTGGATCGATGCGGATGCCATCCTTTGATATAATATGACCGAGAAGCTTGCCTTCATCCATGGCAAACAAACTCTTCTTTGGATTGAGAGATATACCATATTTTCTACACCACTGAAATAAAATCTTCAAATGATAAAGGTGCTCTTCATCTGAATTAGAAAAAATTGTCAAGTCATCAATATAAACAACTAAAAAGACATCTTTTTCATTAGCAAATGCGATATCCATGGCCCACTAAAAGGTCGCACCAGCATTCTTCAATATGAAAGGCATCTTGGCATAATGGAAAGTTCCCCATGGAGTAGTGAACATTGTTTTATCTCTATCATCCTCATGGACCAGAATTTGACTATAACTGGAATAACCATCGAGTAGTGACATGCTGGATGCTCCAACTACTTGTTGAATTATGTGATCCATCTTGGGCAATGGATAGTTATCTTTCAAATACTTCATCCAGATTTCTAAAATCAATACATAATCGAATCTCACCTATTTTCTTGCGCACAGGCACCAAATTTGAAATCCAATCTGAAAATCTTATGGGGACGATTATACCAGCTTTGTACAATCGATTCACTTCCTTCTCTATTGAGGGTAGCAACTTTGGATTTATTCTTCTTAACTTCTGTCGAAAGGGCTTTTGATTTGGCTTGATCGGGATTATATGCTGAATTATGCTCGTATCATATGCCTTCAAATCTGAATAATCCCATGCAAATACATCAGTAAATGAAGATAATAAACTGATATACTTTGCTTTTACCTGTGGAGGCAATGCCTTTGATAACTTGACCATTCTAGGATTTTTTGTTGATCCAATGTTCACATCCTCAACTCCTTTCTCGGTGGGCAGCAAGCTCGGTTTTCGGGCTACATCATCTTGATCGAACAACTCCTCTAAAGGTATTAGACCTTTAGGAATGATATTGTCTTTGAGCTGCAAAACTTCCATCTGATTGACTTCTATGTCTGCTTCACCATCATCATACTCCCCATCAATAGAAGTGTCTTTGAACTTACCTTCATTTTGCAGAAATTCATCGATCTCTTTATCATCTTGAAACACCTGCCAATACCTTTGATTGTCAGGGACAGTTGGGCGATGTTTCACATGAATTTCAAACTTGTTGTTTGAATTCATCGAAATTTTCAAATTACTTGCTGTTGTTGCAAGTGAATCTGCAATGACATTCTGAACACGAGGGACACATGTCAAAGTATAATATGAAAATAATCTCATGATGTTTAATACCGCATTGCGGTAGGCCCGCATTCAAGGATTCTTAGCTTGGTATTCCCCTTTTACTTGCTTGATAACCAACTCGGAGTCACCATAGACTGAAATTATTTTAGCATTTAACTTTCTAAGGATTTCCAAACTAGAAATTAAAGCCTCATATTCAGCCTCATTATTTGAACAGTCAAAAGCCAATTTATACAAACAGACCCTTACATTGCTTGGCACTTTTTTTGGGGAGAAAACAGGGCTGCGTATCCAAATGCCAATTCCAGCACCTCCTCTTCCTACTGCGCCATCAAAATCCATGCTCCACAAGCCAGCTTCGTCCTCTTCCAATGCTGAAATTATGTTTGCTCTTTAACTTTTCCATGTTGTCCATCATTACTTTGTTGCTATCGGAAGGCTGATTGCTCAGCGGTACTATCAAGCCTTTTTATTTATTGCTTCAAGACTTCTCTGAAATTTTCAGTGATCTCTAGAATGTCTTCTACTTCAACTACTTGGCTATTTACTGTTGGGTTGTGTTATATTCTTTCCACGTACTTAATAGGGGGTTTGAAGGGCACCCGTAACCCCACTTTATGGGGTCCGGGGCAGCGCCCCAGAAAATTTTGGTTTTGGACCATATGTTAGGTTGGGCGGACCCACCTATGGTTTTGTGCATGATTTTCGCACATGTTTTTTGGACGCGATGGTTTTCGGTCCATGGTATTGGACGCGATGGTTTTCGGTCCATGGTATTGGATGCTTCGGCATGTATAAATATGTATTGTAACATTGAAAGGAACATAATGAAAAATCAAGCTGGTAGTCTCGGTTTTGGGATCCAAGGAAAAATCTCTGTGCATATGTGTTTTATGGGTTATGCTCTCGCATTGTTTATTTTCTTTGTTTAAGAATTCGTATGCAGGTAATTTCTGTACAGGGTTAAAACCTACATTTGGTATCAGAGTTGTTTTGGCTTCAAGGGGACGCCTTTGTTACTGAGGGGTTTCGCTCGGGCCTGTGGTAGACCCTATTCAGTGGGAGATCTGCGAGATCGATTCTGGTGGTGAAAGAAGATGGCGAGTAGTGGAAAGATAGAGATTGAGAAGTTCAATGGTCAGAATTTTGAGTTGTGGAAACTCAAGATGGAGGATTTGTTGGTGGATAAAGATCAGTGGATCGCGGTAGATCCGGGTACTAAACCATCGGGAGTGACCGATGAAGAATGGAAGAAGTTGGATCGGAAGGCAAAGAGCACAATACGATTGTGTGTCTCGGATTCAGTATTTCTGAATGTATCAGGGGAAGCTACGGCAAAGGCTTTGTGGGTCAAGTTAGGGACTTTGTACCAATCTAAGTCTCTGGTGAATAAATTGTTCCTGCGGAAAAAGCTGTATAACCTGAGGATGAAAGATGGAGACTCGGTGACAGAGCATATGAATGCGTTTAATACTGTGGTAAGTCAGTTATTATCTGTTGATATTAAAATTTCAGATGAAGATAAGTGCATCAGTCTGTTGTGTTCTCTACCAGATTCGTGGGATAGTCTGGTTATTGCATTAGGTAGCAATGCAACTGCTTTGCAGTTTGATGAAATAGTCTCAGCCTTGCTGACGGAGGAGATGAGACAGAAAAATATGGACAACCAGAATGGTGATGCCTTGTCTGTACGAGGATGGTCCCAGAACAGAAACAAAAATAAGTCATTGAGTGGGAGATCTAAATCTAGAGGGAGATCTAAATCTCCAGGAAAACCTACAAAGGTGGTGTGCTGGAAATGCGGAAAGGAAGGGCACTTCAGAAGGGATTGTAAATCTAAAGCTCCTGATAAAGGAAAGGGATCTAATGATGCTCCTTCTGCAGAGGCGAAAACCACCTCAGATGAAGGTGGGGATGTGTACCTGGCTTCTTCAAGTACACATGTAGATCATGAGGCATGGTTGATTGACTCAGGTGCATCCTTTCACTTCACTCCCCATAGAGAGTGGTTCTGCGAGTATGAGAAATACGATGGTGGTGATGTCTTCTTAGGAGATGATAGGAAGGCTAGAATCATTGGTCGAGGAAAAGTAAAGTTGAAGTTGCAAGGTGGAAGGGTTAGAACACTTCCGGGTGTTCTACATATTCCTGCATTGGCCAGAAATCTGATTTCTATAAGCAAGTTGGATGATGCAGGTGTAAAGACGGTGTTTGAGAAAGATACCTGCAAGATGGTTCGAGGAGCATTGATATTAATGCAGGGAGTTCGGATTGGAACTTTGTACAAGCTGCAAGGTAGCACTGTTGTTGATGGGTGCAATAGTTCTATGGTTCCTGAAAATGGAGTAGAGAATCTAGTGGTCTCTGGAGAGAAGACCATGTTGTGGCATCAAAGGCTTGGACATATTGGAGAGAAGGGCCTTCGAATACTTCATGGTAAAGGTATGGTAGAAGGTATGAATAATAGCTCTCTGGATTTTGATTTCTGTGAAAATTGTGTATATGGGAAGCAGAATCGGGTGAGTTTCCCCTCTGGTGGTAAGAGGACGAAACAGATATTAGAGCTTGTGCACAGTGATGTGTTTGGACCTGTGAAGGTTCCATCACTGGGTAAGTCTATGTACTATGTATCATTCATAGATGACTTCTCAAGGAATACATGGATATATTTTCTTAAGAAGAAATTTGATGTCTTTGACAGGTTTAAAGAATTTAAGGCTCTGGTGGAAAATCAGACAGAGAAGAAGATAAAGGTGCTGAGGACAAATAATGGTGGAAAATTTTGCAGCAAAGAATTTGAATAATTTTGTAAGAAGTGTGGTATACCACAGCAGAAGACTACTCCATATACACCTCAGCAAAATGGAGTCGCAGAAAGAATGAACAAGACGTTGATGGAAAGGGCAAGAAGCATGCTCAGTGGTGCCGAGTTAGGATAGGAATTCTGGGCAGAGGCGGTGGATACTGCATGTTACCTGATCAACAAATCACCTTCATCAGCGTTGGAGGATAAGACTCCACAAGAAGTATGGACTGGTAAGAAACCCTCTCTTTCACATCTAAGGGTATTTGGATGTGATGCATATGTACATGTTCCAAAGGAGAAACGAACCAAGTTGGATAGTAAATCTGAAAAGTGCATGTTTATTGGGTATAAGGATGGTTTAAAGGGTTATAAGCTTTGGAACCTAGTCACACGGAAGGTTGTGTACAGCCGAGATGTGTTGTTCAGAGAGGTAAAAGATGTTATTCATCATGAAGTCCAACCAAAGGAACCTGAGAAGATAGAGTTTGAGTCAAAGGAGGAAGAATCAGACTCTGCAGCAGAGGAGGAATCAGAGGATGAAGAGCCACAAACTCCGGCTGTGAGAAGATCAGTTCGAGAAAGAAGGCAGCCATAAAGGTATACTCCATCTTCTTTCAGTTCAAATTTTGCTTTGTCTGTTACTGATAATGATCCCAAAACTGTGAAGGAAGCAGTGGATTCAGAGGATGGAAAACTCTGGAAAGAGGCCATGGTCGATGAAATGGCATCTTTGCACAAAAATGAGGCTTGGGATCTGGTGGAGTTGCCGACTGGAAGGAAACCCATTGGCAGCAAATGGGTGTTCAAGAAGAAGACAAATGCAGAAGGAAAGGTGGAGAAATACAAAGCTCGGTTGGTAGCAAAAGGTTATTCCCAGGTGCCGGGAATTGATTTTGGTGATATTTTTTCTCCTGTTGCCAAGGTAACTTCTATTAGATTACTTTTATCTGTTGCTGCTGCTTTTGATTTTGAGGTAGAACAGATGGATGTGAAGACAACATTTCTTCACAGGGATTTGGAAGAGGAAATCTACATGAAGCAACCTGAAGGCTTTGCGGTGAAGGGTAAGAAAGAACTGGTATGCAAGTTAAAGAAGTCTCTGTATGGGTTAAAACAGTCACCAAGGATGTGGTATCAGAAATTTGATACATTTATACGGGGACTTGGCTTCACCAGAAGCAAAGCAGATCATTGTGTGTATTTTAAATTAATTGGTGACTGTATTATTTATCTGGTCTTGTATGTGGATGATATGTTGCTGGTTGGAAATGACAAAGAAATTATCCAGGATTTGAAGACCCAATTGTCCTCCAAATTCGACATGAAAGATCTTGGTGCTGCAAACTATATTTTGGGCATGGAAATTAAAAGAGATCGGTCAAAGAGGAAGCTCTGGTTAAACCAGAGGAAGTATGTTGAGACAATACTCTAGAGGTTTAATATGCAGGATAGTAAACTGGTGAAGGTTCCTATTCCTGTAGGTGTGAGGTTATCTGCTGAACAGTGTCCCAAGACACAAGAAGAGGAAGAGGACATGTCCCGTGTTCCATATGCAAGTGCAGTGGGTAGCCTGATGTATGCAATGGTCTGTACTATACCAGACATTGCACATGCAGTGAGAGTATTGAGCAGGTTTATGTCAAAACCTGGGAAGGAGCACTGGACAGCAGTGAAGCGGGTTTTCAGGTATTTGCGTGGCACTAGTGATTATGGTTTGTGCTACTAAGGAAGACCAGGATTGGATAGAGTGTTGGATATTCATGGCTTTCTTGATGCAGACTGGGCTGGAGATCTGGATTAGAGAAGATCTACAAGTGGGTATGTGTTTAACCTATTTGGAGGTGCAGTCAGTTGGATGAGTAAGAAACAATCTGTAGTGGCACTATCAACTATAGAGGCAGAATACATGGCAGCCACTCATGCAAGCAAGGAAGCAGTTTGGTTGCAGAGATTGTGTTCAAGTATGGGGTTAGTACAGGGAGCTATAAGAATAGACTGTGACAGCCAAAGTGCAATTTTCTTGGCAAAGAACCCTGCTTATCATTCAAAGACAAAGCACATTGATGTTCAGTATCACTTTGTGAGGGATATGATAGAAGACAGAAAGGTGTTGCTGGTAAAGGTGGACACTTTGAAGAATACTGCAGATGCATTGACAAAATCTGTGAGCTCTGAGAAGTTCTCTTGGTGTAGAGAAGCAATGGGAATCTCAGGGCTGAAAAAATGACTAAGCTCTCCTGTGGCCCCCTGTGGAAAGAAAACAACAAGTGGGAGATTGTTGGGTTGTGTTATATTCTTTCCACGTAGTTAATAGGGGGTTTGAAGGGCACCCGTAACCCCACTTTATGGGGTCCGGGGTAGCGCCCCAAAAAATTTTGGCTTTGGACCATATGTTAGGTTGGGCGGACCCACCTATGGTTTTGTGCATGATTTTCGCACATGTTTTTTGGACGCGATGGTTTTTGGTCCATGGTATTGGACGCGATGGTTTTCGGTCCATGGTATTGGATGCTTCGGCATGTATAAATATGTATTGTAACATTGAAAGGAACATAATGAAAAATCAAGCTGGTAGTCCCGGTTTTGGGATCCAGGGAAAAATCTCTGTGCATATGTTTTTTATGGGTTATGCTCTCGCATTGTTTATTTTCTTTGTTTAAGAATTCGTATGCAGGTAATTTCTGTACAGGGTTAAAACCTACATTTACATCATTAAAGCTATCAGAATATAGAACAAATGATTCTAAATCAGTATGTACATAATTGATTGGGTGATTTATCCGTTTCTCCTTGCTAGTGATCATGCATTTCATCTTTTGCTCTCGATATAATTTCCTCATCTGACCGAACACAGGAATAGTATCATAGGAGAAATCAAGCTGCAATGTCCCTTTAAGTTTTTCTCCCCAAGGTCTGGAAAGAAGCATGCCAAATCTAGGAGGAATATCAGCGACAACCACATCCATCAAAACATTTTTCGCTGGAATCTGATCTAAACTGACCACCAAATATTTAATAAGACCAATGCATCTTACTCTACCAGAATCAAAAGAATAAAGGTCATGATATTTTCTAGTGATATCCAAACCCAATTTCTCCGTGATTGCCTTAGGCATGAGATTATGAGAGGCTTCGAAATCAAACATAGCATTGTGTAACACATAGTCATGCACCCTAAGGCTGATGTAAAAAGGAGCTACATCACTATCTTGAGATTGACCCTCCAATGCCGGACCAAAGATCAACTCAAGTTGATCATCCTCCACGTTTACCATATCAGATAATGGATCTAAATTCAAAATTTTAGACACCTGACCTTTATAGCTGCTATTCTTCATCAACTCAGTCAAAGGAATAGATACTTTTAACTTAGCAATTTCATTTTCTAAGTTAAAAACTGACGTTTTCTCTACCTCTTTAGCTGAAACATCCTTCTTTTCAGTTTTCTCCTTTGATGTATTTGGCTGATTTGATCTTTCATTTGTTGATGCCATTTTGCTGATGGTTGGATCAGCTGTCTCTTTTCCATTTTTCTGCACAACAGGTGGATCATTCTTTGGTGCGGTCGCCTCCTTCCTTTTCTGATTTGGATTAATGGGTACATCTCTACTCCTGAGTGAATATTGTCATTGTTGGGTTGTCAAATTATTCATTTAACCCCTCTGATACTCATCAAACTCTTCTTCAAGAGTTGTTTCATTTGTCAAGATAAAATTTTCATCCCTTTGTACAGTTGGGCTCTCTGAATACTCCTCATCTTCAGTGATAAAAATTGGCATATCATCAGGTGTAAAGAAATGATTCTCCTCTCCAATTAAATTCTCCTCATCATCTGATTCCAGACCATGTACAAAATTCTGCTGTAAGGGTGTCTTTACCTGCTGCTGTGCTGCTTGGTCTTGTGCTTGTTACTCTCGTTGCTTGATTCTAAATTGAGGTTGCTGCTGACCACGAAAGTTGGGATTTGTGACTTGTGTTTCAGACTTATCAGCAATTGCGAGCCTACCAAACATCTTCTCAAGCTTACGGGGCACTTGATCTGAAGTGGAAGTCTCTTCTTTTATCGTTACCTTCTTTTCAGCCTTTGTTCTAGCTCTCTTCGCAAGCAAATTTGCTTCAACGATGACTGCAATTTTCTTCATGTCTTCCAAAGTGGCCGGATCTCTTTCTCTTAATTGATAGGCCATATCAGGATCGAAACCATCCGGAAACTTAATCAAAGCTAGCCCCATATGTGGCTTTATATTAGTAGGAATTGCATTGTAAACAGTATTGAATCTAACGCAATAATCTTGGACACTCTCACCAACATTCCTCTTAATGTTTTCATATTCGGAAAGAATTTGAAGAGGGTTATTCTTTACCTCCCAACGATCCAAAAATTGTCTTTGAAGTGCCTCTAATGAGTTGATTGTTTTGGCCGGCAATGCTCTAAACCACTTTCTGACCTCACCTCCAAAAGTTTGCACAAACAATCTCATCGTTACATTTTCTGCGTTGATCTCGTAGAGATCAAAGAAATCTGCCATCCTATCCACATGTTGCTAAGTTGTGATATCTTGAGGAGTACCGTCAAACAATGGAATTTTTCTTTGGTAATCAACGGGCATGTCATCCAAGATTTGAGGCAACACAAGGGGTGCATATCGAGCAACCATTGCTCTAGGTGGATTTACAACTGGTCTTGGGGATGTAGGAGGAGTTGGAGCAGCTGATGTATGAGGTGTATGAGGTGTAGATGGAGGTGAAGAAATTTTGGATGTTTGAGGGGTAGAAGGAGTGGATGGAGTTGACACCGTTGCAGATTTCTAATCAGAGACGGAAAGCTGCACTGGAATGGTGGGAATGAAAGGAGGTTCGATAGGAATTTTTGAGCTAGATGCAATAGCAGATGACCCAAGAGTTGCAGATGTAGACTCTAAGAATTCAGGAATGTTTGTAGCCACAATGGCAGTTTGAAGTCTCAAAATATAATCGTCAATTGATCTATTGGCCTTTTCAGTTTCAAGATCTTTGACAAACTCTGGATTTAGGGCAGTAGAACCAACAACACTTTCGGACTTGGTCTCAAATAGTGACAGCTCAAACTGTTCGTCAAACTCAAGATCTTCAAGATACTCAAAAACAACAAGACATGAACGAGATTTGAACACAGGAATCACAGAACTTTCTCGACGAAGGATTCTCGGAATAAGATTTGGATTTTCATACACAGGAGGTGGATCAGGATCAGGATTTTCTCTGGTGTGTCGTCTGGAAGCCAGTGTGTTGAATTATTCCCAAAAATCAAACAGACAAAATCAACTTATTTAGCCTATCAAATTCTAAACTCATCATCCAAAAGTCTAGAATTATCTGATGTACTGGGGAAATTTGCAAGTCAGATGTTTCATTTATAAGACTAGACCGGAGATTGACTGAAGTAGCTTTTATCTACTTATGCACTCACAAAGCAATGTGCAGTTCGAAGGCTACCTAGCATAACTTCAAGCTCCATCTGTAGTTTATAAAACGAATAACACTAACAAGCAAACAATCTTATTCCCCAGTATGGTCGCCACTATGTTAGGGCCTAAATCTACCTCAGGCTGAGAAAGGTAGGATCTAGGGTAACATCAAACCATGCTTAACCTGGTAGCTAGCCCTACCAGGTCGGGAGAGGGCTCTCTCCTTGTCAATCTCAGAAAATATGGCCAATGAAAACTTGAGATGACTGATGTAATGACTAATTTTAGGCTAGGTATGTGTACAGAGGTGTTTGATTAAATTTGACGATGTTTTGTTGGCTCAAATGTGAAAGGCAGATTTGGGCCTAGGCAATGAGGCTCAGTTTTGCAGAGATCTCTATGGGGCAAGGTAGGCAAGTGATTTTCTACTTCAAATTGAGTGATATGGAAAGGTTTTAAATAGATGAGGAGTTGAAAATGGCATGAAAAACTCAGGGATCCTTTTCAAACAGCGGAAAACATAGATAACTAAGCAAACCCTAGGTAGAGCACTGCACTTTCAATGTATTCTACCTTTATCCTTGTTTGATTTAGTTAAGATGAAATAAAGAGAGATATGGCATACATAAAACACGTGTAGACTTACAATTATAGAAGAAAACACAATACCAAAGCAAGATGCCAAATGAATCTCGTAAAGTGTTGCAAACCACTGCTCTATTCCTCAGCCAAACTGCTGAAATGAGTATGTAATAAGCTCCAAGCTTTCCCAAAAGTCCAACCATGCTAATGACTAAAAAATTACAAGATATAGGCAACCAAAAACATCATCCTAGCCTCTAGGGGTCAAGCTCATAAGATTAGGAGCTGTTCCAACAAAATCTAAACTGAGAACTAAAAAGTAGGCAGTGGAACAACTTGCCTCTAAAAGCTAAGAAACTGATTCATTTAGTTGCAAACTACCTTTTGATGGATGAATCTACCTCTATGAGTGAAAATTTAGCACAGTTACATCAAAATCCATCATGTCACATTAAATTACATCATTAGTTTGACAATTAGAAGGTAAAAAGTCAAATTGTGAAAAAACTAGGCGAAAAAAAAGAGTTTTTGACAAAAAATAGCAAAATTCCTCCAATGCACCGCGTTGATTTCCCTATGCGTAGCGCCATTTTTCAGGTGATTTTGGAGGCCTTCCTGGTATCCAAATTTTCTCCAAGTGGGCTTGTGGGAAATCTTTTCCTATCTACTTTCCGACACAAATGGAATTTTTTAATTTGGCCTCCATTTTCCCCTCCAAAACTAAGTTCTCCCAAGACTGCTTCTTGTGTGTCAAAAAAGGGGCAGAAAGGTCATTTTTGAGGTGTTTTTGACCTTTTTGGAAGCCCAAAACCTGTCAAAATTTCTTGGCCATTTGTGAGCATGCATATTTTTTCATGAAAAATCCAAATATGTTGAGTTTTCCTCAAAAGGATGTCTCCATCAAAAGCGAGCACCAGGTGGCGCGGCGCATTGGGCAGAAAAGTCTGTTTTTTAAGGCAAAAATTCAAAAATTACAAAAAGTGTCCCAATTTTTTTGAAATTTGGGCTGAGTGTCCTCCATTAAGTGCTATGCTGGGCCAAGGAAGCCTTGGCCAAGATCTGAAGTTTATCTTGCTCTTTTTTCCTCCTTGATGCCTTCTTCAACTTGGCCTTCAAGTTCCTAATTCTTGCTTGGCACACCATATTTCTTGACAAGTAGTGATATGCCATGTTTCTCAACATATTTTTCTCATTGATGGCCTTCTCCAGCATCCTCTCCAAGTGGATATTTGTCCTCTCCAACCAAGACTCACGATCAACATTGATTTCTTGTTCAAGTGTTGTGAACTTGACTTTCCTCCTTTTGGCAGCTTGCCGGTTTTCTTGTATGTTTCTTAGCTCCATTATGGTTTGCTAATCCTCTAGTTGTTTGTTTCTTTGCTCTAGATATTTGACTATCCACTTGGCTCTTTGTAGGTTGAGAGACAAACGCTGAATGTCATCTTGTTGCTCCTGGATGATCTCTCTAAGCTTTGAGCTTTGTGAGCCCAAATCAGTGTCATCATCCTGAATAAGAATAAAATATGTCTCCTACCCTCTTGAAGGCCCCTCATCCTGTAATGGTTGCTTACCCTTGTCTTGTACCTGCTTTGCCGATGGAGGAAGCGAGACCTATTCCACCTCGGGTGGAGATAATACTCACTTTGCTGCTGCAAACAACCTTCTAGTGCCCTTTTGGTAGGTGACATATACTGGCACACTAGCGGTTTGTGTCTCATGAAGCTCTTGCTGATGTGAAGGTCCACTTGTCTCATGAAAAGCTGCTGGAGGTACTTGAGGAGTGGTGAAGACCTCATGTGAAATGAAATCCTCCCATGAGATGTTCTGTAAACCAAGTTGATGCATGACCACAATCTTGATTAGTGAAAAATGATATATGTTGTTATACTGCTGCTGAGGAGTCTTCTTGTAGGTGATCATATTTTCAATGTTTCAGCAAATAAAGTAGGGGAGGTTCATCATTCTCACCCTAGTGAAGTGCATCAACAATCTGATATGGTAGGCATACAAGCGAGAAAACCGGCCCTCACAGCTAAAATACTTAATTATGAGTTTCATCAAGGGAGCATATGAGTCTTTCAGATACCGGAAGGGAAAAACTCTGCTGAGATGTCTCAAATAACCAGCCTTGATGTAAGGCTCATAATGTTCTCTGTCAATCTACTGCCTCTTATTCCACTGCTCACTGACATTGGGAATGCCAGTTGCTAGAGAAATAGACTCTGGTGTCAAGGTGAATGTCACACCTACTAGAGTGACTTGGCCATTTTGAAGATGGAGCACAAACAACCTGGCCAACTCATGATGGTACTGGACTCTCTCTACCATCTCACAGAACTGATAACAGGATTGGTGTTGAAAACATGTGACAGCAAGAGGACAGGCTTGCAGCTCGGCAAGTGAAGTAGGCTCCTCTCGTATATGTTTGCCACCCTTGTGAGGTCTTCTTGGTGCATGCATTTCTCTAGGAGAATCATTGTGTGTCTCCTCATCTTGGTCATAGGAGGGATCAGACTCCATGTTTGCTAATGTGTGAGTTTTCTTGATGAGTATGAAGAGATTTATGGTGTTTTTAGTTTTCTGCTACCAAGGATGAGAATGTATGAGGGATTGTGGAGGGAGAGGGTATGAGGGGTTTTGGGAATGTTATTGACAAGTTTTTTTAGGAAATAGGGGGTTTAGGGAATAGTATGTAGGCTTAGGGACAACAATTAGGGTTTAGGAATTTGTAACTAGGGTTTGGGATAGTGGGAGTTAGGGATATGGGAATTAGGGAATGAGTGGATGAAACTGGAAAATAAATGGAGGAGTCAAAGAGTGAGGGAGTGATGGAGTGGACTTGGTAGAAAAAACACAAATGCAAACCCTAGGCAATTGTTTTTGAGCAAAAATTGCAAGGAGGTAGGGTTTGAGTTTTATCTCATTAAACCACCATAAATTTTAAGAAAAACTCATTCACTAGCAAGGGAAGAAGGCTTGACTTACTTGCACACCATAGGATTGAGCAAATTTGGAAATTTGAGAGAGTTTATGGGTGAAATCGGGCTTGCAGCTCTATGCGCTGCGCCACAAACCCAACGTGCCGCACCTGCTCTATGCGTCGCACCAGTGTATTTTTTGCACTGTGGAGGGCGGCCCAATACACCGCGCCTGCTCTATGCATCATGCTAGTGTATTTTTTGCACTATGGAGGGCGGACCAATGCGCCGTGCCAGCTCTATGTGCCGCACCCACGACCTAATGCGTTGCGCCCCTCAACTTGCACAATTTTGCTGCAATCTTGCTCCCTTTCTCCAATCATGACCTTCTCTTGCTTAATCTTTCTCCTTTGAATGCAAATGAACTCTTTTAACATGACCAATGAGTTATATACAAGAGAGTTTGATCTTTCACTCATAAAACCCACTTTTATAATGTTTGCATTATGACTTACTTTTTAAACTCTATTTTTGGGCAGTTTACTTCATTTTTGCCTTTGATGAACTGAATGATTTGATTTTTTGTTTGCCTTGCAGGGGATGGAGTTTCTGAAACTTGGCAAGGTGACCAGGGTTGCCATTGAAGTTGTTTACATATCAAAGAACTAAAATACATCAAATTTATACATAAAAACATAAAATACTCTGTTTTTCCTGGCACACTAGCGGTTTGTGTCTCATGAAGCTCTTGCTGATTTGAAGGTCCACCTGTCTCATGAAAAGTTGCTGGAGGTACTTGAGGAGCGGTGAAGACCTCATGTGAAATGAAATCCTCTCATGAGATGTTCTGTAAACCAAGTTGATGCATGACCACAATCTTAATTAGTGAAAAATGATATATGTTGTTATACTGCTGCTGAGGAGTCTTCTTGTAGGTGGTCATATTTTCAATGTTCCAGAAAATAAAGTAGGGGAGGTTCATCATTCTCACCCTAGTGAAGTGCATCAACAATCTGATATGGTAGGCATACAAGTGAGAAAATCGGTCCTCACAACTAAAATACTTAATTATGTGAGTTTCATCAAGGGAGCATATGAGTCTTTCAGATACCGGATCAAACAAAGTTTTGAGGAAAAATCAATCACTGAGTGAGTGGTTATGGAAATTATTGTTGCTGGAACTTTATTTGACCTCCCCATGTGCCTGCTGACCATCACTGAGCATTTTGAAACCTTATTGATGAAAACCCTAGACCTAATGAGACCTAAGTTGTATATTTAGGTTAGTTATTTCAGTTTTTTGCATAATTTTCTTATAGTTGTAGGTCGAGTTTTTCAAATGATCTCGTAACTAACCTTTATTCCATCCAGCTATTAATTAATGTACTTAGTTGAATGAAATGAAGCTGGAGTGCATGCGCTCTAGCAGTTATGCTTAGGGGGCATCAAGCACAGTTTTCTCTCTGTTTTAAGCTTGTGTAAAAATGAAACTACTTTGAAGCATAGTTTTTCTCTGTTTCAAGCTTTTGTAAAAATGAAACCTATCTTGATTCAATTTCATTTATTTTCAAGACTCATTAAACTCATGAAAATCCCAAGATTATTTTGCTATCTTTCATTCTCATAAAAGAAATGAAAATGCCGAGTTCTTTCCGTATTTTCTTGCTCGTAAATTAAATTGAAAGTCGGCCATATGAGTACATTCTTATCATTTTTTCGAACTCATTAAAACTTACGAAAAATTGAAAACCATGAGTACATTTTTATCATTTTTTCGAACTCGTTAAAACTTACGAAAAAGTGAAACCTTAGAGTCACCTTTAAACTCTTTTCTGACTCCTAAAACATGAAAAGATCGTCGAGTTTTTCTTTTAAACTCGTTAAAATGGAATTAAAAGATGGTCCACTTACAACTCTTTTCCGACGGTAAAAACATGAAAAGATTGCCGGATTTTTGTCGTTTCAAATTCGATATTGGTTATAAAACAACGTGTCGTTGATCGCTTTTTTACTTTTTCGGATCAAGGGCACTAATGACGAAAAGTACTCCTTGGTCGTAAAAGATCAAGCGGTTCTCTCAAGTATTATTTTATACTTTTTCGGGCTTGGGAGACACAAATTTACGAAAAAGGTCAATCCTGGAGTTTTCTTAAGTTTTTTCAGACTCTCTAAAATTGAAAAACATTTAGTTTCTCCTATACTTGACTCGTTAAAATTTCACAGTAAAGGACCTGTTCAATTACAAACAGGAACGAACCACTCCTTCTTAGGGTTCGAATTTAAACTAAGTTGGACTCATCCGAAGGATGAGCTTATAATCAAGCAAATGTTATCCTCCTCAAGCTTGTCAAAAATAAAGAGGTACTTGCCAGAAATGGTGGGGGAAAAGAGAGAAAAATGAGCCTGTTTGTCATACTTTGTAACCGTTCTTGAACACGACACTTTTATTCACCTGGGTTGGGAAATCCTTTGCCTAACAGTTGATCAAACCACATTGAAAGTCTTCAGCCGGTTTCTGGGTATTAACTTTGGGTCAATTGTCACCAAGCCATCTGTTGTGTCGTTATGTGTTCAAGAGGTCACTGCCAATAAGCCATTCATCTGCAAAATATCTGCCATCCATCTTGACCATCCCTGAGTCAGTCCTTGCAACTAAATTTCTTCAACTTGATCTATGATTTCGTGTTGTGGGCTTGCCTACGACGGATTGCTTTCTATCGACTTCAGCTCATTATCTAGAAAGATGATCTAGAAATCGTCAGTACCTTGGGATCTGCATGCCTCAATGGCAGGTTTCTCGCCTTTGACGACAGGTTGCATCATTGACTTTCGATCAAAGGATTCCGTGACATGTTCGACATCAACACATTTATTCACATTTCATGGATTGTACTGAGTACTTTGAGAGCCATTGACATCACTGGTGGTTTCTCTCACACTTGTTAACAGTTTACATCAATGACTGGTAATCAAGTGGTTTCTACCATGTTCGACATCAACACATTCATTCGCATGGATAGAATCGTACTGTTTCGGGAAGTAGAAATGAAGACCCTAGATCTAGTTTCCACAATCCAGGCTGCGAGGAATTTTGTATTCATTATATAATGGACTATTCATAAACAGATGGCTGCGCCCATACTATGTCCACAGGAGTCTATATTTGTGATGTTTTACAAGATCATTCCTGTATCAGAGCAGTAGTTAGTTTTCTAAGTCAGTTTTGATCTGAGTATGGGAATGCCTACCTCAGTGATGATATGATCTCATATATATATCTTGCATTGAATGTTTTTACAGGTTCCAACCAGGCTCTCCACAAGATGATCCTCGAAATGATAAAGTACTTCACTCTTCCTAAATGATAAATGAAATCCTCATCTACTATAGACTTCGCACTTTAGGGGGCAATCTGTTACACAAAAATATCGTCACCATGATTATTTGCAGTCGGTATGGATCTATCATCACTTGTACTGTCCTCCTAAGCAAGTCTCAGACCTCAGCTCTTCAAGTCAAGCTTTGGAAATAAGAGAAAGACATTAAAAATCAATGAAACTCTAGTTCCGCACTTTCTCTCACTGTTACCTGCGGTCCCGCACCTTCTGTTTACAAAAACTGCGGACCTGCCCACTCTGTCCCTAAAGGTGTGGGTGCAGACCCCTGTGAAAGTCAAAAGGCACAAGTTTTATCTTAAAAAATTCACTTTGGGTTAATTCTAGAGGATTCTAGAAGGAATTTTGACGTGGATTTGCCACTCTTAGGTGGTTCATGCATCCCAAAAGAGAAGGAGCTAATCCCTTGATGAGAGGAGCTATCCCTTTGAAGGAGGGCTTTATCCCTTTGAAGGAGGACCTAGTAACCTCCCTCTATTGCACTATAAATTTAGGCATTGGGCTGGTTGCTGGGGAGGTTAGAAGCTGAAGATTTTTTAGGGTAAATGATGGTGAAATTAATACTTCCTAGTTGAGCTTAAGAGGAGAGATCACATACCTTTTTGGCTTCATTGGGAAGAGAGTGAAATTTGTCAAAGTAGAGGAGACTTCTTGCTGGACCCTGGGAGGAGCTTGTACAGCGTCAAGGCACAGGTTGTAACGTTCTTCTTCTTTTGAATTAATACAATCAAACTCATTTTTCTCAACAAGTATCTCATGTTATTTGTTTCATGAACTCCTTGACTTTCATGTTAAATATGTTTTATGATATTGCCTTTCAGGTGCTATTTAATTTTTTTGCCTTGTTTGTGTTTGTAGATTCACGACAAAGGAGCTCATTTGGATCGAAGGAGCGAGGGCATCCACAAACTTGCATTGGACCTAAGGTAGGCCCTAAAAACACTTGTTTGCCTTTGTTTATTAAATCATATTTAGAGAAAGATAGTGTTTGATTGGTTTGCTTGTCATTAGGTCTTCTTTAGATTCTAGGAAGGTCTATCTTGTCCACAAGATCGACTTATTCCGTGTGACACCTAATGAGACCTAAAACCCTAAAAATGACTTTTATAGATTTAAAGACAAAAAAATGACTGCAGATGATCTAGATGAATGAAAATAGGCCAGCACATGAGGGAAAATATATAATAAGCCACTACCGTTAGATGATCCATGACCCTAATGGAATGCAGCTGATCGGGTGAGACACCTAACATGCAATGCAATAAGAGAATTTGATCACTAACGGAGGGATGAAGATACATACACTAACAAGGTCAAAGAAACCTTGTCTACGATATTTACCCTTGCTTATAGAGTTCACCATAAACATCTTTTACAATATTTACCCTTGCTTCTAGAGTTCACTATAAACATCTTTCTTTAATTTTAGGTTCTTGTTTTTAATTTCTATGAATAACGGAAAAATATCTTCATATTTTCTAGGTACTAAAGGTGACACACCAGAATATGATGCCCCTTGTGCTATAGAGGCCGCTGGTAAAAGTTCCACATTAAAAACATTTTTGCTTAATCTGAATTCTTCTATATATAAAAATCAAATGTTGAAACTTCCCCTTTCTCCAACCTTTGTTTTTTTGTGTTCTCTTTTCTTCTTCTTCTGTTCCTCAAGATGATATTGATTGTTGAGCTTCTATGAATATATTTTTGAGCTCCTTTTATTTATGTTATGTTGCTTCCAGAATAATGGGTTGTGAAGGGAAACCTTTCTCTCTTCTATCTTCAATGAGCTACACTGGATCTTACTCTTGAAAAAAATTATTGGAAAACTTTTCAATTTTTGGTTTTGATACATATTTGTAAGAGGTGAGGTTTGTTGTAATCTCCTATCTCATATAACACTTTAAGGGTCATAATGCCATATTTCACACTGAGAAAACCCCATTTGTTTCAACATTTCTTCAACTTCCTATAGTGTTGCTCTTGTTTTCACTAAGGTCCAACTTCTTGCTTAACTTTAACATAGCAGGAAACTTCCTTGAGACAAAGTGAATTTGATCAGAATGAAGACTCTACTTAATGTATTCTAATGCAAACAATATCATTAGCAAAAGGGTGAAAAGTCTCTAAAGGGGTAACTCAACCATAAACTCTTATTTCTTTAAAATCCTTTAAAAGATGCAAATCCCATATATTAGTATATGTAGTAAGTTATTAAATTATCTTTATTTATAAAAATATCTTGGGAGGGCAATGATCATGTAGTAAACTCAATGCTACTAATAAAAATGGATTTACAAAACTAGCAAATGTAGAACTTTAAGAATGTCTTCTCACTATAGGAGTTCAATGAAATACATAAATTCTATACTATTTTGACCTTGAGCATGCAAATCCCCTACTTTAGTATATGCAGTAAGTTATTAAATTATCTTGATTTACAAAAATATCTTGGGAGGGCGATGATCATGTAGTAAACTCAATGCTACTAATAAAAATGGATTTACAAAACTAACAAATGTAGAACTTGGAGGATGTCTTCTCACTATTGGAGTTCAATGAATTACATTAATGTTATTACTATTTTGACCTTGAGCATGCAACTACAAATTTGTAAACTTGTCCACCTGAAAATAAAGGAAGAGATAGACTTGAACTGGTCGATACCTAAATGACTTAGTAATGACCTAAATTGAGAGTTTAAGGGTAGAAAGTTTTTAAGGAAAACATTTTTTTCTTTAGGGTTTAGTTTATTGTAGGACTGACTCAAGAAATCCTCATTTAAAGGCTTGCTCTGACCAAACATTACAAATTTTAACATTTCTTGAATGGATGAGGGAGTAATGTAGAATAGGATTGTTCCATTTATTAAGATATTTGTCTGTTTATTATGGAAATAAAATTCAGTGTACCAAGAAAAAAAATTAGGATAAGGGAATGTCTATGATATAAAAAATTTCACTAAATAATATTCTCAAACCAAATAAATATATTTGTAAATTAGGATAAGGGAATGTCTATGATATAACAAATTTCACTAAATAATATTCTCAAACCAAATAAATATATTTTTAGTCAAGAAAATTTTGAAAGGCCCACTCTTTCAGCTTGTAAAGGTCAAATTCACAACGAATCTCGTGTGAGTCAACCTCTCAGTCTATCAATGACAGGTCCTCAAAGTTAACTGAGTAGGGGGATTCAACAATCTAAGTTTTAATTATGTTTATCTTCATTTTCAATGTAAAATTAAAGAGACAATCACAAGTATTTCACCTAGAAATCTACTAATGTTCACTGTGAATTACGTATAGACCATTGGACTTAGCCTCTTAGTCTATCAATGGTAGGTCCTCAAAGTTAACTGAGTAGGGGGGTTCAACAACCTAAGTTTTAATTATGTTTATCTTCATTTTTGATGTAAAATTAAAGAGACGATCATAAGGATTTCACCTAGAAATCTACCGATGTTTACTGTGCATTATGTATAGACTGTTGGACTTACAATGGTTGAATAAGAATTGAAAAATGTTGTTGGAACTGCTCCATGGGCTAATACAATGATAATGAGACAAAGGAAATATTTTACCCAGGATTTTAAACTTATTTTCATTTTCAACCTTTGAGGAAATGTGGCTTCCTTTTAGTGGACCTTTACCCTTTATTTATGTTAAGTGCCATGCTTATGGGGGCTTACACATAAGCTTACCATTGTCTACCAAGTGGATGCCAATTGGATTCTTTTTTGGATGATATGTATGCAAAAATGTCTAGACCTTCAATTGTGTGTTAGGTCCACCACCCACCACCTTATCAATTGTCCTGGGCTCCATAGTGACATCAAAGGGAATATTGGGGGGAGGGGGAATCACAACCTCCCACGAACTTCCAAAGGTTATGTGCTCCATAACATGAGCGTATTTTAAACTAATGCGGAAAAATACAACTTATTTATTCTAACCACACAATGAAATTTTGAAAATTTACAAAATGAATTTGAAAACATGAAAATGTTACAACATCATCCATATATTAAGAGAATTTCAGAGAATAAAAAAACTTAAAAGTTTCATAATGTCCAAGGAGAAAGTGTAGTGCATTGTTGATCTTATATCAAATTCACCCATGCTCATCATAGTCATTGTCGACAACATGATTGAGAAAAATTACATTGCTTTTGACATCTATCTAGAGTACTGGTCCATGCAACTGCATGATGCTTTCAGCTAAGGACTATTTAAAAAAAATGTTTTTATCAAATACTTCTTCCCCTTTTAGGATTTTGACTTAAATGACCATACATGTTTTAAATTTTTCGTTATCTTAATAATTTTAATAATTATCGTTCTTAATTTACTAAAAAGTACATATAGATGGAAATGCATATGGATTCAATGGATGATATGGAATACAAAAATATATCTTAGAGTGAAGGGAACTATGTTATATGGAATTATACAAAAGTGTACATTTTATGAAATTCGTTATAAAAATGTGGGTGATGAAATCATTGAATGTCCTTTTGAGTTTAGACTTTGGTGTAATTGTTAAATAATAAAGTTTTGAGTTTAGACTTTGGTGTAATTGTTAAATAATAAAGTTGTGATGAATAAATTACTAAGAGGTAATAAATAATTTATTTATCTTCTTTAGAATTTGACCCAATTATTTAAAGTGGATATGAATTAATAAAATAATGTAATTACGGAAATAAAGTAGAAAATTAACATAAGTTTTTGTATTTGTTTGTTGGAATTCAAATAATTTTGAGCTTATTTTGCATTTGATAGTTTTTGTTTAGTCAGTATTTAAATTCTGAACGCAAAATGTGTGTCAGTGCATTGTACCTTTGTTAGTGATGAAAAATAAATGCCATGGCCATAGAATTTCAAAATTTGATGCAAGTGTAAGAAAATGTAAAAAAATACAATGCACAAGCAAATACAACATCACACAATGAGCCAACTAAAAATTTATTTATAGAGTTCATGCACCTAAAACATGAAAAAAGAAACATAGTATATATATAAAAAGCATGGAGTACTAAACATAATTTATAAGTTGTAAAAACATTAAACAATGATAAGTCAATATCATTAATGTTATGTAATACGAGCATGTACAATGTTGAAAAGGAATGTGAGCCACAACATGCAACCATAATGAATTTAGTAATCAAAATAAATTACATAACCAACGTTAATATGAAACATAGGGTACAATATTACATATTTCCTTAGTTAAGTATGTTTTTCTTCTTAGATTATGTTTTCTTAATCCTTGTTGCATTTATTATCAATGAATCATGCTATTGCATAGAAAACTAGCTATAAGGTAAAGAATGATGGGTTTCAATATATAGCATGTATACAAATCAGCAACAACCATAAAAAGGTGAAGTATATCACTTCTCGCATCTAGGTAACTAACTAATTTGGACATTACAATTTTTCTTTAATCTTGTTTGCTATTGTTCCTATTTTAACCTTTCTTCCAAGTTGGTATTCGAAAAGACATACTAGACACAAAAATAAATAAATCATATTTACACTAAACTAACATTAGAAGTCTATAAAATGATATGTGCTAAAAAAAAAGTGAAAAGGGTGAAACAATAGCTTACTAAATAGTATACAAGAGAGAAGAGATAGAAACAAACAATAAATTGAAAGGACATACATTTGTTTTATATGAAAGACCTTTGACAAAAGTGTCTCACATGAACTACAAATTAGATATACAAAGTGTATGACATGTAAGCAACTATGCTTCAAAAAACTTTTAGCTCTAGTTTTTGGAATGTCATGATTTAAAAACAGGACATTATACAAGTGCAACAATTGTGTTTAAAAGATATACATAATTGTTAAAGATCATAGGTTACAAAAATCCACATGCTAGTAGAACATTTTTTTCTTTGTTTCAATTGCTTCGTAAAAGTGTTGTTTCATAGTGGAAATTCTTGGGGAAATGAAAGAAAAAATATGCGCAAAGAGAGGAAAAAAAGTTTAGTACTTAGTAGCAAAGGGTGCAAAGCAAAAATTGAAAAAAAAAATCATGTTTATTTCTTTTTTTCTTTCTTTTTTATTGTTAAGTTCATTATGTAAGTGAACTTGCATTTAGATATGAAATGATGTCAACTTGTTTTTATGTCAACAATGATATTTTCCATTGAAATTGCAAAAGTCTCAGTTACTGAAAATCTACGTAATAGAAAAGCAGCCTCCGAGATGTTTTGTTTTTATTGTGCAAAGGATATCTAGAGAATTTTTGGGAAGTGTCGTTGGAGGAGATCACTTGGAAGGGTACAATTTAACTTAACATATGCATGTGCAGAGGTAAGGAATGTGTGAAGCGAAAGTTTTTATGGAAGCCAGGCATGTGCGGAGCTAAAGTCTATGTTGAAGTAAAGTATGTGCAGAGGTAAAGCATGTGTTGAGGTAAAAGTATAAGTTCCACTGTTGGGGCCGAAAGAAAATATTTAATTTTTAATTGTGTTGGGAAAGCTTGGATTTACACACGGTAGTAAATGATAAATAATAAAGTTGTGGTGAATAAAATAACAAGAGTTAATAAATGATTATTTATCTTCTTTGGAATTTGTTCTTATTTTTTTTAAATCGGATATGAAGTAAAAAAATAATGCAATTATGGAAAAATAATTAATAATTTTAGGTAATAGTTTCAAGTTACTACCATTTTTCATCTAAATATTTTTGTTTAGTCATGTGCGGAGCTAAAGTAAATTCCATGAAATCTCTAATTCTTTTGTTTCATTGTGAGATACTCAAAGAATCGTGGATAGACATTTGATGTCGCATTATTATTATTTTCTGCATATTTTCAAGTTGATGGGAATGAAGTACAGAAAACTAATATACTTTTTCCAGATGTTCTTTGAGTGATAACAACAAATTTTCATTTAAGTGATTTTATGCATTTCAAATTTTATTTTTTACCCTTCTTAGTGGAGGCTTCTATGAGATGAGTACTTTTGTTCTAGCATTTTCATATTACTCACTTGTTTGGATTCTCTTGTTCGCTTTAGACAACCCAAAGTAACTAATTGGTTTTAAAGTCAATTTACTTATTTAATTAGAAGAATTTATTAACTTTGATATAGTTAATGTTGAAAGATTTCTAATGGTATTCATATGAAAATTTACTCTCCCTTATTTGGTGGAAATATTTCCTTTTTTCCATATACTTTTCTATGGGATAGAGTTATTCCATGTGTGAAAGAAGATAGTGTGTCCAAATGTAATTCAGGATTAATACTTACACATAAACTTTTAATTTTGAAAAACAAGATTTATTAATTCTATTAACAGAAACATGTATGTGCATCTATTAATGTCTATAATCATGTGTGATAAATATCTTTCTTGGAAATTATTATTAATTCTAATTCAATTATGGAAATAAAGTTAATCATTTCAAGTAATAGTTTCCAATGAAATTTTGCAGGGCATTTCACGTAGAAGATGAGGGTTGAATAACCGGTAATGTCTGTAATAAGGTAAGAATTCATGGATTTCTAACATACAACAATCATAAGATATACATATAAGGAAAAGCATAAGATATATGGTAATCGTAAGATATACATATCAGGGAAGAGAGTCCAATACACTTCTCCTAACCCATGGCTTACTAATGATGTCCCTTATAATACGACTATATTGTATTATTGTTAACTACGTTGGTTCTTCAAATTTTATGTTATTGTATTAATGTTAACTAAGCTTTTGCTTCATACTCTACAAAAGAAAATTGCTAAGTCAACCAAATAAATGTAAATTAAAACAAGTAAACAAACATATAAAACAAAGCACAAAAAATCCAGGAAAATATCATTCAACTTGAAACACAAAATAAATGCTTTGGAAACAAAGAAATAAAGTACAAAAAGCATAAAAATAGGATGTACTTACAAGTTTTCTATATCTATCTTTCCGCAAGAAGCTCGACTGACTATATTTTTCCTTTTTTGTGTGATGATTCTCTCTCTACAAGATGCTCAGATGACTCCTCTATATTTTTCTTTTTTGATGGATGCTTGGATGACCTCAAAGGCTTTAATCTTTGTATTTTTCATTTTCACACTTTTCTACAACTCTACTTCATAACAAGTTTTACAGCTCTTTGTATGATGTTAAATGACTGATGGGCTTTACAACCTTTTGCAAGATTTTAAATGAGTGATGGGTTGTGAAATTGCAGTTCTACTTCTCCATGCCAAGTTTTATAACATGAATCTCAAATTTCTCTCTCTGCAAACGAGTGGATATATTAAATGTTCAAGGTGTGTTATCTTATCACTATTGCAATGTGACTTGAGCCTCAAGTAAAGTTCCCCTTATGCTCTCCCATTTTCTGACAACATAAATACTATTGAAAATCAACAGTGGGATTTGATCATCAATAGTCTTAGATGGCTAGAATACATTTTTTTAAATTAAATTTTGATCTTCACTCTCAGGCTTAAAATGAAAAGTCTCTTCAAGGGGGGGCTTCACTAGGGGAGAAATAACATACCACATGCATTCATATTAGGGAATATATATTGAAGAAAAAATGACATAATATATTGAGCATATAATAGGGGTTAAAGGGTTTTTATATTGGTAGGTATAAGAAATGGAAATCAAAATTAATGAAAAAATATAAAGGGGTGTAAAAAATGTTAATGTAAAAATGGATACATACAATATCTAGTGAAAGTATGAGTTTTTTAATATTGGGAAGGTGTATTAGGTTGGTACCGGTAGGGGGTTAAATAATGTGATTTTTAGAGGTATTCTCCAATATGTAGTCAAATTAAGAGTATTAATTAGTATGTCACGAATGCACGTGATATGTCATAGGTTCATTGAGAGAAGAGGTTCATTGAGTGAAGCTCTTGTCTGTCGCTTATGCTCTGTCAATTTTTGATAGCATAAATCCAACTGAATTTAGTTTTTTTTATTAAATTTTGGTTTGTACTTGCCACTTTCTGAACAACGTAAATCTGATTACAAATCAATAATGAGATTTTATCATCAATATTCTAATTATTTAATTAAAATTTTATTTGAAAAAAGCTTAGTGACCATATTTTTTTATTAAGAATAACACATATGAAGAACCCGTAGCCTTAAATAAATATGTGATTTTGTTACGATTTTATTTATAAATCTTGCAAAATATAAAGCACCTGTTATGTTCTTTATTATTCCTTTTGAGTACATACAAATGCATGCAGTATGTATGACATGTTTTGTCACATAAATATACATAATTCCTTTTGAGTACATACAAACTCATGAAGTATGTATGACATGTTTTGTCACATAGATATACATAATTTGAATGTGTACTTTTATCACTAAGTTCTATTTTTATTTTTAATGGTTAGGCACTTGTCACGTGCCACTTGTCTTCTTTGATAATATATATATATATATATATATATATATATATATATATATATATATATAGATATATAGATATATTACCTATCACATCTAACCATAGGTAATTAGTCTTTTGAAGTGTTTCAACCAATAAAAAAAATGGGATTTCATTTATAAAAAATAAAAATAAAAAGTAAGTATTTTATTTACAATATTTTCATAATTATTGTAGTTTACTTAATATTATAATAAATTATAGGAAATTCAACAAATTTTTAAAAGTCAACTACTTTTATTGGAAATGTTTACTAGAAATATCTTTTGACACTCAGCCAAAAAAAATGGGAAGTAACTAGTGGTAAGTATATCTATTTACATCTTATTCCTATCAATTTTCTATCCAAAGACTTCCTTAAATTATGTTGGGATGTAACTAATGGTAAATATGTTAACTGATAGTAAATATGTTATTTACATGAGTATGAGTTATTTTCAAGGAATTTATTTTTTGATGTTTTTCATGCAAAGCTTAAGAATAAAAAAACGCTACCCAAATATCTAATAATCATGCTTGAATATTGCAACCATATCCATAAATTATAATATAAAACATGTGAGATAATTATCCACATGGCATTATATAATGAAAATGGACCTTCAAGTTATGGTCCAATTAAATGCTTGAAAAATATTTTTTTTGATAATATTAAAAAATAATATAAGAAATTATATACACCACATTAAAAAAATAAATGAAAGAAATTATGAAACATCTAACTATATGTATCAATAAAAATTAAAAACAAAAATGCCCATGAGGCATAGAATAGATAGTAACATGGTGTTTTGTTAAGCCAGTCGATGTTGAAAATGTCATTGATTTGAAACCTCACAGGCAAAAATTCAACCATGCTAAGGGTTGGTTTGCCCAGGTCGGGTCCAATAGCAAAGTTATGAACTTAACGAGAACCATACCAAATTTTCCTTTTTTAAAGGTGGCAAAAGAGCATGATTTTCATGCCAATTTTGAAAAGTGTTGATCCAACATCCAATTTTGGGAACATATTTTTTACACTTTAATTTTCTTATGTATTAAGTATGGATTTTTTTTTTTAATGTTAGTGATTTTCATGTCGATTTTGGAAAGTGTTAATGCAACGTCAACCCTCTTTTTTTAGGGGTTTATTTTTTACACTTTAAATTTTCTTATGTATTAAGTATGGATATTGTTTTTAAATGTTGGTGGTTTTCATGTTGGTTTTGAAAAGAATTGCTGCAACATCAACTTTTTTTTTCGGGGCATATTTTTGACACTTTAAATTTGTTTGTCTTAAGTATGCACATTTTTTTAATGTTGCGTATTTAACCATTATTCAAGTTGTCTTCTTCTTCTTCTTCCTGACATGTTTGTGTTTTAAAATGTTTTTCAAGTTTGTGTTTTTTATTTTTCTTCAATGTTTTTGTAATCAAATTTTCAATTTGTTTTAAAATAATAAAATCAATATTTTGAAGTTAGGATTTTTTATATGTTTATGTTTCATTAATTAATAATTTAATACACATAAAATAATTATCACTAAGGTAACAATTTTAAACACTAGCAAGATGGAGAAAGGGTGAAGCTCGATGAGGTTAGGGTTTAGAGCAGGACAAAACTAATGTAGTTTTGGGAGTGCAGACTGTCAGCGAATATCCTAGTCAAAGGCGGGTAAGATGAATTTTTGCAGTGCGTGAAGTGGGTTATAACTTGTCGGTCATTTTACCTTTTACAAAAGGTTTTTACAGGTTTTTCTTATACATTACGATGTAATTGGGGAGGAGCAATGAGGTTTGTGATACAAGCTTAGGTGGCAAGACTTGTTTGGAGCAGTGATGGATTTGGATTTGGTTGACTATGGTTTGCAAATCCCCGTGAGTGGGTCTCTTTTCTCCTCTTCAGTGAATATTAGGGCTTCTACTGCTAAGAGGGTAGCGCATGTTGGCCCAGGTGGACTTTCGAGGCTCCAGGTGGGTACAACAGATAAGTTTGAGGGTGTTTCCATGTTATCAACCATCTAGTCAATGCAGTGGTGAACACAAACTAGAAGGTGGGGTCATTAGTTGATGGTAGTAGTTTCCTCACTTCATTTGCTAGTCTCCCTTCTAGACTCCTAGAATCAAGTCATGTTGAGAAGTAGGGGGTAGGTTTTTGTAGTGAAACAGGTAATCAGGGTTTTACATCTGAGGGGCTTATGGGCCTTGGAACCCTCGATTTCTCAAGGGGTGGAAATCTTGCAGAAATATTCGGTTCAGGAAAGCCTATGGGTGTCCTGGGAGAAAGGGGTTTAATATTTGGTCTTTGTTGGTATTTCATATTCGACAGTTCTTGTGTACCAATCAAGAGTTGGTATTTCCTATTCGACAGTTCCTGTGTACCAGTCAAGAGTTGAGGCATATTCTTCCTGAGGTAAGATCTTGATGTTTGATGATAATATCGTGACCCATGTTGAAGTGGTTGGGGTGGTTGTTGGTAAAAAAAATCCTGACTAGGTTGTTGATGTGGAGGAGAGACTTGAGGTGGAGCGTAGTTCTGCCAAAGTCCCTTATGAAACATCTCAGGGTTCTGGAAAAAAATAAAACCTTGAAAAGAAAAATAGGGTTCTAAAATGTGAAAGCATGCATATTCACTATAATGTGTGCATTGGTGAAGATGTGGAGATGGCTCAAGCGGAAATTTTGCTGAGAAATCCCTGGTCGGGAGGGAGAGAAGGTGATTATTCAATGTGGAAACCTTGGAAGCTTGGAGAGATGAAAACATCTCTAGAAAGGTATCGACTCCTCTAGAGGTAAGATTACTTGAAAAAGGGTGACTTCAGCTTCTGTTTAAATCCAAGTCAGACGTGGAGTAGATTTTAAAAGAGGTATAGTTTGTGGCTTTGACCCCCGTTTCTTTTAAGTTATGGTCATTGCATTTTGATGGCCAAATGGAAAGAATGGATGTGACTCCCATCTGGGTATTCAGCTTAGACCTGGTCGGTGGCTAGAATTCTTGTCAGCTTAGACTTGGTCGGTGGCTAGAATTCTTGTCAGCTTATACCTGATAACTAAGTTGCATTAAACTATGAACATTGGGAAGGATAAGGAGTGGTTAATTGATATAGATTACGAAGGGATTCCCTTCTGATGCAACATATGCCACAAATATGGCCATATTTTGGGAAATTGTATGATGTCATTTAAAGAAAATTAATTCCATCTTAGGCCTAATAAGAAGCATAGGACAATTGGAGGATTTGGGGCCTCTAGACAGCATGTGGCTATGGTTTTGGAGGTGCAAAAGACAGATACAGTGGGGACTAGTTATGATTTGGTGGGTGAGGTGAAAATGCTTGGAAATGGGGTTGTGGCTCTAAGGGGGAGGACAATGTTGTTTCAAATAGGGTAGAATTCTTGGAGCCATAAGGGGAAAAGGATGTTGGTGAACATGGGCTTAGGGCTATAGAGGTTGGAGAGTTGGAGCTCCACATTCCAAATTTTTTGGGGCCGAGGTCACAGGTCAAGTAGGGTACACAAATGAACATTCAACTGGAGATTGACAACTCTTTGAAGGGTACTTCTATTCCCTTCTCCTTTTTAATTTATTCTTCATTTCTACTTCAATATTTGAGAAGTAAATCAATTCTCAGAGTATGGAGGATATTCAGAATCTAGTTACATCCCTCTCTCTAGAACAAGTCACATTTCATCTCTCACTTTCCCTTGGAGGGTCTTCTACTCCATATTTAACCTTTGAATTGGATTCTCTGAAGAATAAGTTATTTCTTTCATCTGATACAACTTAAGATCAAGGCAAATCCCCCCCCTGGCCCCAATGGTTTTTCTGGTGGATTAGGTAAGCTCCTCATTTCTTCAGTCTAAATATCTTACAGGGGAGGAAATCACATTTATCTCTGGCAAAGGCTTGGGCTAAAGAAGAGATAATCTCAGTCAAACCATCCCCTCTATTGATAATGCCCTTAGAGCATTGAAGGCCTTTGAAGTTGTTTCCTAATGAAAATCCTTTCTTTTAACTGTGGATGATTAGAAAGAAACCCTAAAAAACTTAGCTTTAAAAGATTGATTCAGTTAGAAGACCCTCATGATATTTTCTTAAAAGAAACTATGGGGGGAGGGGATATTATCTCTACTTTCCTTGAGTGATCCTTACCTTTCTAGAATTTCATTGGGCTATATGTTATAGGTCGCTCGGGGAGGCATTTATTTGGGTTGGGATTCTTTCATAATTCAGGCTCTCAATTCTTAGAGTGTCTACTCTAGCCTTCAAATGGAAGGTTTCTCCATAGAGTTGTATTCAAATTTTACCTTTCTTAATATATATGGCCAACATGAAGAGAGAATTGGATTTATGAATGATTTTTTTTTAAATTTTGTGATTCAAAGAGATAATTTAATATTGGGATGGGACCTCAACTTCTCCAGATGGGAAAATGAATCGTGGGGAGATAGGGAAAGGCTTGATGTGTTCACAGAATATTTTTTCATCACTTAGACTCCTACAAACTCATTGAACTTGAGCCATTAGGCTAAAGCCTACCTAGAGGAATAAGCAAGGGAGTAAAGAGTGGAAAAAATAATTGATAGATTTTTTTATAGAAAAGGCCTAGCTGCATAAGTTCAGTTTCTTGAGACAATGGGTGGGTACATGTGGAGAATTTGATTGCTCTCCAATCCTTCTATAAATTAAAGGCCAATCCTGGAAACCTACAAGCCCTTTCAAAATGTGTGTTGAGTGGTTACTAGATTCCAGTTTCAAGAGTCTTGTTAATTCAAACTGGAGGCATATCATCTAGGTTCCTGGCCTATAAGCAGCCCAACAGTTTGAAGACAAACTAGAAAAGATCAAGGGGCTTACTAAGGAATGAGAAACTAAGAATAAATTCAAGAAAACTGAGGAACTTCAAAATATTGATAGCTTTTCAGCACATTTTCTGACTCTCTGGAGGAAGGATTTAGGGATCATTATTCTAGGGAGGAGTTAGGAAGGTTGCTATCCAAGAGAACAGAGATTATTTGTGTTAGGGAAACTAAATGGAGATTTAAAAATTGTTTTATTTGGCTAGAGAAAGGAGATGAAAATACAAAAATTTTCCAAGCTTATGAGAAGAATCAGAAAATGGAAATTACTATTTGAAAAATGGAAGACCATCTGGGCGAAATGGTCTCAAACTTTGATGACCTAGCTAAACTAGGTAAAATGTAATTTACAAATCTCTTCTTAGCTCCTACAGATATATAAATAACTGAGATTATTTGGGTGGAAAACTACTTTCCTAGGTTTGTGGAGGAAAAAGATAACCAAATTCTCATGCAGGAGGTCTCTGAAGATGAGCTAAAATTTGTCTTGTCTAGCTTGCAAAGGGACAAAAGTTCAAGCCTAGATTAGTGGACTGTGGAATTATTCATTAAACTCTTTGATTTGGTGGGGGCAAGGCATCTCTTAAAAGTGATCAATGAATCAAAATAAAAAGGAAGAATCCTTCCAGCCTCTAATTCAAACTTAATTGCACTAACCCCCAAAGGTGACAATCCTTCCTCTTTTGAGGAATTCCATCCCATTTCTCTTTGTAATTGTATTTATAAATTATTTCCAAGGTGATCACTCAAAGAATCAATCCCATCTTATCAAAGGTAATTTCCAACGAACAATTTGATTTTATGGAAGGGAGACAAGTCCATGAGGCGATTGGAGTGGCACAAGTGGGCCTTCATAGTATGAAAAATCTAAAACGGAAAGGAGGAATCATAAAAATAGATCCTTCTAGGGCATATGATCAAGTGAGATATATCTATATACATCTCCTTCTTACTCATGTGGGATTTTAAGTTCCCTTTATAAACTAGATTATGAGTTGTATGATGTCAATTTATTTTGCAGTTCTTATAAATTGTGTGGCATCCTCTTTTTTCATAGTAGATAGGGATCTCATAGAAGGATACCCCTTGTCGCCTCTCCTTTTCCTATTGGTAGCAGAGGGTCTTAGTAGGATGTTGAAGGATGTTAAACATAAAGGTGATTTCAAAGGAGTAAGTGTCACTCGTGCCTTGGTTATTTCCCATCTACTTTTTGTGGATGATATATTGATTTAACGTCTTAATAAGACATTGAAGGATGTTATTTAACGTAGAGGTGATTTCAAAGGAGTAAGTGTCACTAATACTTTGGATATTACCCATGAGATTTTTTTGGATGATATACTAATTTTCTGAATTGGTGAGATAAGGGATGTGTAATCTTTTCATGAAATTTTGAGCCTCTTTAGAAGGGCTACCAGTATGGTTATAAATGTGTTAAAATATACTATTACAATGCACAATTTGGATCCTTGGGAAATCAACAATCTTAGAATGTTTTTTTACTTTTGAGATTATAAATTTTGATTATGGACTCAAGTATTTGGGTTTTTACTTGAAGCCCAACTACTATAGAAATGAATATTGGTCTTAACTCTTGGCTAATATAGAAAATAGACTTTCACATTGGAGTTGTAGATGGATTTCAAGAGTTAGGCATCTAGTATTGGTTAAATCGATACTTGAAGCAAGTCATGTGTATTGGATGTCCTTGGCATGGATCCCAACGGGGATTCTAGAAAAGGAAAGAAGGATTTGTTTCAAATTTCTATGGTAAGGGAAACATCAATGTTTTGTATTGTCATGGGTTAAATTCTCATGGATTGCAATTCCCAAGATCATGTGGGGCTAGGGTTTAAAAATATATATATTTTTATCAAAATAACTTGCACCAAAATCTGGGTGGAGGCTCCTTACCACCTCCAGCCTCTGGACATATGTTGTCACATAGAAATACATTAGGTCAGATTCTCTGGAGGATTGGATCAAGTGTCCTAATAGAGCAAGAGGTAGTATATCAACTATATGGATGGTTATGTTAAACTTATTTGATTAAATCTCTTATGGGCTTGCATGGATGATTGGGATGGACACAGAGTCAAAATTGGTTATGACCCTTGGATGGAGAGTGGGGACAGTCATTTTTAATCTCAAAATATCATTACGTATCTTCAGGATGAAGGTTATACTAGACTCATTCATATTGGTAACCCTACAACAAAAAATATGTGGTCGTAGGGATGGCTTAATGTAGTGGACTTGAACATTCTTGAGGATTTGTATGCAGAATGGGGTTAGTAATTGGATGCCCTTACTCGAGCTCACATCATACTGTCAAACCATGAGGATAAGGTCATTTGGGCTTCCTCCCCTCACGGGTTATACACTAAAAATTTAGGATACATTTATATGAATGCTAGAGTTCATTTGACGGAGCCTGAATGGTGGTGGAGGGCAGTTTGGAAGGAAGAATGCCCTCCGAAAGCGAAGTTGTTGTGTTGGTGTATCATGGAGAATAAGGTGCCTACTTGGGAGGTGATGCAACACATGTTCGAGTGTGGGACATAAACATGTCATGCATGCTTCACATGTTTAATTTTTTTTGGGTAAAAAAAATATTTTAGTTTTTTTAGTTTAGTTGTTTGAGATTTTTTTCATTTATTTTTTATTTCCCCCCTCTTTTTTATTTTGTAAAAAAAATTATGCTTGAATTTTTCTCCTTATGGGTTATTTTTTGTTTCTTTTTTCAAATTTTTTATACTTGAATTTATTTTTTTGGTTTTTTTATAACTTTTTTGTGTTTGAATATATATTTTTTAATGTTTTAATTATTTTGTATATTTTGTATATTTTTCTTGTTTAATTTTAATTTTTATTAATTTTTCCTTTAGCTGCAAGTGTTATGTCAATGCTCAACTAGCAACCCAAACTCACTATCTGTCAATTTGATAGTTGATTTTAAAGTTTTTGTTACATGGATCAAGTCCACTTCCACTGTGTGCCAATTTCAAGGTTGGTTTTAAGGTTGTATCAAGTCCACCCCTACTGCGTGCCAATTTGATGGTTGAATTTTAAATTTTCATTGTAATGTATCAAGTGATCTTAGGTTAAGATTTTAAAAGAGCTATACTTTTAGCATTAAAAAAAAAAATACTCTTGGTATAAATACTCTCTGATTTAGATATTCATTTTTAAAGTTTTTCTTAGTCATGATACTTGGATTGTTGAAAAATGCAGCAAAAAAATTCTCAATTTGATTTTGCCTTGATTATATTGAGAAAATTTGAATTTCCACATTAGTAGACAACTTGAATGCAGTTAACTTGTGTGACATGGTTTTTGACACTCAGTTTACTCAGTAAACTTCAGTTGGAGGAGTTAGAGTTCAGTTAAGTATGTGTGATTGCTAATTTGTAACAATCAAGGTCAGTTATCTCAAGTTGTTTTCAATTAAACTAGTTCCAACTGTTAGAGGAACTTAAGAGTGGAAGGTCAGTTGTGTAGTGGAAATTCAGTCAAAATCAATGATCATCCAGTTACTAGATCAATCATGCAAAAATAGATCGTGCATGTAGAGAATTCGAGTTCCCCAATTGTGGTGGATATTCCAAGGTAGTGTAACATCAGTTGTAGACTAGTCTTGAGTGTACGAGTGTTGCATACATTTATATGATCAACCTTGGGAATTGCGCAATCCATTTTAGACAAATTCCTAAATAATAGGGGCCTAATTTCTCAAGGAATTGCTCAAGGAAATAGGAGCTCAAGTAGAGGCATAAATTAACTAAGTCGGGGTCAGAGCTTCTCAGCGAGCGGAGAGATAGGTTATTCACTTGCAAGTTGTGCTAAGTTGAGAAAAGAAATTGTAATACATCTATATTCATCAGGTTAATGCAAGAAAGCATTGGGGTTTTTAGTATATTGTTTTCCCCGGAAAAAATATTATGTGCATGTGTGTTATTTCTTATAGCATGTCTGAGATTTTTGTTCTAAATTGTGAATTGCATTCCACAACATAGTAGAGTAGGTTTGTGTCTTGTGGTTTTGATTAAAACTTCGTGAGAAGTTGCAAATCTACACCATAATTTCTACATGGCATTAAAGAAGGATTCACATTAGAGAAGGAATTTCGAAGTTGTTTCTTAGGAGGTTCAAATTTTCAGTTCAGTGTAGCAGAATCTCTTCAAAGCTGAGAAAATGACCTTCAACGAGATGAGGCTAGAGTATGCCTTGGAAGGAATCTCTAGTTTCATTGCATGGAGGCAATATTCGATGACAATGAATTGCTAGAATACATCAAGAGAGATGTTGCAAAACCAACAGAATTTGATGCCCAAAACCTTGCTCAGTGGAATAAAAATGTAGCCAAGGTGAGGAGAATAATATTGGAGGGAGTACAGGACCACCTTATCACCAATCGCCATGGGAAAGAAACTCCTTATGTAATGTGGCAAGCACTGACAGATCTGTTCCAGAATAGTAGTGACCATAAGAAGTTGATGCTCAAGGTTAAACTTCAAAATATCAAGATGCAGAAGAATGGCACTATCATGCAGTGTCTAAGCAGGTTCACGCAAGTTCGTGATCAAATTGCAAGAGTTAGTGTTACTATTTCAAAGGATGACTTGGTAATCCCAACCCATCTGAGCCTTCCCAACAACTGGCATAACTACCAATATTCGGTGAATGGGAGGGAGAAATTACCATATTGGGAAAGCTTATGGTTTGATTCAGTACAAGAGGAAATAAGGTGGAATGCCAGAGATGAGACTTCATCCAAGGGCGAGGACGAAGAAAAACTTTCATTGGCTGGAAAAGGAAAGAAATGAAATGGGAAGAAGTCTCAAACCAAACTAGAATCTAGCTAAGAGGGCAAGAAGAAACAATTTTCCAAACTTAAATGCTTCCCTTGTCATGAATTTAGGCACCTATGCCATGAAGTGTCCAAACAAAAAGACAAGCAAGAAGACCTCGGGAGGAGCACCAGGTGAAGCCTTATATTCACAGTTCAAGCTTGAGTTTACTCTTACTGCATGCATGGTGATCACCGTGATGGGGAGCGTGTGGTACTTAGACACTAGTGCCTCGTTCCACATGACAGCCCTGGTGTAGATATTTTTTCAGTGACCTAGAGGAGAAAGATCCCAAGATGCACTTCGACTTGGGGGACAACAAAAGGTACAGCATGACCGGGATTGGTACAGTCACCTTTAAGAGGGAGACAAGATCCCCTCTCAAGCTCAAGGATTTCTTGTTCGTTCCAGGCCTAAAGAAGAATCTCATCTTTGTTGCAGTTTTGGAAGATCGTGGTTATGATATTATCTTTAGCATAGGAAAGGAATTCCTGAGACATAGGGACAGGTGAAGCAGATTAGGGTTCGTGTGAAGAACATGTATAAGCTATATGAGGAAGACTGTCCTTCATTAAGCACTAAGGCAAAGAAAGTGAATACATGTGATGTCGGTGAACTTTGGTATAGAATACTTAGCCATTTGCATCATGGTGACTTGAATATTATGCAGCAAATAACCACTAGCCTCCCCAAAGGAGCGCTTGAGCATCAAGATGTATGCAAAGGATGTACCTTGAGGAAGCACAAAAAACCTACATTACATGATCGGGACAACAAAGCACATGAAATCCTAGAAATGATCCACTCTGATGTTTTTTGACCTTAATCGACAGCCTCCACTACTAGAAAAAAATATTTTGTCATTTTTATTGATGATTTATCATGGAATTGATGGACCTTCTTCATGTGGAAGAAAGATGAGACATTCTCCAAGTTCATATAATTCAAGGCACTAGTTGAGAAAGAAATCAGCAAGAAGGTGAAAGCTCTTAGGAGCGATAATGGAGGTGAGTACGTGTTGAATGAATTCAAGAATTTATGTGCAAAATAAGGCATTTGATGAGAGTTGAAAGCACCCCACAACCCACAGCAAAATGGGGTGGTTGAGAGAAAGAATCATAGCATTGTGGGCATAGTGAGGGCGATGTTGCATCATTAGGGGAATTTTGAGGTCTAAAATCGGCCCCCCAAGAAAAATGTACAACCAAATTAAACTTTATAAGAATCAATAGGATTCAAGATGATGATGTCAACCATGGGGGATGATTCACCATTTTTGGAGTAAAAAAGTAAAAAGATAAAAAAAATAATAAAACAATAAAACTACTTTTTCAACTCATATTTTCAACTTATCCCCCTAAGGTTTTACTCAAAGTTCAAGCAGGAGCACTTTTTGCATGTAAATCTTAATTTATAATCCAAGGAGTACTCATCTTGCATACTTTCGATGGACCCTGCTACAAGAAAAATGAGAAATACGTGAAAAAACGTGATTGCAATCACGTTTTTCATGTATTTCTCATTTTTCGTGTAGTAGGGTCCATTGAAAGTATGCAAAATGGGAACTCCTCGGATGAGGAATCAAATTTTGCATCCAAAAGAGTGTTTTCGCTCGAAATTTGAGTAACTCCATAGGGAGATAAGTTGAAAAATTAGTTTTTTCTTTTTTCCGTCTAAAATTTGATGATGTAATCTAATATTATTTTATTATTTCCACTATTATTTTATAATTTCCTTAAGAGGCCCATCTTAGACTCAAAAATCCCCTAATGGACCAAGGTCTACCTCTGCATTTGTGGGCTGAGGTATGCAACACAGTAGTCAATTTGCAAAACTGAAGTCCTCATCAGATTCTTAGTATGATTACACAGGAGGAGGCTTTCTCAGGGCGGAAGTCAGATGTGTTGCACCTTAGGATTTTTGGATCCTTTGTTTACTTCCATGTCTCCAAAGAATCAAGGAAGAATCCTAAGCCAACAGTAGAGTTGGGGGTATTTGTGGGTTACACAGAAACTCCACAAAACTATCGTGTGTACTTGTCATCCCTCATAATGACAATTGTGTGAAGGGATGTAAAGTTTGATGAGGAGAAAGTGATGCAGTGATCTCTTGAGAGGGAGCTTAATATCCCACTAGAAGAGGAGCTCTTATCTCCAAAGGAGGAGCCTCAGGAAGTTGTGGAGTACCCACAAATTGAGGAGAATAGAGTGGAGACATACACTCAAGAAAAACCATCCAGAGAAGGTAGGAAAAGGATTAGGGAAGCAAATGCAAAACTCTATCATATCTTGGTTGCAAATTATTTATTATTGTCCTATATGTTGATGATTTGATTTTAACTAGTGACGATCAACTAATCATATCTTGCAAGGAGGACCTTGCAATGGAATTTGAAATGAAGGACATGGATCTCATGCACTACTTCCTCGAGTTGGAAGTATGGCAAGGCAATAGAGAACTATTATATAGCTTTGAGGGTTAGTTCAATTGGTAGAGTCTATGATGCTAAAAACATTTATACAGCTTAAGTGGGCCTAATGGTTAAGAGCATGTGTTTCCTCCTAAGAGATCACAGGTTCAAAACAAGAGGGTGTTAGAGTATGTATGCAGTCAAATGCCTAGGCAGAGGTGGGTCCCTTGTCCCACAGACAAGGGGGTCTCATACACAAATTTGGTGTCTGGCTTGGTCGTGACCTTAAAAATGGATATTATTATTATTACTATTATTATTATTATTTGTGTCTCAAGGCAATTATGAAAATGAGATACTACAAAGATTCCACAAGGAGAGTTCTAAACCCATGGAGACACCTTTAGCGACCAATTAGAGGGAGGATTCCACTTCAGGTGAAGGAGTAGATGCTACCATTTATCGACAGCTAGTGAGTTCACTAATGTATCTTGTGAACACGTGACTAAATATGTGCTATGCAGTCAACTAGTTGAGCCAAGCTATGGTTATGCCAACCAAATTATTTTGGAAGGCAGTTAAACATGTTTTATGATACCTCAGAGGCACTACCTAGTTTGGACTATGGTACAAATGGACAGAAGGAGTGAAGTTGTGTGGCTTCACAGATGCAGATTGGGCAGAGTCCATCAAACTAAAAGAGTACATCAGGTGGAAATTTTCACCGTTGGTTCCACAGTTGTTTCCTAGTACGACAAGAAGCAAATATATTTGGTGCTCATCTCGGCAGAAGTAGAATATATGGCCGCAAGTCAAGCAACATGTGAGGCAATCTGGATGATAAAGATAGTTGTTGGACCGTTTAGTCAGATGATGGATCCAATTGTGATCTACAGTGATAATCAAAGTTACATCAATCTCTTTGATAATATTTTATTTCACAATCGATTCAATCATATAGATATCAGGTATCACCATTTACGGGATTGTCTATAGAGACAAATAATGTTGCTACACTACATTCTGACATAGGAACAATATGTTGACATTTTGATAAAGGCTTTTTCAAGAGGAAAGTTCTAGTTCCATGGGTGTAGTATAGGGGTGGTTGATAATCCCTTTCTTACTGAGAGGGAGTGTTGAAAAATGCAACAAGAAATTCTCAATTTGATTTTGTCTTGATTAAATTGAGAAAATTCAAATTTCCACATCAGCAGATAACTTGGATGCAGCTGACTTGTGTGACATGACTTGTGTCACCCAGTTTACTCAGTAAATTCAAGTTGGAGTTAGAGTTTAGTTAAGCATGTGTGATTGCTAATTTGTAGCAATCAAGGCTAGTTATCTCAAGTTGTTTTCAGTTAAACTAGTTCCAACTATTGGAGAAAGTAGTGGAAGGTCAATTGTGCAGTGTGACTTTCGGCAAACTTAGTGATCATCCAGTTAATTGATCAATCAGCCCAAAATAGCTAGTGCATGCAAAGAATTTGAGCTCCCTAGTTGTGGTGGAGATTCCAAGGTAGTGTAACATCAATTGTAAACTAGTCTTGAGTGTACATGTGTTGCATGCAATGAGATTATCAACCTTTGAAATTGCACAATCTATTTTGGAGAAATTTCTAAATAATAGGGGCCTAATTTTTCAAGGAATTGTGCAAGGAAATAGGGGCTCAAGCAGAGGCAAAATTTGACTAAGTCGTGGTCAGAGCTTCTCAATGAGGAGAGAGATATCTTATTCACTTGCAAGGTGTGCTCAATTGAGAAAAGAAAATGTAATACATCTTTATTCACCATATTAATGCAAGCAATAATTAGGGTTTTTAGCAAATTTCTTTCTCCAAAAAAATATTGCGTGCAAGTGTGTTATTTCTTATTGCATGTCTGAGATTTTTGTTCTAAATTGTGAATTGAATTCCGTAGAGCAGTAGAGTAATTTTGTGCCTTGTGATTTTAATTAAAACTTCATGAACAATCGCAAATATACAACATAATTTCTACTTGGATTTAATTATATAACAAAAAATGTCAAAATTTTAAGGTTTTTCATAGTCAATGATCTTTTATCTTTAACGCCATGGTTGAAAAATGTCAAAATTTTAAAGTTTTTCGGAGTCATGACATTTATCTTTAATGCAATGATTGAAAAATGTTGAAATTTTTAGGTTTTTTTAGATGTGATATTTATATTTCATGCTATCATAAAAAAAAAATTGGAATTTTAAAGTTTTCGAAGTCATGATATATATTACTTTATGTCATTTCTAAAAAATGATGAAATTTTAATCCTAAAAAAAAATGTTGATACAACATCAAGACCTTTCGATTTCATGGTGTTTTTCATGTTTGCGCGAAAATTTTAGATTTTAATGCCATTGTAAAAAAAATCAAATATTAACCTTCAAAAAAAATGTTGATGTTTTTCATGTTTATTGCATAAAAATTTTGGTTTTCAATGTTGTTGCTAAAAAAATTTGAAATTTTGACCTAGAAAAAGAAAATAATAAAATAAAATAAAAATGTTGATGCAGCATCAACACTTTTTGTTTTCAAAGTGTTTTTCATGTTTTTTTTGCATAAAAATAAGGGTTTTTTAGGCTAGGGTTCTCATTTTGAGATTACAATTCTCATTAAGTTGGTAAATTTGTTTGATCCAAAAGTGATTTCAACTGCTTAGATGCCCCTAGGTCATGATTACTCAAGCCATAAGTTAAACATGCCAATCATCTCAAACTCACATTACCTAACAAAAAAATAAAATAAAATAAAATAAAAACAAGAATATCTTTACTTGAATAAATGTGAAATTTATATAAATATAAATAATATTATCAAGGACCAACATAGAACTATTTTTACTTTGGATCTTGATAGATTCAATCCCTCTCGGCACTATAAATAATATTATTAAGGACCAACATAGAACTATTTTTACTTTGGATCTTGATAGATTCAATCCCTCCCGGCACATGGTAGATATGTAGTTAAAATGGATCTATGTTGGTTTTTAATAAATTATATTTTGAAAAATGATATTAAGACAAATTGAAAAAAAAATATAAATAAAAATTAATAAATTCAAGCATAATTTTGATATGTATATATATTCACAACATTAAATTATGGAAATATATATTTACAAAGCATGTTGAATATCAAATCCATGACCAATTCTAGCATGCCTCGACAAAAACCAAACATAGAAGGTTAGTCCGAAATCATGTTGCCTAGTAATAGGTTGACTTAGTGCTAGCCATGGTCATTGCATAGGATACAAAATGGGCTTTAAAATCCATGCACATAAGAAAGAAACTAAAAAAACACATGTGAAAATTTATATCATAGCAAAAACTAGGATTACTAATAGTGGCAATGAGCCACAAGATGTTCATATTGTCATCCAATTGTTTTGGTGCAAACCTCGCAAGAGGTGGTTGTCCACTATCCCTGAGCAAAGCTGCTTCAAGATATTGCAATCAATCATCCATGCAAGTGAAGCTCCTCCATGCAAGAGGAGGAGCTCATATTTGCTGTCATTACAATCAAACAAGACTCTTCATAGCAAATGCTTAAGATACCAATACAAGTCCACTGTGTGCCATGATATTTTGAGCAATTACAATACACATACATAAATTTTGTAATCTACTTTTTGTACCTTCAAAAATAACCTAAATTAAATACAATACAATTCAAAAATTCCAAATTTAGAGCCATGCTGTGTGAACATACCTGTGCATAATAATAAAGGTTTAAAACAATACAGAAATTACAAGTCTTCAACTCACACAAAACCATTAAAAACCATTAACCAACTTTATAATTATAATAATCATAAGAAATCACCCCATTGGTCTTCACTGAGTGATAATTCAATTCCACTGAATACATCTTGATCTACCCATTGCTGTTTTTTATGTCAATTTTAATTAAGACTAGAAAAAATTATAATCGGCCGAAGTTAAACTCTGAATTTCTTACTATTCCCCTCTGTAAAATGAAAGAGCGAGGATCACAACAATGAGTACAGACATCTATGGCAACAGGAGGCTATGCAGGATGTCAAATCTCACATTAATTTACAGTTACAAACATAACCGTCCGATCTCATTTCTTGGCCTTCTTTGCACCAGACACCATTTTCTTGGGCTTCGGAGGAGCCGCCCTCTTTACAGCCTTGGCAGGCTTCTTGGCGGCAGCAACCTTCTTTCCAGGAGATTCTTTCTTCACAGTTGCCCCCTTCTTAACAGGCGTTGCTGCCTTCTCTACCTTTTCAGTGGACGCTGCAGGCTTCGTCTTGGAGACCTTAAGAACCTTGGCTATTTTGGCGGCGGTTTTAGCACGCTTCGAAACCTTCTTGGGCCCAGGCGCCCCATTGGGCTTAGCTGCAGGCTTATTGGCCAGGGATTTTGCCTTCACAGGCCTCGCAGCCTTCGGCTTCAACCGCTTCTTCAACTCCTCCGAAAGCTTGAAAGAGTTCTTGACCTTGGTGAGCTTTCCAGTTTTGACCAGATTTCTCAGCTGAACTGTTAGCAGCTTCTTGAAATTGCCAGGGAGTTGGGACTGATACTTGTTGCCGATATAAGCTGCTATGGCATACTGGCTAGATCCGGTCCTCCCCTTCAAAGAAGTAATCGCTTCCGTGATCATCTGCAGAATAAAAAGCGGAAAAAAAATGAGACTCCTGAGTTCAAAATATAATATGAGAAAAAAAACAATAAAAAAAATCAGAGTCCCAGAATTGAAACCTGAAGATAAGTAGGATGAGAAGGTGGCAGTTTCGATCCCTTGGAAGTCCTCAGTTTCTTTTCTTTGTCAACATTGTTGACTACAGTCTTTGCCGTTGTCTCACCTGAAGCCATTTCTTTATATCACCAAATTACTGAAAAACTACACAAGGAAATGATACGAAGACGAGATCTCGGCACAGGAATCGAAAGTGCGCAGGAAAATATAGAGAAACCAACGTTTGGATGGTAGAAAATGTATTGTTATGGGTGGTTATATATACAGGGGAAAACGAGGGTACCAGGAGATGATCACCGCCCCGGGTTGGCCGGCGGGTCACCAGCTCATTTTTCCGCCATGCAGTTCATCCGACAGTCAAGAATCGCCCGTTTATCCTCCCACGGATTGAGTATTGAAAGCGAGATTCGTTCTCGGCCGTTGAAATGCTCCACAAGAAAACTTAAGGTACTCGCGATTCCGAAATCTTAGAACCTTTTACATTTATTATTTTATATAATTATTTAAATTACTAAAAAGGAAACTTCTTACCTTTGGTATGGTTGTGTTGAAGCGTATATATCTTCCCTAAATGAGGAGGTGAACTTTGCTATCGTAGGAGGCGTACCTTTAAATTCGAAGTTTTCTTTTAAGGTTGCTTAAACATTTTTAATTATTTTATTTTTTTTAATTTGTGGAATTGTTACTCTAATAAATCATTGTTATTTTTTTTTACTTTTTTTGGTAACTAGGTTTAATACAGGTGGTTGTTAGTTTTTTGTATTGATGGGAGGAAGAATTTTCAACTCATACTCGAACGATACTACAAAGATGGTAGTGAGGTTGGGTTGAGTTTAGAGTTTTTTTTGGGATAGTTTAATTCCCTAAAAGGTTTTTATCTTCAATCCTCGGATGTTTAGACTTTTTTTGGGATAATTTAATTCTTCTAAAGGGTTTTTGTCTTCAATCCTATAGGACGATATATCATTGTGCGAGGTTCGGTCTAGTCTAGCTCCTTAGGATGGTTTAATTTCCCCAAAGTGATTTTCATTCTTAGTTCCTCTTAACCTCTAGCTTGGTTGCCCCTTAGGATAGTTTAATTCCCCCAAAATAACTTTCATTCTTAATCTCTCTTAATTGAACTTAAATGCTACTGAAGATAATTTAATCTCCAAAATAGCTTCCATCCTTAACCTTTCCCCATCAAATTTAAACCTAAAACTTAAAAAAACTAAACCCACTTAAACTAAATAATCTACATTTCTTAAATTTCAATAAATAACTATTATCTTAAAAAAGAAAACAACAACAAACAAACAGACAGAAAACACATTTTTAATTAGTTAAATTTAAAATTAAAATTTTAACCCAAAAAAACAAATATAAAACAAAATTTCCACAATTTCCACTGAAATTCATTTCCTTGATATCTTTATCTATCCAAAACTCAATTTCTTAATACCTCTTTCCTATTTAAAATTTTAACCGTTATTATATTCATTAATGTAATCTTTCCTATTTAAAATTTTATCCACTATTATATTCATTAATTTTGTTGTCTTCTTTAATTTCCACAGGTACAAAATATTTCAAATTTTCTAATCACTTCAAAGGATATTATTAATTTTATTAAAGGATATTACTAGTAATTGCCCCAAAAGGTGCAAGGAGAGGCTGATAGAAATTTTAAATTGAAAGAATTGTATTTTGGTTCAAAATAATAAATACATAATAATTCAATCATTCAAACTAAGCTTAGTCAATAAATTGCCCAAGATAAAATAAATCCTTAATGAAAATTATACAAATTATTATTCTTCATTTCTCTCAATTATTTATATAATAAAGTCCAATCAATCATTGAAAATAAATCAAATCAATAAATTTCCCAAATTAAATCCCAACTAATCAAGATTATTGGGAATATATATGTATAACCCAACAAAAGAATTATATTTATATTGAGTTGTCCAGAGCATTTCCATTATTGTTATTTCAAAGGGAAGGTACCGGGGTTAAGGTTATTTTGGCATCGCTTTGTTTGGCTAGTGAGATAGTAATTTATTTCGACTTTTGTAAACACGCTTCTAAATACTAAATACTGGGATCTTGGTGATTATCTTCCCCATCACATTTACTAGGAAAAAGTTGTTTGGTGGTGCCAAAGTAACTTAATAATCTTACTGCTCCAAAGGTAGACACTATGGAAAGGGCTAGCATCATTGGAAAACATAAAAAAGTTCAATTTAAATTTCGTATAGGGTCCCATCGCTGCACAATAACATAATACTCAGACCAAAACTCTTACAGCGGTAGTGGATGTAAACAAATTAATATACTATAAACCTTACCTCAAGTTCGATTCACACCAATGCCATACAAAACCACTGGAAGTCATAAAAAGATCATAGCTACAAAATAAAGAATTTAAAAAGGGTAAGTTAAAAACCTGCATGTTAGTCATATCCATAACTCTCCAGAGCATGTCAGGACGGGCATGAAGGTGCTTTCGAAGCATATTCCCGATGACCACTTTAGAGAAGTCAATATTTGTTATGTGCTTAAACCCTACATCATATAGCTTCTCCGATACCTTTTTACATCCCATTATTTTGCCAATAATATATTATGGTATTTATTTATTTTTGTAAGCTTTGGTAGGACTCTCCTATTTTCATGTCCATTACATACCCCACTACGGGGGAAGGGTAGCCCAAGATTTGAACCCAAGACTTCCGGTTCGCTGACACTTCATTTCCACGGCCATTGCCACTTGAGCTACCCCATGCGGACTATTATGGTATTTATATAAGCAAAGGTTTTCAAAATTATTATATCAATATTTTTCCTACATCCATGTTGATAATAAGAAGGGGAGGAAGCAAGCCATGGACCAAGTCGAGGTCAAGATGGTTAGCGAGGTCGAGGGTCAGGTCAGTCCCACCCTTTATTAATGTTGCATCCATATAGAGTCGAACATTGTCTCTGAAAAAAGTGTTACAGTAACAATGATGACCTTCGACTACATTAGGCTTAGGATCACTTGCCACATGGACCTGTCCACGATGGCGATGCAAGCACATAACTTGCCACATGGGCTATTGTGTGGCTACTAGGTGGAGGTCGGATGATGTGGTAAGGTTTGAAATGGCCTATGCTTAAAAGTTCATAAATTATGATCCTTGAACCAGATTGAGAAAAAAAATTATATTGTTGGAATCATCTCAATGAGATGGATGCAATGATATTGTCCTTTTGAATTCTTGAGGAAGTTGAAGAAATACTTTTTTTTTAGATCCCATTCCCATAACTATAACTTGGAGTTTGGAACATAGTGACCACCTCCTTCTAAATCTAATTGCAATAGATCACAATTCTAACTACTGTTTTTTCACACCCATTTGACTCCAGTGACTTCCTTTTCAATAGGAGGATTTAGAAGCTCCCTAGTTTCATTCCTCCCTATTGCCACAATTTCTTCATCCATTTCTTTGAGCCATGTGAGACATTAAAGGAAAAATAGTATATCTCTAAATTTCATTTAAAGATTTTACCTTTATGAAAAGAGGAATTCATCTTGTAATAGTACTTGAATTTGAAGAAGACGATGGTGTGGATGTAGTGGGAAAAGTATTTAGGGTACTGGATGGATTTGTACAAACAAAAGATTCATCTTCTTGTTAAATAACTTTTGGGTTTTCTTGTTATATTCCTTGATTCCAATGTCCTTTATTTCATCAAATAACACATCATGACATACAAGTACTTTTTTTTATTTTTCATACAAGCATCCCTTTGTCGCCTCACAATAGCCAATAACAATTCATTTCACAATTTTATCATCTAATTTTTTTTTATCCTTTTTTGAAAATAAACATGAGCATAAGCAATACAATCAATAACTTTGAAATGAACAATACTAAATTTTCTTTAGTCCATCCTTAATATGGAATCATATTTTGCACACTTCTTATTGGACATCTATAAAAAAAAAAAATGTAATTATAGCTTTACCCCAAAAAATGTGTGGAAGACCTTTAACTTTCAACATACTCCTAGAAATCTCAACAATTGATCTATTCTTCGCAAACATTCTATTGGGAACATTCTATAATTAATGTCCTCCGTACATATCCACTTTCCCTCTCATCAACTTTCCCTCTCAGCAACGTCTAAATTGTTGAACAACAACAAATACATCAATTTTTTGTTTAATATAATATACGCATATTCTTCTACAAAAATCATCAAAAAACAATAGAATACTTCTTGACTTGTCACGAGACAATGTTTTCAGAAGACCACATATATCTACATTCACTAACTCCATTGGTTTTTTTCTCTCCAACATTTTCCCTGTGGGAAAGGAATTACCAATAATACATTTTTCAGAAACTTGATCAACATAAGCATCTACAGTGAAAAAATTTAATACCCTTAAAGGTTAATAGCATCACATTTGAAAACGAAAATTCCTTCCAATTCCTGAATCAAAACCAAACTATGTAAGATTAATCTTGCTGAAACAGAAACGGCTACGGCTACTGATCTTCCCGCCATTGTTCGTTGCCAGCTAAGAATTCAAACCAATAGATAGGTCCATTTTGCGCCAGCATTAAGTGGGAGACTTTATTTTTCTCTATATCCCACGCGTTATCCAGTGTTTTCCATGGAGTAGGTGAGAGAAATGTTTGAAGGGCGGTGGAGAACCTTTGGTTATCTGTTGTTGTCGTCGATCCAAAAAAGCCCATTATCCCAATGCCCTGCAAATTCATCCCACTCTTTAGTACCCTCTCCCACTATTCTATGCTCCACATTTTCCATTTCTACTTTCGATATGCAGAGCAGTACATCATTTATGTCTTTATGTACATACAAGCGATACAAGTGACCATAGACAAAAGGCTGGCTGTCATCGCGATCGGCCTTCGGTATCATGAAAATATAATCCTCGTTTTGAGACTGAGAGGGAGGTGGACGTCTTCCGTTTACAGTCAACTCCTCTGGAAAGAGGTCGTCTGGAGCAGGACATCTTCGGAATGCACTTTTGTAAACAAGCTCGTTATTAATCCTACGATTCAACTCAATATAGGTTGGCAGCCTGTTTGATTTATCCAGAATCAAGTTTCGGGGAAGTTGAGTATTAATGTTAACATATTCCCATTGCCAGTCGCTTTCATTTTCTCCGTTTCTCGACAGTTTCCATACGTTGGTTTCTAAGGCATGAGATCCACTTCGCTGCCATATGTAGCTGTGTCCCCCACAAGTTGTGGAGGCGTAAATATAATCCCCTAACATTGGCAGGCAGAAGAGTCTTTTCCAAACAACATTGAACTCTCTTAAATTGAGCAACCACACTTTGTACACCTTATGCCAAACCTTGCGTTCTTCTCTTACAACGCCTGGAGTGAACAAATATAAGCTCTCGCCGTCGCACACAAACACAGAATCAAATGCCGCGTTAGGAGGTGGTGGAAGTGTGTTCTCCATACCACGAGGGATTCCACACACACAAACTCATCTTGTTGAGGCATTTCTTGGACTCAAAAATACACAATACAATGAACTCACCTGGGGAGATAATAGCAGCCGGGTTATAAACACGATCATATAATAATGTGGTATGAGATTCCGCCATAGCATTGCCCCACGATCGACTCAACAACCTTAGGACCGGCCTGGAATCCCATGGCATTGCCCGACAGAATCAAGGAATTACTTCCCCGAGAACGACGTCATCACTGAGTCCAGAAACTAAGTCTCTTTCTGCCCAATATCATAACAAAATATATCATTACTGTGTGCAGAAACTAAAAATCTTTCTCCCGAATGACAAAAATTGCAGAAAGCAGAGAAACGAATGTTTAAATAGAACAATGAAATTTGAATGCAATAATCAAGAACAAATAGCTAACTCACCTGCTGCCATGGACGTCTGAGATGTCACATCAGCAGCCGTTTCTCTGTGATTTTCTTCAATTGCGTCTAATCTGTTCACAAGATTTTCCATCTTTATTAATATAATGTGTTCACTTCGCACAAAGGTGTGTGAGATAACAGATTTTCAAGAATATATATATATATATATATATATATATATATATATATATATATATATATATATATATATATATATATATATATATATATATATATATATATATATGTATGTTTTGGGGGTGGTTGAAAATGTTCACACAATTAGAAGAGAAGTCGAGGCCGACCATTTTTCGAAATAGTATAATTGAGGCCGCAGTGTTCAGCGAGGGGCTTCGCAAGATTCCTCCAGTCGCCATACCATTCGAAGGGCTCATCTGAGCGGAGTTTGAAAAATTTGTCCCAGTTTTCTCGATTGGTGAGGTATTGCAAGGCCCCGAGGAGTTTCTCTTCGACTTTCCTGCTCTTCATGCTGAAAATTCCATCTTTCCTACTCTTCATGGACTTTCCTATCTCCATTGAGTCCAGATAGGAAAGGAAAGTCCATGGCTTAACCCACAATGTGATCATTATAGGCTAATGGGCAGTGGTACACATGCGGATGTGGCCACTAAGAAAAAAGCTGCGAAAAAGATTGATAACAGAAAAAAGCGGCGATAGAATAGAGAACATGCAAGTGATCGTTTCTAAGAAAAAAAATATACGAAAATAAAAAATATACAATAAAGAAATCAATATAAAAGCAGTACAAATATGTTCAAGAGTGACATAAAAAATGGGAAAAGTAGTAAAAATATTTTGGCAACTTAATCGATATTTAGAAAAAGTAGTCACATTTCAAATCAACGGTTGAAAGTGTCTTACTTGATCTAACAGAGCAGGGTAAAAGTGTTGACAATTGTTGATGCATAGGAAGGCCTATCGGCCTAATTAATGTTATTAATATTAAAATTGGTTAACAAAATTTTCAAGTTATTAATTAATATTTTATAATTTTGAAGTCTTTTATATTAAACTATTTATGATATAATTTTTTAATTAATATTTTATAAATTTTAAAAGTTTAAATAGTATATTTATTATGTGTTATTCTTAATATTTATTTTTATTAACTTAAATCTAATTTTAAATTTATCAAGGGCTTACAAGGATTAAATTTGTCAAGGTATAAACTTTTTTTAGTATTAAATTTGAAGAAAAGTTTGTATTTCAAGAGATTTGATAACCTTTTTTTAGTATTAAATTTGAAGAAAAGTTTGTACTTCGAGAGATTTGATTCCTCTGAGAGTTTGATAAATCTTATCTCTTGACGTCTAAACCTCTTTACTGAGTGTAAAACTTGAAGAAATGTTTGCTCCTAGATAGATTTGATCCCTCTCAAAGCTTGATAGATTTGGAGTTAAGATGGATCTAGGTTGATTTAGTTATTAATTTTTTTTTTAGTTTAATTTTTTTATGTAATTTCACTAAGTCGAAATGTTTTAATTAATAATTTATATTTTATTTTCATTTTTATGTAATTTGACTGGGTCAAAATGTTTAGATAAAAATATATAACAAGACATTACAACATCTCTTCCATACTGGGATGGAGAGTGTCACGACCCCACGCTTGTGCGACCTAAGTTCATCGTGGGCATTTGGCGACACCGACATAATTTCAACTTTTCAAGCTACTCTTACCCAGACTACGCCTACCTCCAACACTTAGTCAATTTTTCGTCAAGTGTTTACTTTTTCATTTATGCAGCGGAAATTACTTCATTCAATTTATCTTACTTCAACTATTCAATTATGCGATAACCAAAACAACAATATAACATTGAAATAGTAGGATATCGCAATTAACATAAGTTTACGACGAGAGGGTGCAACTCCCCAAAGTAGTTCGCTCCAATGTTATTACTTTTGAAAATATAATATAAAGTATATTTTACAAAGTTACAAAGGCGTGGTAGTTGCCTAGCCCAAACCAGCAACTCATCGAGCCTGTTTATAAAATCATGCAACTCATGTCCACATTATTCTACCCAAGTCTGTTGCACCTTTCACCTATGCAATTTTCCCAAGTCCACCTGCACGTCGACCTGCCCAGAAACCCCAAAAATTTGTCCCAAAATAAAGACCAACATTTTTTCCCAGTCATATTAGCTCGTTGAGCAAACCCCACCTTGCCCGCGCCCTTTCTACTACATCCTTCTGCCCTTGAATGAAATTTTGATTTTCAGCGATATCACAGACTTTGCGTCCTCGGATATTGCAACTTTTCCTAGCCTGTGATATCGTAAATCAACTTGTTATGTGATATGCTTTGTTGACTTGCTTTGCCCCTCTTGGCCGAGCTCTCCACTTATATTTACATGCCCTCTCCCAAGTTGATTTAAGTTTGGTTGACACCCTTTCAATATTTGAGTCGGCCTATACTTTGTAGTTGGACGCCCTTCCATGGTTGGGTGCGCCCCTGCCTGAGTGCTCGCCTCCCTTATCACTCACATCACCCATGTTGGTCGCTCCCTTAATTCGCATGCTACCTCCCCATCAATCATTTTCTTTCCATTCACTCCATGTCGTAGTTGCTCGTTCCATCTATTGCACCCGCTCATCACGTCGTACTCCCTACCCTCTATGCCTTTTCATTGCGTCGCACTGCCTTAGTGCCCCTTCGTGTGGGTGCGCCCGTGGGCACGGGTCCATAAGTCGGTTGCTATAAGTTTACAATGCGCACCCTTTGCCCGAGTTGTATGGGCACCCTTTGCTATAAAATGCACGCACCTCTCAACTCAACCTCCAATGCATGCTCTTTTCCAAGTTTCCCTCGTCGCATATGTCGGCTCCCTGCCTTCGTGTGGGCACACCCATTGTGCACTCTTGCCTAATTCAGTTCAACTTTAGTTTTTTGACTCTCCATGTGAGCATGACCTGTCATGGGCGCCCATTGGCCTTAGTGCCAACTCGGGCCCCTCACATCCTCCCCCATTTTAAAAAGGTTATCTCCCTGACAACACCATCTTGGAAAACTCCATCACCAAGACCAAATGTCGCAAAGTGCTACCAACTCCAACGTCAATCATTCATGTTGCATGAACCCCTTGCATTTACCGCATGAACCACCATCAGTGCTCATGACTCTATGTGGGTAAGACTCATCAATCTCATGGTTATTAGCCATAATTTGTCGCAATCCTCCACATTGCCCCATCTTACGGGAGGTTTCTCCCTCCAACTCAATTGCATGGTTTTGTCGTAACTCATATCATGTCAATCCATCGTATGTTGTCACCATGTGAACTTGTTGCTGCCATACCCCAACTCAACTCTGTCATGCCTTCATGTACTGCATACCCTCATGACCTAGACTAGTCGGGTGATCAATCCAACCTTCCATCCAAATCGTGAGAATGCACCTCCTCATGCCTTCGTTGGTTGTTTCTCCATCTTTATATCATATATTCAATTCAATCAAGAATTCTTCCCATCTATATGCATCAATCCTTTAACCAATGCTCAACATGTCATATCTAGGTCCATGAAGAAAACTCCATTTCATTTGTGATATGCTAACCATCAATGTTGTTAAAGGGGCAATTCTTCACTTGCCTCATTGTCTCATCCATGTGCTACCCACAATCATAGATCAAAAACCTCCATGTCCATAAAAAATTGCTAAGTCGCATCGACTCAACCCATGCCTAAATGCTTACCACCAAGGCACCTCCATTGTTGCAATTACCATTCAACTCCAAGGTGATTTTCCTCTATCGCATCCATCAAGTCACTCCTCACGGACACATCCCATACTATGCCCAAGGTATGAATCCCATATCACATCAAAGTCAAGTGAAAATTGACCTCAATTTCTCAACAAATTAGATATTCCAATACCACCATCATATGACGTCTTCATCAACTGCAACTCTCTTCAAGTCGTCATAAGCTTGTACAAACCATATTCATTTAACACTTCAAGTGAGTACACTTGTCTTGGTCGCAAGACTCATCACAGGTTCCTATGCCCTCTTCGTCGCATGAATGCTCTTATAGGTTTCCCATGTCTCCTCCAAAAACTACCATGGCCTTGTTGTTTGAATGTGCCTAGCATCCCCATCGGTCCATTTGGAAAACATCTCCAGGTGGCATTGACAAGTCCATCCTACACAACATCCTTACTTTGGCACTTCTTCTTGATGCCCATATGTGACATCTCTACAAGTGCTCTTGCTTGATGTCCCTACATGAATTCTGCCGTGCGCCCTTCTTCCATGCCTTTGGTTTCCTAACTTGACCACTTCAGCAGACCCAACGCAACTTCAATCATTGCATCCTTGCCTTCAGTCAGGTTATCACCCTTAGTCGCCCTACCCTCATATCGTTATCGCAGCCCCCGTCCTTCATCGTTATCTCCCCCACTAAAGGTTCATCTAAGGCTGCCTCTCAACGTCAACGAAATTTCAATGAAGAAGTCCACCCAATTATGTGTATATTCCTTCGATTTGGTGTGTCCTCCCTTCATTTTTTTCATGATTCACGTCAGGCACTTAGCCAAATCTCCACTTGGCTAAGCATGACTCGCTCATCTGATAATTCATAATGTTACATCCTTGTCTCATGCATTCACACCTTCTACTCTAAGGTCACATATTTCCCAAACAAGTGTTGCAATAATCAAAATCATCCATCACATAACTAAATGAAAACATACATCAACCTTCCAATTGAAAGGCATTTATTGCACGTTCCTCTCAATTAGCATAAAGGGAACCATTGTATGACTTCCATAAACAACTTCATCTCCCTTCCAAGCCTGCGACATGAACGAATTTGGTCCAACTTCAGCCAACTTCATCTTGCCAAGTCCTTCCTCTTTTTTTGGCAAGGTCGCAACACTTGTTTCTTCTTCATATTTTTCCTCATAGACAATTTCTTCCTCCAATGGTTGTGACATGCCTAAATCTAGTTCAGTTGTGGTAGGCATTGTCCCACCACACTGTATAAATGCTCGACTCTTTCCCTAGTGCAGAAGATTTCACTCATGTTCATGACGGTTATCCCTTCTTTATCCAATTCCCGAAGGACCTCCCTCATCGTACACAATTTTTTTCCCATTTATAATTCTTTGTTCAATTTCTTCAACAGTTTAAGCACATCTTCCAATGGTAGCAGCCATCGTGCCACTTCCTTCAACTTATGTTAATTTCCCACCTTCACAAAGTAGTATCTAATACCATCTGTCACGGCTCCGAACTTGTCTAACCTAATTCCACCATGGGCATTGTGCGGCACCGACACAATTTCACCTTTTCAAGCTACTCTTACTCAGATTATGCCTACCTCCAAATCTTAGTCAATTTTTAGTTAAGTGTTTGCTTATTTATTTATGCAACAAAAATTATTCCATTCAATCTTACTTCAACTATTCAATCCTGCGATAACCAAAACAACAATATAACATTGAAACAGTGTAATATCGCAATTAACACAAGTATAGTATATTTACAAAGTATATAATACAAAGTTACAAAGGCGTGGCAACTACCTGGCCCAAACCAGCAACTCACCCACCTTGTTTATAAAATCGTGCAACTAATGTCCGCACTTTTTTTCCCAAGTCTACTACACGCTCTGCCTGTGCATTTTTTCTAAGTCTCTCTGCACGTCAACCTGCCCAGAAACCCCAAAAATTTGGCCCACAACAAAGACCAACAATGTTTCCCAGTCATGCTGGGTGAGCCCCACCTTGCATGCACCCTTTCTGCTGTGTCCTTTTGCCTTTGAATGAACTTTTGATTTTCTGCGATGTTGCAGACTTCGCGTCCTATGATATCGCAACTCAACCTGTTTTGCGATAGACTTCATTGACTGGCTTCTGCCCCCCTTGGTCGAGCTCTTCACATATATTTATACACCCTCTGCTAAGTTGATTTATATTTGGTTGAAAACCCTTCAGTAATTGATCCCACCCATACTTTGTTGTTGGATGTTCTTCCATTGTTGGGTGTGCCACGAGGCAACCTGCCCATGGGTGAGTGGGCACCCTTTGTTGGGTAGGTGCACCCCTTCCTGTGCACTCGCCTTCCTTATGACTCACATCACCGACATTGGTCGCTCCCTTAAGTCAAACACTACATCCTCGTCTGTTGTTTTCTTGTCATTCACTACACATCATTGTCACTTGTTCCACCCGTCGCACCTGCTCATCACGTCACTCTACCTGCCCATTATGCCTTCTCGTTGTGTCGCATTGCCTTGGCATCCTGGCGCACACGTGGGAATGGGTTCTGAAAGTATGTCGCTATAACTTGGTGATGCACACCCCTTGCCTGAGTTGTGTGCATGCCCTCTGCTATAAAACGTTTGTGCCTCTCAACTCACCCTCCAACACGCGCTCTTTGCCAAGTCGCCACCAAGTCATCCTCGTCGCATGGGTGCGCACCATGCCTTTGTGAAGGTGCGTCCATCGTGCACTCTTGCCTAACTTGGTTCAACTTCAGTTTTTCGACTTTCCAAGTTAGTACGACCCATCATGCACACCTGTTGGCCTTAGTGCAAACTCAGGGTCCTCTCAAGGAGTGTCTCTCAGCTAAAAAATGTAATATAAATAAATAAAATATTTTGATTATGAAATGAGAGGTGGTTTTTGGGCATGTGGTATTGATGAGCCATGTTATTGGCCCATTGTATGGTATGGTTAATAATATCTATGGTAAATTTGGGTGAAAATTTACAAAATGAATTTGAAAACATGAAAATGTTACAGAGAATTTCAGAGAATAAAAAAACTTAAAAGTTTCATAATGTCCAAGGAGAAAGTGTAGTGCATTGTTGATCTTATATCAAATTCGCCCATGCTCATCATAGTCATTGTCGACAACATGATTGAGAAAAATTACATTGCTTTTGACATCTATCTAGAGTACTGGTCCATGCAACTGCATGATGCTTTCAGCTAAGGACTATTTAAAAAAAATGTTTTTATCAAATACTTCTTCCCCTTTTAGGATTTTGACTTAAATGACCATACATGTTTTAAATTTTTCGTTATCTTAATAATTTTAATAATTATCGTTCTTAATTTACTAAAAAGTACATATAGATGGAAATGCATATGGATTCAATGGATGATATGGAATACAAAAATATATCTTAGAGCGAAGGGAACTATGTTATATGGAATTATACAAAAGTGTACATTTTATGAAATTCGTTATAAAAATGTGGGTGATGAAATCATTGAATGTCCTTTTGAGTTTAGACTTTGGTGTAATTGTTAAATAATAAAGTTGTGATGAATAAATTACTAAGAGGTAATAAATAATTTATTTATCTTTTTTAGAATTTGACCCAATTGTTTAAAGTGGATATGAATTAATAAAATAATGTAATTACGGAAATAAAGTAGAAAATTAACAGAGTTTTTTGTATTTGTTTGTTGGAATTCAAATACTTTTGAGCTTATTTTGCATTTGATAGTTTTTGTTTAGTCAGTATTTAAATTCTGAACGCAAAATGTGTGTCAGTGCATTGTACCTTTGTTAGTGATGAAAAATAAATGCCATGGCCATAGAATTTCAAAATTTGATGGAAGTGTAAGAAAATGTAAAAAAATACAATGCACAAGCAAAGACAACATCACACAATGAGCCAACTAAAAGTTTATTTATAGAGTTCATGCACCTAAAACATGAAAAAAGAAACATAGTATATATATAAAAAGCATGGAGTACTAAACATAATTTATAAGTTGTAAAAACATTAAACAATGATAAGTCAATATCATTAATGTTATGTAATACGAGCATGTACAATGTTGAAAAGGAATGTGAGCCACAACATGCAACCATAATGAATTTAGTAATAAGAATAAATTACATAACCAAAATTAATATGAAACATAGGGTACAATATTACATATTACCTTAGTTAAGTATGTTTTTCTTCTTAGATTATGTTTTCTTAATCCTTGTTGCATTTATTATCAATGAATCATGTTATTGCATAGAAAACTAGCTATAAGGTAAAGAATAATGGGTTTCAATATATAGCATGTATACAAATCAGCAACAACCATAAAAAGGTGAAGTATATCACTTCTCGCATCTAGGTAACTAACTGATTTGGACATTACAATTTTTCATTAATCTTGTTTGCTATTGTTCCTATTTTAACCTTTCTTCCAAGTTGGTATTCGAAAAGACATACTAGACACAAAAATAAATAAATCATATTTACACTAAACTAACATTAGAAGTCTATAAAATGATATGTGCTAAAAAAAAAAGTGAAAAGGGTGAAACAATAGCTTACTAAATAGTATACAAGAGAGAAGAGATAGAAACAAACAATAAATTGAAAGGACATACATTTGTTTTATATGAAAGACCTTTGACAAAAGTGTCTCACATGAACTACAAATTAGATATACAAAGTGTATAAAATGTAAGCAACTATGCTTCAAAAAACTTTTAGCTCTAGTTTTGGAATGTCATGATTTAAAAACAGGCATTATACAAGTGCAACAATTGTGTTTAAAAGATATACATAATTGTTAAAGATCGTAGGTTACAAAAATCCACATGCTAGTAGAACATTTTTTTCTTTGTTTCAATTGCTTCGTAAAAGTGTTGTTTCATAGTGGAAATTCTTGGGGAAATGAAAGAAAAAATATGCGCAAAGAGAGGAAAAAAAGTTTAGTACTTAGTAGCAAAGGGTGCAAAGCAAAAATTGAAAAAAAAAATCATGTTTATTTCTTTTTTTCTTTCTTTTTTATTGTTAAGTTCATTATGTAAGTGAACTTGCATTTAGATATGAAATGATGTCAACTTGTTTTTATGTCAACAATGATATTTTCCATTGAAATTGCAAAAGTCTCAGTTACTGAAAATCTACGTAATAGAAAAGCAGCCTCCGAGATGTTTTGTTTTTATTGTGCAAAGGATATCTAGAGAATTTTTGGGAAGTGTCGTTGGAGGAGATCACTTGGAAGGGTACAATTTAACTTAACATATTCATGTGCGGAGGTAAGGAATGTGTGAAGCAAAAGTTTTTATGGAAGCCAGGCATGTGCGGAGCTAAAGTCTATGTTGAAGTAAAGTATGTGCAGAGGTAAAGCATGTGTTGAGGTAAAAGTATAAGTTCCACTGTTGGGGCCGAAAGAAAATATTTAATTTTTAATTGTGTTGGGAAAGCTTGGATTTACACACGGCAGTAAATGATAAATAATAAAGTTGTGGTGAATAATATAACAAGAGTTAATAAATGAATATTTATCTTCTTTGGAATTTGATCTTATTTTTTTTAAATCGGATATGAAGTAAAAAATAATGCAATTATGGAAAAATAATTGATAATTTTAGGTAATAGTTTCAAGTTACTTCCATTTTTCATCTAAATATTTTTGTTTAGTCATGTGCGGAGCTAAAGTAAATTCCATGAAATCTCTAATTCTTTTGTTTCATTGTGAGATACTCAAAGAATCGTGGATAGACATTTGATGTCGCATTATTATTATTTTCTGCATATTTTCAAGTTGATGGGAATGAAGTACAGAAAACTAATATACTTTTTCCAGATTTTCTTTGAGTGATAACAACAAATTTTCATTTAAGTGATTTTATGCATTTCAAATTTTATTTTTTACCCTTCTTAGTGGAGGCTTCTATGAGATGAGTACTTTTGTTCTGGCATTTTCATATTACTCACTTGTTTGGATTCTCTTGTTCGCTTTAGACAACCCAAAGTAACTAATTGGTTTTTAAGTCAATTTACTTATTTAATTAGAAGAATTTATTAACTTTGATATAGTTAATGCTGAAAGATTTCTAATGGTATTCATATGAAAATTTACTCTCCCTTATTTGGTGGAAATATTTCCTTTTTTTCCCTATACTTTTTTATGGGATAGAGTTATTCCATGTGTGAAAGAAGATAGTGTGTCCAAATGTAATTCAGGATTAATACTTACACATAAACTTTTAATTTTGAAAAACAAGATTTATTAATTCTATTAACAGAAACATGTATGTGCATCTATTAATGTCTATAATCATGTGTGATAAATATCTTTCATGGAAATTATTATTAATTCTAATTCAATTATGGAAATAAAGTTAATCATTTCAAGTAATGGTTTCCAATGAAATTTTGCGGGGCATTTCACATAGAAGATGAGGGTTGAATAACCGGTAATGTCTGTAATAAGGTAAGAATTCATGGATTTCTAACATACAACAATCATAAGATATACATATAAGGAAAAGCATAAGATATATATGGTAATCGTAAGGTATACATATCAGGGAAGAGAGTCCAATACACTTCTCCTAACCCATGGCTTACTAATGATGTCCCTTATAATACGACTATATTGTATTATTGTTAACTACGTTGGTTCTTCAGATTTTATGCTATTGTATTCATGTTAACTAAGCTTTTGCTTCATACTCTACAAAAGAAAATTGCTAAGTCTACCAAATAAAGGTAATCTGAAACACATAAACAAACAAATACATTTAAATTGAAACAAGTAAACAAACATATAAAACAAAGCACAAAAAATCCAGGAAAATATCATTCAACTTGAAACACAAAATAAATGCTTTGAAAACAAAGAAATAAAGTACAAAAAGCATAAAAATAGGATGTACTTACAAGTTTTCTATATCTATCTTTCCGCAAGAAGCTCGACTGACTATATTTTTCCTTTTTTGTGTGATAATTCTCTCTCTACAAGATGCTCAGATGACTCCTCTATATTTTTCTTTTTTGATGGATGCTTGGATGACCTCAAAGGCTTTAATCTTTGTATTTGTCATTTTCACACTTTTCTACAACTCTACTTCATAACAAGTTTTACAGCTCTTTGTATGATGTTAAATGACTGATGGGCTTTACAACCTTTTGCAAGATTTTAAATGAGTGATGGGTTGTGAAATTGCAGTTCTACTTCTCCATGCCAAGTTTTATAACATGAATCTCAAATTTCTCTCTCTGCAGTCGAGTGGATATATTAAATGTTCAAGGTGTGTTATCTTATCACTATTGCATTGTGACTTGAGCCTCAAGTAAAGTTCCCCTTATGCTCTCCCATTTTCTGACAACATAAATACTATTGAAAATCAACAGTGGGATTTGATCATCAATAGTCTTAGATGGCTAGAATACATTTTTTTAAATTAAATTTTGATCTTCACTCTCAAGCTTAAAATGAAAAGTCTCTTCAAGGGGGGGGCTTCACTAGGGGAGAAATAACATACCACATGCATTCATATTAGGGAATATATATTGAAGAAAAAATGACATAATATATTGAGCATATAATAGGGGTTAAAGGGTTTTTATATTGGTAGGTATAAGAAATGGAAATCAAAATTAATGAAAAAATATAAAGGGGTGTAAAAAATGTTAATGTAAAAATGGATACGTACAATATCTAGTGAAAGTATGAGTTTTTTAATATTGGGAAGGTGTATTAGGTTGGTACTGGTAGGGGGTTAAATAATGTGATTTTTAGAGGTATTCTCCAATATGTAGTCAAATTAAGAGTATTAATTAGTATGTCACGAATGCACGTGATATGTCATAGGTTCATTGAGAGAAGAGGTTCATTGAGTGAAGCTCTTGTCTGTCGCTTATGCTCTGTCAATTTTTGATAGCATAAATCCAACTGAATTTAGTTTTTTTTATTAAATTTTGGTTTGTACTTGCCACTTTCTGAACAACGTAAATCTGATTACAAATCAATAATGAGATTTTATCATCAATATTCTAATTATTTAATTAAAATTTTATTTGAAAAAAGCTTAGTGACCATATTTTTTTATTAAGAATAACACATATGAAGAACCCGTAGCCTTAAATAAATATGTGATTTTGTTACGATTTTATTTATAAATCTTGCAAAATATAAAGCACCTGTTATGTTCTTTATTATTCCTTTTGAGTACATACAAATGCATGCAGTATGTATGACATGTTTTGTCACATAAATATACATAATTCCTTTTGAGTACATACAAACTCATGAAGTATGTATGACATGTTTTGTCACATAGATATACATAATTTGAATGTGTACATTTATCACTAAGTTCTATTTTTATTTTTAATGGTTAGGCACTTGTCACGTGCCACTTGTCTTCTTTGATAATATATATATATATATATATATATTACCTATCACATCTAACCATAGGTAATTAGTCTTTTGAAGTGTTTCAACCAATAAAAAAAATGGGATTTCATTTATAAAAAATAAAAATAAAAAGTAAGTATTTTATTTACAATATTTTCATAATTATTGTAGTTTACTTAATATTATAATAAATTATAGGAAATTCAACAAATTTTTAAAAGTCAACTACTTTTATTGGAAATGTTTACTAGAAATATCTTTTGACACTCAGCCAAAGAAAAAATGAGAAGTAACTAATGGTAAGTATATCTATTTACATATTATTTCTATCAATTTTCTATCCAAAGACTTCCTTAAATTATGTTGGGATGTAACTAATGGTAAATATGTTAACTGATAGTAAATATGTTATTTACATGAGTATGAGTTATTTTCAAGGAATTTATTTTTTGATGTTTTTCATGCAAAGCTTAAGAATAAAAAAACGCTACCCAAATATCTAATAATCATGCTTGAATATTGCAACCATATCCATAAATTATAATATAAAACATGTGAGATAATTATCCACATGGCATTATATAATGAAAATGGACCTTCAAGTTATGGTCCAATTAAATGCTTGAAAAATATTTTTTTTGATAATATTAAAAAATAATATAAGAAATTATATACACCACATTAAAAAAATAAATGAAAGAAATTATGAAACATCTAACTATATGTATCAATAAAAATTAAAAACAAAAATGCCCATGAGGCATAGAATAGATAGTAACATGGTGTTTTGTTAAGGCAGTCGATGTTGAAAATGTCATTGATTTGAAACCTCATAGGCAAAAATTCAACCATGCTAAGGGTTGGTTTGCCCAGGTTGGGTCCAATAGCAAAGTTATGAACTTAACGAGAACCATACCAAATTTTCTTTTTTTTAAAGGTGGCAAAAAAACATGATTTTCATGCCAATTTTGAAAAGTGTTGATCCAACATCCAATTTTTTTTGGGAACATATTTTTTACACTTTAATTTTCTTATGTATTAAGTATGGATTTTTTTTTAATGTTAGTGATTTTCATGTCGATTTTGGAAAGTGTTAATGCAACGTCAACCCTCTTTTTTCAGGGGTTTATTTTTTACACTTTAAATTTTCTTATGTATTAAGTATGGATATTTCTTTTAAATGTTGGTGGTTTTCATGTTGGTTTTGAAAATAATTGTTGCAACATCAACTTTTTTTTCAGGGGCATATTTTTGACACTTTAAATTTGTTTGTCTTAAGTATGCACATTTTTTAATGTTGCGTATTTAACCATTATTCAAGTTGTCTTCTTCTTCTTCTTCCTGACATGTTTGTGTTTTAAAATGTTTTTCAAGTTTGTGTTTTTTATTTTTCTTCAATGTTTTTGTAATCAAATTTTCAATTTTTTTTTAAATAATAGAATCAATATTTTGAAGTTAGGATTTTTTATATGTTTATGTTTCATTAATTAATAATTTAATACACATAAAATAATTATCACTAAGGTAACAATTTTAAACACTAGCAAGATGGAGAAAGGGTGAAGCTCGAGGAGGTTAGGGTTTGGAGCAGGACAAAACTAATGTAGTTTTGGGAGTGCAGACTGTCAGCGAATATCCTAGTCAAAGGCGGGTAAGATGAATTTTTGCAGTGTGTGAAGTGGGTTATAACTTGTCGGTCATTTTACCTTTTACAAAAGGTTTTTACAGGTTTTTCTTATACATTACGGTGTAATTGGGGAGGAGCGATGAGGTTTGTGATACAAGCTTAGGTGGCAAGACTTGTTTGGAGCAGTGATGGATTTGGATTTGGTTGACTATGGTTTGCAAATCCCCGTGAGTGGGTCTCTTTTCTCCTCTTCAGTGAATATTAGGGCTTCTACTGCTAAGAGGGTAGCGCATGTTGGCCCAGGTGGACTCTCGAGGCTCCAGGTGGGTACAACAGATAAGTTCGAGGGTGTTTCCATGTTATCAACCATCTAGTCAATGCAGTGGTGAACACAAACTAGAAGGTGGGGTAATTAGTTGATGGTAGTAGTTTCCTCACTTCGTTTGCTAGTCTCCCTTCTAGACTCCTAGAATCAAGTCATGTTGAGAAGTAGGGGGTAGGTTTTTGTAGTGAAACAGGTAATCAGGGTTTTACATATGAGGGGCTTATGGGCCTTGGAACCCTCGATTTCTCAACGGGTGGAAATCTTGCAGAAATATTCGGTTCAGGAAAGCCTATGGGTGTCCTGGGAGAAAGGGGTTTAATATTTGGTCTTTGTTGGTATTTCATATTCGACAGTTCTTGTGTACCAATCAAGAGTTGGTATTTCCTATTCGACAGTTCCTGTGTACCAGTCAAGAGTTGAGGCATATTCTTCCTGAGGTAAGATCTTGATGTTTGATGATAATATCGTGACCCATGTTGAAGCGGTTGGGGTGGTTGTTGGTAAAAAAAATCCTGACTAGGTTGTTGATGTGGAGGAGAGACTTGAGGTGGAGCGTAGTTCTGCCAAAGTCCCTTATGAAACATCTCAGGGTTCTGGAAAAAAATAAAACCTTGAAAAGAAAAATAGGGTTCTAAAATGTGAAAGCATGCATATTCACTATAATGTGTGCATTGGTGAAGATGTGGAGATGGCTCAAGTGGAAAGTTTGCTGAGAAATCCCTGGTCAGGAGGGAGAGAAGGTGATTATTCAATGTGGAAACCTTGGAAGCTTGGAGAGATGAAAACATCTCTAGAAAGGTATCGACTCCTCTAGAGGTAAGATTACTTGAAAAAGGGTGACTTCAGCTTCTATTTAAATCCAAGTCAGACGTGGAGTAGATTTTAAAAGAGGTATAGTTTGTGGCTTTGACCCCCGTTTCTTTTAAGTTATGGTCCTTGCATTTTGATGGCCAAATGGAAAGAATGGATGTGACTCCCATCTGGGTATTCAGCTTAGACCTGGTCGGTGGCTAGAATTCTTGTCAGCTTAGACTTGGTCGGTGGCTAGAATTCTTGTCAGCTTAGACTTGGTCAGTGGCTAGAATTCTTGTCAGCTTATACCTAATAACTAAGTTGCATTAAACTATGAACATTGGGAAGGATAAGGAGTGGTTAATTGATATAGATTACGAAGGGATTCCCTTCTGATGCAACATATGCCACAAATATGGCCATATTTTGGGAAATTGTATGATGTCATTTAAAGAAAATTAATTCCATCTTAGGCCTAATAAGAAGCATAGGAAAATTGGAGGATTTGGGGCCTCTAGACAGCATGTGGCTATGGTTTTGGAGGTTCAAAAGACAGATACAGTGGGGACTAGTTCTGATTTGGTGGGTGAGGTGGAAATGCTTGGAAATGGGGTTGTGGCTCTAAGGGGGAGGACAATGTTATTTCAAATAGGGTAGAATTCTTGGAGCCATAAGGGGAAAAGGATGTTGGTGAACATGGGCTTAGGGCTATAGAGGTTGGAGAGTTGGAGCTCCACATTCCAAATTTTTTGGGGCCGAGGTCACAGGTCAAGTAGGGTACACAAATGAACATTCAACTGGAGATTGACAACTCTTTGAAGGGTACTTCTATTCCCTTCTCCTTTTTAATTTATTCTTCATTTCTACTTCAATATTCGAGAAGTAAATCAATTCTCAAAGTATGGAGGATATTCAGAATCTAGTTACATCCCTCTCTCTAGAACAAGTCACATTTCATCTCTCACTTTCCCTTGGAGGGTCTTCTACTCCATATTTAACCTTTGAATTGGATTCTCTGAAGAATAAGTTATTTCTTTCATCTGATACAACTTAAGATCAAGGCAAATCCCCCCCCCCCCCCCCCCCCCCAACCCCAATGGTTTTTCTGGTGGATTAGGTAAGCTCCTCATTTCTTCAGTCTAAATATCTTACAGGGGAGGAAATCACATTTATCTCTGGCAAAGGCTTGGGCTAAAGAAGAGATAATCTCAGTCAAACCATCCCCTCTATTGATAATGCCCTTAGAGCATTGAAGGCCTTTGAAGTTGTTTCCTAATGAAAATCCTTTCTTTTAACTGTGGATGATTAGAAAGAAACCCTAAAAAACTTAGCTTCAAAAGATTGATTCAGTTAGAAGACCCTCAGGATATTTTCTTAAAAGAAACTATGGGGGGAGGGGATATTATCTCTACTTTCCTTGAGTGATCCTTACCTTTCTAGAATTTCATTGGGCTATATGTTATAGGTCACTCGGGGAGGCATTTATTTGGGTTGGGATTCTTGCATAATTCAGGCTCTCAATTCTTAGAGTGTCTACTCTAGCCTTCAAATGGAAGGTTTCTCCATAGAGTTGTATTCAAATTTTACCTTTCTTAAAATATATGGCCAACATGAAGAGAGAATTGGATTTATGAATGATTTTTTTTTTAAATTTTGTGATTCAAAGAGATAATTTAATATTGGGATGGGACCTCAACTTCTCCAGATGGGAAACTGAATCGTGGGGAGATAGGGAAAGGCTTGATGTGTTCACAGAATATTTTTTCATCACTTAGACACCTACAAACTCATTGAACTTGAGCCATTAGGCTAAAGCCTACCTAGAGGAATAAGCAAGGGAGTAAAGAGTGGAAAAAATAATTGATATATTTTTTATAGAAAAGGCCTAGTTGCATAAGTTCAGTTTCTTGAGACAATGGGTGGGTACATGTGGAGAATTTGATTGCTCTCCAATCCTTCTATAAATTAAAGGCCAATCCTGGAAACCTAAAAGCCCTTTCAAAATGTGTGTTGAGTGGTTACTAGATTCCAGTTTCAAGAGTCTTGTTAATTCAAACTGGAGGCATATCATCTAGGTTCCTGGCCTATAAGCAGCCCAACAGTTTGAAGACAAACTAGAAAAGATCAAGGGGCTTACTAAGGAATGAGAAACTAAGAATAAATTCAAGAAAACTGAGGAACTTCAAAATATTGATAGCTTTTCAGCACAGTTTCTGACTCTCTGGAGGAAGGATTTAGGGATCATTATTCTAAGGAGGAGTTAGGAAGGTTGCTATCCAAGAGAACATAGATTATTTGTGTTAGGGAAACTAAATGGAGATTTAAAAATTGTTTTATTTGGATAGAGAAAGGAGATGAAAATACAAAAATTTTCCAAGCTTATGAGAAGAATCAGAAAATGGAAATTACTATTTGAAAAATGGAAGACCATCTGGGCGGAATGGTCTCAAACTTTGATGACCTAGCTAAACTAGGTAAAATGTAATTTACAAATCTCTTCTTAGCTCCTACAGATATATAAATAACTGAGATTATGTGGGTGGAAAACTACTTTCCTAGGTTTGTGGAGGGAAAAGATAACCAAACTCTCATGCAGGAGGTCTCTGAAGATGAGCTAAAATTTGTCTTGTCTAGCTTGCAAAGGGACAAAAGTTCAAGCCTAGATTAGTGGACTGTGGAATTATTCATTAAACTCTTTGATTTGGTGGGGGCAAGGCATCTCTTAAAAGTGATTAATGAATCAAAATAAAAAGGAAGAATCCTTCCAGCCTTTAATTCAAACTTAATTGCACTAATCCCCAAAGGTGACAATCCTTCCTCTTTTGAGGAATTCCATCCCATTTCTCTTTGTAATTGTATTTATAAAATAATTTCCAAGGTGATCACTCAAAGAATCAATCCCATCTTATCAAAGGTAATTTCCAACGAACAATTTGATTTTCTGGAAGGGAGACAAGTCCATGAGGCGATTGGAGTGGCACAAGTGGGCCTTCATAGTATGAAAAATCTAAAACGGAAAGGAGAAATCATAAAAATAGATCCTTCTAGGGCATATGATCAAGTGAGATATATCTATATACATCTCCTTCTTACTCATGTGGGATTTTAAGTTCCCTTTATAAACTAGATTATGAGTTGTATGATGTCAATTTATTTTGCAGTTCTTATAAATTGTGTGGCATCCTCTTTTTTCATAGTAGATAGGGATCTCATAGAAGGATACCCCTTGTCACCTCTCATTTTCCTATTGGTAGCAGAGGGTCTTAGTAGGATGTTGAAGGATGTTAAACATAAAGGTGATTTCAAAGGAGTAAGTGTCACTCGTGCCTTGGCTATTTCCCATCTACTTTTTGTGGATGATATATTGATTTAACATCTTAATATGACGTTGAAGGATGTTATTTAACGTAGAGGTGATTTCAAAGGAGTAAGTGTCACTAATGCTTTGGATATTACCAATGAGATTTTTTAGGATGATATACTAATATTATGAATTGGTGAGATAAGGGATGTGTAATCTTTTCATGAAATTTTGAGCCTCTTTAGAAGGGCTACCAGTATGGTTATAAATGTGTTAAAATATACTATTACAATGCACAATCTGGATCCTTGGGAAATCAACAATCTTAGAATGTTTTTTTACTTTTGAGATTATAAATTTTGATTATGGACTCAAGTATTTGGGTTTTTACTTGAAGCCCAACTACTATAGAAATGAATATTGGTCTTAGCTCTTGGCTAATATAGAAAATAGACTTTCACATTGGAGTTGTAGATGGATTTCAAGAGTTAGGCATCTAGTATTGGTTAAATCGATACTTGAAGCAATTCATGTGTATTGGATGTCCTTGGCATGGATCCCAACGGGGATTCTAGAAAAGGAAAGAAGGATTTGTTTCAAATTTCTATGGTAAGGGAAACATCAATGTTTTGTATTGTCATGCGTTAAATTCTCATGGATTGCAATTCCCAAGATCATGTGGGGCTAGGGTTTAAAAAAATATATATTTTTATCAAAATAACTTGCACCAAAATCTGGGTGGAGGCTCCTTACCACCTCCAGCCTCTGGACATATGTTGTCACATAGAAATGCATTAGGTCAGATTCTTTGGAGGATTGGATCAAGTGTCCTAATAGAGCAAGAGGTAGTATATCAACTATATGGATGGTTATGTTAAACTTATTTGATTTAATCTCTTATGGGCTTGCATGGATGATTGGGATGGACACAGAGTCAAAATTGGTTATGACCCTTGGATGGAGAGTGGGGACAATCATTTTTAATCTCAAAATATCATTACGTATCTTCAGGATGAAGGTTATACTAGACTCATTCATATTGGTAACCCTACAACAAAAAATATGTGGTCGTAGGGATGGCTTAATGTAGTAGACTTGAACATTCTTGAGGATTTGTATGCAGAATGGGGTTAGTACTTGGATGCCCTTACTCGAGCTCACATCATACTATTAAACCGTGAGGATAAGGTTGTTTGGGCTTCCTCCCCTCATGGGTTATACACTAAAAATTTAGGATACATTTATATGAATGCTAGAGTTCATTTGACGGAGCCTGAATGGTGGTGGAGGGCAGTTTGGAAGGAAGAATGCCCTCCGAAAGCGAAGTTGTTGTGTTGGTGTATCATGGAGAATAAGGTGCCTACTTGGGAGGTGATGCAACACATGTTCGAGTGTGGGACAAAACATGTCATGCATACTTCACATGTTTAATTTTTTTTGGGTAAAAAAAATATTTTAGTTTTTTTAGTTTAGTTGTTTGAGATTTTTTTCATTTATTTTTTTATTTCCCCCCTCTTTTTTATTTTGTAAAAAAAATTCTGCTTGAATTTTTCTCCTTATGGGTTATTTTTTGTTTCTTTTTTCAAATTTTTTATACTTGAATTTATTTTTTTGGTTTTTTTATAACTTTTTTGTGTTTGAATATATATTTTTTAATGTTTTAATTATTTTGTATATTTTGTATATTTTTCTTGTTTAATTTTAATTTTTATTAATTTTTCCTTTAGCTGCAAGTGTTATGTCAATGCTCAACTAGCAACCCAAACTCACTATCTGTCAATTTGATAGTTGATTTTAAAGTTTTTGTTACATGGATCAAGTCCACTTCCACTGTGTGCCAATTTCAAGGTTGGTTTTAAGGTTGTATCAAGTCCACCCCTACTGCGTGCCAATTTGATGGTTGAATTTTAAATTTTCATTGTAATGTATCAAGTGATCTTAGGTTAAGATTTTAAAAGAGCTATACTTTTAGCATTAAAAAAAAATACTCTTGGTATAAATACTCTCTGATTTAGATATTCATTTTTAAAGTTTTTCTTAGTCATGATACTTGGATTGTTGAAAAATGCAGCAAAAAAATTCTCAATTTGATTTTGCCTTGATTATATTGAGAAAATTTGAATTTCCACATCAGTAGAAAACTTGAATGCAGTTAACTTGTGTGACATGGTTTCTGACACTCAGTTTACTCAGTAAACTTCAGTTGGAGGAGTTAGAGTTCAGTTAAGTATGTGTGATTGCTAATTTGTAACAATCAAGGTCAGTTATCTCAAGTTGTTTTCAATCAAACTAGTTCCAACTGTTAGAGGAACTTAAGAGTGGAAGGTCAGTTGTGTAGTGGAAATTCAATCAAACTCAATGATCATCCAGTTACTAGATCAATCATGCAAAAATAGATCGTGCATGTAGAGAATTCGAGTTCCCCAACTGTGGTGGATATTCCAAGGTAGTGTAACATCAGTTGTAGACTAGTCTTGAGTGTACGGGTGTTGCATGCATTCAGATGATCAACCATGGGAATTGCACAATCCATTTTAGACAAATTCCTAAATAATAGGGGCCTAATTTCTCAAGGAACTGATCAAGGAAATAGGAGCTCAAGTAGAGGCATAAATTAACTAAGTCGGGGTCAAAGCTTCTCAGCGAGCGGAGAGATAGGTTATTCACTTGCAAGTTGTGCTAAGTTGCGAAAAGAAATTGTAATACATCTATATTCATCAGATTAATGCAAGAAATCATTTGGGTTTTTAGTATATTTTTTTCCCCGGAAAAAATATTATGTGCATGTGTGTTATTTCTTATAGCATCTCTGATATTTTTGTTCTAAATTGTGAATTGCATTCCACAACATAGTAGAGTAGGTTTGTGTCTTGTGGTTTTGATTAAAACTTCGTGAGAAGTTGCAAATCTACACCATAATTTCTACATGGCATTAAAGAAGGATTCACATTAGAGAAGGAATTTCGAAGTTGTTTCTTAGGAGGTTCAAATTTTCAGTTCAGTGTAGCAGAATCTCTTCAAAGCTGAGAAGATGACCTTCAACGAGATGAGGCTAGAGTATGCCTTGGAAGGAATCTCTAGTTTCATTGCATGGAGGCAGTATTCGATGACAATGAATTGCTAGAATACATCAAGAGAGATGTTGCAAAACCAACAGAATTTGATGCCCAAAACCTTGCTCAGTGGAATAAAAATGTAGCCAAGGTGAGGAGAATAATATTGGAGGGAGTACAGGACCACCTTATCACCAATCGCCATGGGAAAGAAACTCCTTATGTAATGTGGCAAGCACTGACAGATCTGTTCCAGAATAGTAGTGACGATAAGAAGTTGATGCTCAAGGTTAAACTTCAAAATATCAAGATGCAGAAGAATGGCACTATCATGCAGTGTCTAAGCAGGTTCACGCAAGTTCATGATCAAATTGCAAGAGTTAGTGTTACTATTTCAAAGGATGACTTGGTAATCCCAACCCATCTGAGCCTTCCCAACAACTGGCATAACTACCAATATTCGGTGAATGGGAGGGAGAAATTACCATATTGGGAAAGCTTATGGTTTGATTCAGTACAAGAGGATATAAGGTGGAATGCCAGAGATGAGACTTCATCCAAGGGCGAGGACAAAGAAAAACTTTCATTGGCTGGAAAAGGAAAGAAATGAAACGGGAAGAAGTCTCAAACCAAACTAGAATCTAGCTAAGAGGGCAAGAAGAAACAATTTTCCAAACTTAAATGCTTCCCTTGTCATGAATTTAGGCACCTATGCCATGAAGTGTCCAAACAAAAAGACAAGCAAGAAGACCTCGGGAGGAGCACCAGGTGAAGCCTTATATTCACAGTTCAAGCTTGAGTTTACTCTTACCGCATGCATGGTGATCACCGTGATGGGTAGCGTGTGGTACTTAGACTCTAGTGCCTCGTTCCACATGACAGCCCTGGTGTAGATATTTTTTCAGTGACCTAGAGGAGAAAGATCCCAAGATGCACATCGAGTTGGGGGACAACAAAAGGTACAGCATGACCGGGATTGGTACAGTCACCTTTAAGAGGGAGACAAGATCCCCTCTCAAGCTCAAGGATTTCTTGTTCGTTTCAGGCCTAAAGAAGAATCTCATCTTTGTTGCAATTTTGGAAGATCGTGGTTATGATATTATCTTTAGCACAGGAAAGGAATTCCTGAGACATAGGGACAGGTGAAGCAGATTAGGGTTCGTGTGAAGAACATGTATAAGCTATATGAGGAAGATTGTGCTTCATTAAGCACTAAGGCAAAGAAAGTGAAAACATGTGATGTCAGTGAACTTTGGTATAGAATACTTAGCCATTTGCATCATGGTGACTTGAATATTATGCAGCAAATAACCACTAGCCTCCCCAAAGGAGCGCTTGAGCATCAAGATGTATGCAAAGGATGTACCTTGCGGAAGCACAAAAAACCTACATTACATGATCGAGACAACAAAGCACATGAAATCCTGGAAATGATCCACTCTGATGTTTTTTGACCTTAATCGACAGCCTCCACTACTAGAAAAAAATATTTTGTCATTTTTATTGATGATTTATCATGGAATTGATGGACCTTCTTCATGTGGAAGAAAGATGAGACATTCTCCAAGTTCATATAATTCAAGGCACTAGTTGAGAAAGAAATCGGCAAGAAGGTGAAAGCTCTTAGGAGCGATAATGGAGGTGAGTACATGTTGAATGAATTCAAGAATTTATGTGCAAAATAAGGCATTTGATGAGAGTTGAAAACACCCCACAACCCACAGCAAAATGGGGTGGTTGAGAGAAAGAATCATAGCATTGTGGGCACAGTGAGGGCGATGTTGCATCATTAGGGGAATTTTGAGGTCTAAAATCGGCCCCCTAAGAAAAATGTACAACCAAATTAAACTTTATAAGAATCAATAGGATTCAAGATGATGATGTCAACCATGGGGGATGATTCACCATTTTTGGAGTAAAAAAGTAAAAAGATTAAAAATAATAAAATAATAAAACAATAAAACTACTTTTTCAACTCATATTTTCAACTTATCTCCCTAAGGTTTTACTCAAAGTTCAAGCAGGAGCACTTTTTTCATGCAAATCTTAATTTATCATCCAAGGAGTACTCATCTTGCATACTTTCGATGGACCCTGCTACAAGAAAAATGAGAAATACGTGAAAAAACGTGATTGCAATCACGTTTTTCATGTATTTCTCATTTTTCGTGTAGTAGGGTCCATTGAAAGTATGCAAAATGGGAACTCCTCGGATGAGGAATCAAATTCTGCATCCAAAAGAGTGGTTTCGCTCGAAATTTGAGTAACTCCATAGGGAGATAAGTTGAAAAATTAGTTTTTTCATTTTTCCCTCTAAAATTTGATGATGTAATCTAATATTATTTTATTATTTCCACTATTATTTTATAATTTCCTTAGGAGGCCCATCTTAGACCTCAAAAATCCCCTAATGGACCAAGGTCTACCTCTGCATTTGTGGGTTGAGGTATGCAACACAGTAGTCAATTTGCAAAACTGAAGTCCTCATCAGATTCTTAGTATGATTACACAGGAGGAGGCTTTCTCAGGGCGGAAGTCAGATGTGTTGCACCTTAGGATTTTTGGATCCTTTGTTTACTTCCATGTCTCCAAAGAATCAAGGAAGAATCCTAAGCCAACAGTAGAGTTGGGGGTATTTGTGGGTTACACAGAAACTCCACAAAACTATCGTGTGTACTTGTCATCCCTCATAATGACAATTGTGTGAAGGGATGTAAAGTTTGATGAGGAGAAAGTGATGCAGTGATCTCTTGAGAGGGAGCTTAATATCCCACTAGAAGAGGAGTTCTTATCTCCAAAGGAGGAGCCTCAGGAAGTTGTGGAGTACCCACAAATTGAGGAGCATAGAGTGGAGACATACACTCAAGAAAAACCATCCAGAGAAGGTAGGAAAAGGATTAGGGAAGCAAATGCAAACCTCTATCATATCTTGGTTGCAAATTATTTATTATTGTCCTATATGTTGATGATTTGATTTTAACTAGTGACGAGAAACTAATCATATCTTGCAAGGAGGACCTTGCAATGGAATTTGAAATGAAGGACATGGGTCTCATGCACTACTTCCTCGAGTTGGAAGTATGGCAAGGCGATAGAGAACTATTATATAGCTTTGAGGGTTAGTTCAATTGGTGGAGTCTATGATGCTAAAAACATTTATACAGCTTGAGTGGGCCTAATGGTTAAGAGCATGTGTTTCCTCCTAAGAGATCACAGGTTCAAAACCAGAGGGTGTTAGAGTATGTATGCAGTCAAATGCCTAGGTAGAGGTGGGTCCCTTGTCCCACAAACAAGGGGGTCTCATACACAAATTGGTGTCCGGCTTGGCTGTGACCTTAGAAATGGATATTATTATTATTACTATTATTATTATTATTTGTGTCTCAAGGCAATTATGAAAATGAGATACTACAAATATTCCACAAGGAGAGTTCTAAACCCATGGAGACACCTTTAGCGACCAATTAGAGGGAGGATTCCACTTCAGGTGAAGGAGTAGATGCTACCATTTATCGACGGCTAGTGAGTTCACTAATGTATCTTGTGAACACGTGACTAAATATGTGTTATGCAGTCAACCAGCTGAGCCAAGCTATGGTTAGGCCAACCAAATTATTTTGGAAGGCAGTTAAACATGTTTTATGATACCTCAGAGGCACTACCTAGTTTGGACTATGGTACAAATGGACAGAGGGAGTGAAGTTGTGTGGCTTCACAGATGCAGATTGGGCAGAGTCCATCAAACTAAAGGAGTACATCAAGTGGAAATTTTCACCGTTGGTTCCACAATTGTTTCCTAGTACGGCAAGAAGCAAATATATTTGGTGCTCATCTCGGCAGAAGCAGAATATATGGCCGCAAGTCAAGCAACATGTGAGGCAATCTGGATGATAAAGATAGTTGTTGGACTGTTTGGTCAGATGATGGATCCAATTGTCATCTACAGTGATAATCAAAGTTACATCAATCTCTTTGATAATATTTTATTTCACAATCAATTCAATCATATAGATATCAGGTATCACCATTTACGGGATTGTCTATAGAGACAAATAATGTTGCTACACTACATTCCGACATAGGAACAATATGTTGACATTTTGATAAAGGCTTTTTCAAGAGGAAAGTTCTAGTTCCATGGGTGTAGTATAGGGGTGGTTGATAATCCCTTTCTTACTGAGAGGGAGTGTTGAAAAATGCAACAAGAAATTCTCAATTTGATTTTGTCTTGATTAAATTGAGAAAATTCAAATTTCCACATCAGCAGATAACTTGGATGCAGCTGGCTTGTGTGACATGACTTGTGTCACCCAGTTTACTCAGTAAATTCAAGTTGGAGTTAGAGTTTAGTTAAGCATGTGTGATTGCTAATTTGTAGCAATCAAGGCTAGTTATCTCAAGTTGTTTTCAGTTAAACTAGTTCCAACTATTGGAGAAAGTAGTGGAACGTCAATTGTGCAGTGTGACTTTCGGCAAACTTAGTGATCATTCAGTTAATTGATCAATTAGCCCAAAATAGCTAGTGCATGCAAAGAATTTGAGCTCCCTAGTTGTGGTGGAGATTCCAAGGTAGTGTAACATCAATTGTAAACTAGTCTTGAGTGTACATGTGTTGCATGCAATGAGATTATCAACCTTTGAAATTGCACAATCTATTTTGGAGAAATTTCTAAATAATAGGGGCCTAATTTTTCAAGGAATTGTGCAAGGAAATAGGGGCTCAAGCAGAGGCAAAATTTGACTAAGTCGTGGTCAGAGCTTCTCAATGAGGAGAGAGATATCTTATTCACTTGCAAGGTGTGCTCGATTGAGAAAAGAAAATGTAATACATCTTTATTCACCATATTAATGCAAGCAATAATTAGGGTTTTTAGCAAATTTCTTTCTCCAAAAAAATATTGCGTGCAAGTGTGTTATTTCTTATTGCATGTCTGAGATTTTTGTTCTAAATTGTGAATTGAATTCCGTAGAGCAGTAGAGTAATTTTGTGCCTTGTGATTTTAATTAAAACTTCATGAACAATCGCAAATATACAACATAATTTCTACTTGGATTTAATTATATAACAAAAAATGTCAAAATTTTAAGGTTTTTCATAGTCAATGATCTTTTATCTTTAACGCCATGGTTGAAAAATGTCAAAATTTTAAAGTTTTTCGAAGTCATGACATTTATCTTTAATGCAATGATTGAAAAATGTTGAAATTTTTAGGTTTTTTTAGATGTGATATTTATATTTCATGCTATCATAAAAAAAAATTGGAATTTTAAAGTTTTCGAAGTCATGATATATATTACTTTATGTCATTTCTAAAAGATGATGAAATTTTAATCCTAAAAAAAATGTTGATACAACATCAAGACCTTTCGATTTCATGGTGTTTTTCATGTTTGTGCGAAAATTTTAGATTTTAATGCCATTGTAAAAAAAATCAAATATTAACCTTCAAAAAAAATGTTGATGTTTTTCATGTTTATTGCATAAAAATTTTGGTTTTCAATGTTGTTGCTAAAAAAATTTGAAATTTTGACCTAGAAAAAGAAAATAATAAAATAAAATAAAAATGTTGATGCAGCATCAACACTTTTTGTTTTCAAAGTGTTTTTCATGTTTTTTTTGCATAAAAATAAGGGTTTTTTAGGCTAGGGTTCTCATTTTGAGATTACAATTCTCATTAAGTTGGTAAATTTGTTTGATCCAAAAGTGATTTCAACTGCTTAGATGCCCCTAGGTCATGATTACTCAAGCCATAAGTTAAACATGCCAATCATCTCAAACTCACATTACCTAACAAAAAAATAAAATAAAATAAAATAAAAAAGAATATCTTTACTTGAATAAATGTGAAATTTATATAAATATAAATAATATTATCAAGGACCAACATAGAACTATTTTTGCTTTGGATCTTGATAGATTCAATCCCTCTCGGCACTATAAATAATATTATTAAGGACCAACATAGAACTATTTTTACTTTGGATCTTGATAGATTCAATCCCTCCCGGCACATGGTAGATATGTAGTTAAAATGGATCTATGTTGGTTTTTAATAAATTATATTTTGAAAAATGATATTAAGACAAATTGAAAAAAAATATATATATAAATAAAAATTAATAAATTCAAGCATAATTTTGATATGCATATATATTCACAACATTATATTATGGAAATATATATTTACAAAGCATGTTGAATATCAAATCCATGACCAATTCTAGCATGCCTCGACAAAAACCAAACATAGAAGGTTAGTCCGAAATCATGTTGCCTAGTAATAGGTTGACTTAGTGCTAGCCATGGTCATTGCATAGGATACAAAATGGGCTTTAAAATCCATGCACATAAGAAAGAAACTAAAAAAACACATGTGAAAATTTATATCATAGCAAAAACTAGGATTACTAATAGTGGCAATGAGCCACAAGATGTTCATATTGTCATCCAATTGTTTTGGTGCAAACCTTGCAAGAGGTGGTTGTCCACTATCCCTGAGCAAAGCTGCTTCAAGATATTGCAATCAATCATCCATGCAAGTGAAGCTCCTCCATGCAAGAGGAGGAGCTCATATTTGCTGTCATTACAATCAAACAAGACTCTTCATAGCAAATGCTTAAGATACCAATACAAGTCCACTGTGTGCCATGATATTTTGAGCAATTACAATACACATACATAAATTTTGTAATCTACTTTTTGTACCTTCAAAAATAACCTAAATTAAATACAATACAATTCAAAAATTCCAAATTTAGAGCCATGCTGTGTGAACATACCTGTGCATAATAATAAAGGTTTAAAACAATACAGAAATTACAAGTCTTCAACTCACACAAAACCATTAAAAACCATTAACCAACTTTATAATTATAATAATCATAAGAAATCACCCCATTGGTCTTCACTGAGTGATAATTCAATTCCACTGAATACATCTTGATCTACCCATTGCTGTTTTTTATGTCAATTTTAATTAAGACCAGAAAAAATTATAATCGGCCGAAGTTAAACTCTGAATTTCTTACTATTCCCCTCTGTAAAATGAAAGAGCGAGGATCACAACAATGAGTACAGACATCTATGGCAACAGGAGGCTATGCAGGATGTCAAATCTCACATTAATTTACAGTTACAAACATAACCGTCCGATCTCATTTCTTGGCCTTCTTTGCACCAGACACCATTTTCTTGGGCTTCGGAGGAGCCGCCCTCTTTATAGCCTTGGCAGGCTTCTTGGCGGCAGCAACCTTCTTTCCAGGAGATTCTTTCTTCACAGTTTCCCCCTTCTTAACAGGCGTTGCTGCCTTCTCTACCTTTTCAGTGGACGCTGCAGGCTTCGTCTTGGAGACCTTAAGAACCTTGGCTATTTTGGCGGCGGTTTTAGCACGCTTCGAAACCTTCTTGGGCCCAGGTGCCCCATTGGGCTTAGCTGCAGGCTTATTGGCCAGGGATTTTGCCTTCACAGGCCTCGCAGCCTTCGGCTTCAACCGCTTCTTCAACTCCTCCGAAAGCTTGAAAGAGTTCTTGACCTTGGTGAGCTTTCCAGTTTTGACAAGATTTCTCAGCTGAACTGTTAGCAGCTTCTTGAAATTGGCAGGGAGTTGGGACTGATACTTGTTGCCGATATAAGCTGCTATGGCATACTGGCTAGATCCGGTCCTCTCCTTCAAAGAAGTAATCGCTTCCGTGATCATCTGTAGAATAAAAAGCGGAAAAAAAATGAGACTCCTGAGTTCAAAATATAATATGAGAAAGAAAACAATAAAAAAAATCAGAGTCCCAGAATTGAAACCTGAAGATAAGTAGGATGAGAAGGTGGCAGTTTCGATCCCTTGGAAGTCCTCAGTTTCTTTTGTTTGTCAACATTGTTGACTACAGTCTTTGCCGTTGTCTCACCTGAAGCCATTTCTTTATATCACCAAATTACTGAAAAACTACATGTTAAACTCACATGGACAGCAAGACTACTATGAAAGATAAATCAGTGAGTTCAATTTTTTATTAACAATAGATGTACATTTATAGTACAAATATGTGACTCTTGGGTTTCAGATCCCAAGGTCTCTTGGACTGCTTAGTCTTTTCGGCTTCCACACTAACCCTTTAGGATTAGGTGTCCAACATTCCCCCCCTTAATCCGAAGGGTTATGTATGAGTCCAAGAAGAGAGCTGTAATACAAAATGTGCAAAAATGCATGGCAGCACTAGGCTGAATGTGCTCTATGAAATGTTGGTAAAAAAGGGTGGTGGTTTAAGGATGACCACCAACACTGGAACGCTTAGTGCAGTTCCCGGAACTCTTCCAAAATGGAAAGAAACTGAAGTTTTCTGCTAGAGGAAGTGATCCTATTGTTTTAAAGAGGGAAACCTTCAACCATAAAAGGGAGGTCTCACCCCGCATAAAAGGTAAAACTTCAACCTGAAAAGGGAAGTCTCAACCTGTGATGGTTTAAGGATAACCAACAACTCTGGAATTCCTGGAACTCTTCCAAAACTGGCAAGAAGCTGGAGTCTTCTGCTAGAGGAAGTGTCCCAGATTGCCAACTGAAGGCATGTTCAGGCATCTTTGTCTCTGGCTACAACTCTGAAACTAGTGTGGCAGGTTGTGGCTCAGGCTCGCTTGATGTGGCTTTGAAGCTTGTAGATGACCATCATTTTCCCCCCTGTCAGGTACAAGGTGAGAAGATGGAGAAAACTCAACTGCAAGACTGTTCAATATTCTGGAACAAGTTCTGACATGTGTTTGGAATATCTTCTTGGCTGTTGATGCCCATTGCCAAGAAGCGATCCATCCAAGATGAATCTTTGTTCTTGCAGGACGTTTGTTTTTGAAGCATATGTGTGAAGAATGACTGGTTTTATGGCAGTGCTTACATGGATGAAGATCAAAACAGTGATCTTTCAGATGGCCAACTCGATCACAGTGTTGGCATTTCACGATCTGTTGTTTTTGTTGTTGTTGTTGTTGCTGTAGAAGAGGGGCAGAATCTGGAACAGCTGGAGGTGAACTGTCATGAAGAGCTGGTGAACTGTCATCAATGAATCCAGCACTCTGAAACTGAATGGGCTTGGCATAGTCTGGAATATGAAAGGACAAGTCCTTGTCATATCTAAGACCAGTTCTGTGCTTGTTGTGGACAAGCTGTTCCCAAGGTATGATGATGGGCTTGGGAAGTGCAGATTGAGTTTCTGCACCTGCATGTTCAACTGCTGCTTTATTTGAATGAACAGTAACATTATTGACTTGCTGTTCATGGGAGTCTGTTTCATTGTTCTGAACAGAAACAGGTTCAGAATGATGACTCCACTGCTGTAATTCTTCCTGCTGTAGCTTTGTTTCAAGCTGCAAAAACTCAATATTCTCATGTGCAGTTTGCAGAGAGGTTTGGATGTCAAAGAGAGTTTCTTTGTTAACTTTGACCATCTCATCAACAGTGGAATGAATTAGGATATTCAATAACTTTAATGCATCTTCAAGTCTGGCCATTTTTCTTCAATGTCACTTAAAAAACACAACTGAGGCAACAGCAACAGAAAAATAATGTTGTACTCTTACTACAAGGTATTGTAAGGGCTTATCAAGTGGCAACAATGTCGCGAAAATGGTTGATGGAGCAGGACCTGAGTAAGCTGGATGTTACCAAGTTAAACTACAATAAACATTTCTCGTCAAGCTACAATAAACATTGGTACAATTGGGCACATGGTAAATCAACAGTCCACAGTTCGTTTCAAGAATGAACTGGAGCATAACATCACCAATGCAAAAAAAAATATATAAATGTGAAGATGAGCGCTGTCCTCAAATTCAAACTTCAGAGCATCTAGTTGCTATGGAAATCATGCAAAATCTCTACAAGAAACTGCTCCAAAATCTCTACAAGAAACTGCAAAAAAAAGACTTCCAAAAATGTCTTCAAAAATGCTTCAAATTCACTTCACAATGCTGATCACTTCTCCACGAATCACTTCACTCAGAGGTTGTTTCAAATTGTTCCATGGACAACACCAAATCTGCTTCGAGGTGGCTTCAATACTGCTCTTATTCCCACCGTTTCGACCAGCTCTAACACATCCCAATGTTCCAGTGCCCACACACAGTGCTAATAACTGGCAACTGAATAAAAAACTAAAATATTAACTGCAGAAAACTAAATATTGATATTCCATGGTACAGTGAAACAATGGAGACTTTAAAATCATGTACAGTAATATAATCCGAACATTGGTTGAACTCTCAGACATTACAACAATACCTTAATCACTTTCTCTTCCTGTTTTCTATCGGGCTTCCACTCAGTTAAAGGGAAGCTACCGCAATTATTTGACAACTCTGATAAATATCCAAAATTGGGGAAAACAGTGAATAAATATGAAAATCATATCAAGGTTGGAATTTTGAACAGCACATGCCTCTTGAGTCTGACAGAAGTCTCCATTCATTTTGTAACTTTTAGATCCTCCAACATTACTTTTAGATAGAAGTACTGGGGATCAAGTAAATGTCAAAGTGTTCTGACAAAGCACGACCAAATTGCGCTGCCACCCATGACATTATAATCTGGATCCAACTTGCGCTGCCACCCCTCGAGAACCAATGTTGTGACCATTACAGTACATACATTCCCATCAATATTCACTTTGTGGCGTCTCACTTGTTCAAGCAATTCGTTCATGCAATCTGCTGGATGTACCACATCACCTTCAGGTGAACCCCAAAATTTGAATGAAGCCTCGACTTCCTGTATGAAGGCATTTGGATCTGGACAGCAATGGTTGAAATCAGGAATTATCGGAGGCGCTCTGGACAATTTCCAACCACTTAAGAAGTTCTATCCGGTCTACGGTGAAAAGAAATTCGCCATGGGTGATGAAGTATCAGCCTCTGATGTGCACTGTGAGCCTGAATTTCTTGATTATGACGCCATTGATATCGATACGGAGGCGCAAGAAATCTTTAAGCACTCCAGACTCGTATTAGATACAGCCAATGATGCCGCACCCTCTTACGCAACCGTAGTCATATATAAGTATATAACAGTCATGGTTTATGAATGGAGCACACGCTATACAGAATTATAGAACCTTTTTATACATACAACAGGCATAGAAATAGCAAATTTCAAATGGTTATTAGCCATACGCATACAATACGTAGACAGTATATATATATCCACTTACGCCATCCTCAGTAGGTTCTCCCCTCTTATCTGATATCGCGACGGTTATAGACTGGCTTCACCATGGACAAAGCTCGTATATATGGACCGACGCTGTCTATGTATATCTCTGCTCTCGGCTATATACCCCGCCTTCTCAGACTCTTACACACGATAGCCGCAGGGAATCCCGCGCCTCCAGAACGGTCCTTAAAATAACTATCTATCAATGTTCGCCTCCTTCACGGCAAGCCCGGTCTTGTCTACTTTGTTTTCGCAGTCCCTGCACAGGCAAAGATGGCGGAGAGCAACAACAATATGGACACATCATTCATTGGCATCGAAATGATGTTGGAACATACACACTGAAGGAGCTCGTGAAAGAAAATGAGAATAAATCTCAGAAAATCCTGAACAGAAACTCTATGCCCGCATGATCACAACGGTCCTGTGGAGTAAGGTAGCCGGAAAAAGACGGAGCAACGCTGTCATATGGAGGGAGGCGATCATAGATTATGTGAAAAAATGGCCTCTGGGAAGAAACGCTGAGATTGTATTATCAAATGCAACGCGCCGGCATCAAACTCGACAAGTTTTATGTAAACAATTCATGCAGCAGCCTATCAGATACAGTGATATTTGCTATACAAATGGAGGAATAAAATGCGCGGAAAAGTCTGAGAGCAGATGCGTTTCTCAGAAATTATAATGAGACAATGGCAGTCGAGCAGACCTGAGACAGGCGTTAGGGCGCAGTTATGGACAGAGGCGCAGTTATGGACAGAGGCGCAGTCTCTGGCAGTCAGAGAGCGCAGCGAATTCAGGTCAGAGGGGCAGCGAATTCAGGCAAAGGCAGAGACAGAGAGGACAGATACAGCGCTCAGGAGAATGCGAACGTTTAGGCAGGGCCAGGCATTGATTCTTTCTGCGCCAGGCACAGGCAGAGCAGCGCATGGACAGAGGGGCGTTTCGAATCAGGTCAGCACAAAATTATGGGCAAAATTATGAGCAGAGGTGCAGGACTGACATGCACATAACAGGCCACAGGAAAACAAGCGGCTCTGATACCATGTTAAACTCACATGGACAGCAAGACTAGTATGAAAGATAAATCAGTGAGTTCAATTTGTTATTAACAATAGATGTACATTTATAGTACAAATATGTGACTCTTGGGTTTCAGATCCCAAGGTCTCTTGGACTGCTTAGTCTTTTCGGCTTCCACACTAACCCTTTAGGATTAGGTGTCCAACACTACACAAGGAAATGATACGAAGATGAGATCTCGGCACAGGAATCGAAAGTGCGCAGGAAAATATAGAGAAACCAACGTTTGGATGGTAGAAAATGTATTGTTATGGGTGGTTATATATACAGGGGAAAACGAGGGTACCAGGAGATGATCACCGCCCCGGGTTGGCCGGCGGGTCACCAGCTCATTTTTCCGCCATGCAGTTCTTCCGACAGTCAAGAATCGCCCGTTTATCCTCCCACGGATTGAGTATTGAAAGCGAGATTCGTTCTCGGCCGTTGAAATGCTCCACAAGAAAACTTAAGGTACTCGCGATTCTGAAATCTTAGAACCTTTTACATTTATTATTTTAAATAATTATTTAAATTACTAAAAAGGAAACTTCTTACCTTTGGTATGGTTGTGTTGAAGCGTATATACCTTCCCTAAATGAGGAGGTGAACTTTGCTATCGTAGGAGGCGTACCTCTAAATTCGAAGTTTTCTTTTAAGGTTGCTTAAACATTTTTAATTATTTTATTTTTTTTAATTTGTGGAATTGTTACTCTAATAAATCATTGTTATTTTTTTTTACCTTTTTTTGGTAACTACGTTTAATACAGGTGGTTGTTAGTTTTTTGTATTGATGGGAGGAAGAATTTTCAACTCATACTCGAACGATACTACAAAGATGGTAGTGAGGTTGGGTTGAGTTTAGAGTTTTTTTTGGGATAGTTTAATTCCCTAAAAGGTTTTTATCTTCAATCCTCGGATGTTTAGATTTTTTTTGGGATAATTTAATTCTTCTAAAGGGTTTTTGTCTTCAATCCTATAGGACGATATATCATTGTGCGAGGTTCGGTCTAGTCTAGCTCCTTAGGATGGTTTAATTTCCCCAAAGTGATTTTCATTCTTAGTTCCTCTTAACCTCTAGCTTGGTTGCCCCTTAGGATAGTTTAATTCCCCCAAAATAACTTTCATTCTTAATCTCTCTTAATTGAACTTAAATGCTACTGAAGATAATTTAATCTCCAAAATAGCTTCCATCCTTAACCTTTCCCCATCAAATTTAAACCTAAAACTTAAAAAAACTAAACCCACTTAAACTAAATAATCTACATTTCTTAAATTTCAATAAATAACTATTATCTTAAAAAAGAAAACAACAACAAACAAACAGACAGAAAACACATTTTTAATTAGTTAAATTTAAAATTAAAATTTTAACCCCAAAAAAACAAATATAAAACAAAATTTCCACAATTTCCACTGAAATTCATTTCCTTAATATCTTTATCTATCCAAAACTCAATTTCTTAATACCTCTTTCCTATTTAAAATTTTAACCGTTATTATATTCATTAATGTAATCTTTCCTATTTAAAATTTTATCCACTATTATATTCATTAATTTTGTTGTCTTCTTTAATTTCCACAGGTACAAAATATTTCAAATTTTCTAATCACTTCAAAGGATATTATTAATTTTATTAAAGGATATTACTAGTAATTGCCCCAAAAGGTGCAAGGAGAGGCTGATAGAAATTTTAAATTGAAAGAATTGTATTTTGGTTCAAAATAATAAATACATAATAATTCAATCATTCAAACTAAGCTTAGTCAATAAATTGCCCAAGATAAAATAAATCCTTAATGAAAATTATACAAATTATTACTCTTCATTTCTCTCAATTATTTATATAATAAAGTCCAATCAATCATTGAAAATAAATCAAATCAATAAATTTCCCAAATTAAATCCCAACTAATCAAGATTATTGGGAATATATATGTATAACCCAACAAAAGAATTATATTTATATTGAGCTGTCCAGAGCATTTCCATTATTGTTATTTCAAAGGGAAGGTACCGGGGGTAAGGTTATTTTGGCATCGCTTTGTTTGGCTAGTGAGATAGTAATTTATTTCGACTTTTGTAAACACGCTTCTAAATACTGGGATCTTGGTGATTATCTTCCCCATCACATTTACTAGGAAAAAGTTGTTTGGTGGTGCCAAAGTAACTTAATAATCTCACTCCTCCAAAGGTAGACACTATGGAAAGGGCTAGCATCATTGGCAAACATAAAAAAGTTCAATTTAAATTTCGTATAGGGTCCCATCGCTGCACAATAACATAATACTCAGACCAAAACTCTTACAGCGGTAGTGGATGTAAACAAATTAATATACTGTAAACCTTACCTCGAGTTCAATTCACACCAATGCCATACAAAACCACTGGAAGTCATAAAAAGATCATAGCTACAAAATAAAGAATTTAAAAAGGGTAAGTTAAAAACCTGCATGTTAGTCATATCCATAACTCTCCAGAGCATGTCAGGACGGGCACGAAGGTGCTTTCGAAGCATATTCCCGATGACCACTTTAGAGAAGTCAATATTTGTTATGTGCTTAAACCCTACATCATATAGCTTCTCCGATACCTTTTTACATCCCATTATTTTGCCAATAATATATTATGGTATTTATTTATTTTTGTAAGCTTTGGTAGGACTCTCCTATTTTCATGTCCATTACATACCCCACTACGGGGGAAGGGTAGCCCAAGATTTGAACCCAAGACTTCCGGTTCGCTGACACTTCATTTCCACGGCCATTGCCACTTGAGCTACCCCATGCGGACTATTATGGTATTTATATAAGCAAAGGTTTTCAAAATTATTATATCAATATTTTTCCTACATCCATGTTGATAATAAGAAGGGGAGGAAGCAAGCCATGGACCGAGTCGAGGTCAAGATGGTTAGCGAGGTCGAGGGTCAGGTCAGTCCCACCCTTTATTAATGTTGCATCCATATAGAGTCGAACATTGTCTCTGAAAAAAGTGTTACAGTAACAATGATGACCTTCGACTACATTAGGCTTAGGATCACTTGCCACATGGACCTGTCCACGATGGCGATGCAAGCACATAACTTGCCACATGGGCTATTCTGTGGCTACTAGGTGGAGGTCGGATGATGTGGTAAGGTTTGAAATGGCCTATGCTTAAAAGTTCATAAATTATGATCCTTGAACCAGATTCAGAAAAAAAATTATATTGTTGGAATCATCTCAATGAGATGGATGCAATGATATTGTCCTTTTGAATTCTTGAGGAAGTTGAAGAAATACTTTTTTTTTAGATCCCATTCCCATAACTATAACTTGGAGTTTGGAACATAGTGACCACCTCCTTCTAAATCTAATTGCAATGGATCACAATTCTAACTACTGTTTTTTCACACCCATTTGACTCTAGTGACTTCCTTTTCAATAGGAGGATTTAGAAGCTCCCTAGTTTCATTCCTCCCTATTGCCACAATTTCTTCATCCATTTCTTTGAGCCATGTGAGACATTAAAGGAAAAATAGTATATCTCTAAATTTCATTTAAAGATTTTACCTTTATGAAAAGAGGAATTCATCTTGTAATAGTACTTGAATTTGAAGAAGACGATGGTGTGGATGTAGTGGGAAAAGTATTTAGGGTACTGGATGGATTTGTACAAACAAAAGATTCATCTTCTTGTTAAATAACTTTTGGGTTTTCTTGTTATATTCCTTGATTCCAATGTCCTTTATTTCATCAAATAACACATCATGACATACAAGTACTTTTTTTTATTTTTCATACAAGCATCCCTTTGTCGCCTCACAATAGCCAATAAAAATTCATTTCACAATTTTATCATCTAGTTTTTTTTTATCCTTTTTTGAAAATAAACATGAGCATAAGCAATACAATCAATAACTTTGAAATGAACAACACTAAATTTTCCTTAGTCCATCCTTAATATGGAATCATATTTTGCACACTTCTTATTGGACATCTATAAAAAAAAAAAAAAAAATGTAATTATAGCTTTACCCCAAAAAATGTGTGGAAGACCTTTAACTTTCAACATACTCCTAGAAATCTCAACAATTGATCTATTCTTCGCAAACATTCTATTGGGAACATTCTATAATTAATGTCCTCCGTACATATCCACTTTCCCTCTCATCAACTTTCCCTCTCAGCAACGTCTAAATTGTTGAACAACAACAAATACATCAATTTTTTGTTTAATATAATATACGCATATTCTTCTACAAAAATCATCAAAAAACAATAGAATACTTCTTGACTTGTCACGAGACAATGTTTTCAGAAGACCACATATATCTACATTCACTAACTCCATTGGTTTTTTTCTCTCCAACATTTTCCCTGTGGGAAAGGAATTACCAATAATACATTTTTCAGAAACTTGATCAACATAAGCATCTACAGTGAAAAAATTTAATACCCTTAAAGGTTAATAGCATCACATTTGAAAACGAAAATTCCTGAATCAAAACCAAACTATGTAAGATTAATCTTGCTGAAACAGAAACGGCTACGGCTACTGATCTTCCCACCATTGTTCGTTGCCAGCTAAGAATTCAAACCAATAGATAGGTCCATTTTGCGCCAGCATTAAGTGGGAGACTTTATTTATCTCTATATCCCACGCGTTATCCAGTTTTTTCCATGGAGTAGGTGAGAGAAATGTTTGAAGGGCGGTGGAGAACCTTTGGTTATCTGTTGTTGTCGTCGATCCAAAAAAGCCCATTATCCCAATGCCCTGCAAATTCATCCCACTCTTCAGTACCCTCTCCCACTATTCTATGCTCCACATTTTCCATTTCTACTTTCGATATGCAGAGCAGTACATCATTTATGTCTTTATGTACATACAAGCGATACAAGTGACCATAGACTAAAGGCTGGCTGTCATCGCGATCAGCCTTCGGTATCATGAAAATATAATCCTCGTTTTGAGACTGAGAGGGAGGCGGACGTCTTCCATTTACAGTCAACTCCTCTGGAAAGAGGTCGTCTGGAGCAGGACATCTTCGGAATGCACTTTTGTAAAAAAGCTCGTTATTAATCCCACGATTCAACTCAATATAGGTTGGCAGCCTGTTTGATTTATCCAGAATCAAGTTTCGGGGAAGTTGAGTATTAACGTTAACATATTCCCATTGCCAGTCGCTTTCATTTTCTCCGTTTCTCGACAGTTTCCATACGTTGGTTTCTAAGGCATGAGATCCACTTCGCTGCCATATGTAGCTGTGTCCCCCACAAGTTGTGGAGGTGTAAATATAATCCCCTAACATTGGCAGGCAGAAGAGTCTTTTCCAAACAACATTGAACTCTCTTAAATTGAGCAACCACACTTTGTACACCTTATGCCAAACCTTGCGTTCTTCTCTTACAATGCCTGGAGTGAACAAATATAAGCTCTCACCGTCGCACACAAACACAGAATCAAATGCCGCGTTAGGAGGTGGTGGAAGTGCGTTCTCCATACCACGAGGGATTCCACACACACAAACTCATCTTGTTGAGGCATTTCTTGGACTCAAAAATACACAATACAATGAACTCACCTGGGGAGATAATAGCAGCCGGGTTATAAACATGATCATATAATAATGTGGTATGAGATTCCGCCATAGCATTGCCCCACGATCGACTCAACAACCTCAGGACCGGCCTGGAATCCCATGGCATTGCCCGACAGAATCAAGGAATAACTTCCCCGAGAACGACGTCATCACTGAGTCCAGAAACTAAGTCTCTTTCTGCCCAATATCATAACAAAATATATCATTACTGTGTGCAGAAACTAAGAATCTTTCTCCCGAATGACAAAAATCGCAGAAAGCAGAGAAACGAATGTTTAAATAGAACAATGAAATTTGAATGCAATAATCAAGAACAAATAGCTAACTCACCTGCTGCCATGGACGTCTGAGATGTCACATCAGCAGCCGTTTCTCTGTGATTTTCTTCAATTGCGTCTAATCTGTTCACAAGATTTTCCATCTTTATTAATATAATGTGTTCACTTCGCACAAAGGTGTGTGAGATAACACATTTTCAAGATATATATATATATATATATATATATATATATATATATATATATATATATATATATATATATATATATATATATATATATATGTTTTGGGGGTGGTTGAAAATGTTCACACGATTAGAAGAGAAGTCGAGGCCGACCATTTTTCGAAATAGTATAATTGAGGCCGCAGTGTTCAGCGAGGGGCTTCGCAAGATTCCTCCAGTCGCCATACCATTCGAAGGGCTCGTCTGAGCGGAGTTTGAAAAATTCGTCCCAGTTTTCTCGATTGGTGAAGTATTGCAAGGCCCCGAGGAGTTTCTCTTCGACTTTCCTGCTCTTCATGCTGAAAATTCCATCTTTCCTACTCTTCATGGACTTTCCTATCTCCATTGAGTCCAGATAGGAAAGGAAAGTCCATGGCTTAACCCAAAATGCGATCATTATAGGCTAATGGGCAGTTGTACACATGCGGATGTGGCCACTAAGAAAAAAGCTGCGAAAAAGATTGATAACAGAAAAAAGCGGCGATAGAATAGAGAACATGCAAGTGATCGTTTCTAAGAAAAAAAATATACGAAAATAAAAAATATACAATAAAGAAATCAATATAAAAGCAGTAAAAATATGTTCAAGAGTGACATAAAAAATGGGAAAAGTAGTAAAAATATTTTGGCAACTTAATCGATATTTAGAAAAAGTAGTCACATTTCAAATCAACGGTTGAAAGTGTCTTACTTGATCTAACAGAGCAGGGTAAAAGTGTTGACAATTGTTGATGCATAGGAAGGCCTATCGGCCTAATTAATGTTATTAATATTAAAATTGGTTAACAAAATTTTCAAGTTATTAATTAATATTTTATAATTTTGAAGTCTTTTGTATTAAACTATTTATGATATAATTTTTTAATTAATATTTTATAAATTTTAAAAGTTTAAATAGTATATTTATTATGTGTTATTCTTAATATTTATTTTTATTAACTTAAATCTAATTTTAAATTTATCAAGGGCTTACAAGGATTAAATTTGTCAAGGTATAAACTTTTTTTAGTATTAAATTTGAAGAAAAGTTTGTATTTCAAGAGATTTGATAACCTTTTTTTAGTATTAAATTTGAAGAAAAGTTTGTACTTCGAGAGATTTGATTCCTCTGAGAGTTTGATAAATCTTATCTCTTGACGTCTAAACCTCTTTACTGAGTGTAAAACTTGAAGAAATGTTTGCTCCTAGATAGATTTGATCCCTCTCAAAGCTTGATAGATTTGGAGTTAAGATGGATCTAGGTTGATTTAGTTATTAATTTTTTTTTTTAGTTTAATTTTTTTATGTAATTTCACTAAGTCGAAATGTTTTAATTAATAATTTATATTTTATTTTCATTTTTATGTAATTTGACTGGGTCAAAATGTTTAGATAAAAATATATAACAAGACATTACAACATCTCTTCCATACTGGGATGGAGAGTGTGATGACCCCACGCTTGTGCGACCTAAGTTCATCGTGGGCATTTTGCGACACCGACATAATTTCAACTTTTCAAGCTACTCTTACCCGGACTACGCCTACCTCCAACACTTAGTCAATTTTTCGTCAAGTGTTTACTTTTTCATTTATGCAGCGGAAATTACTTCATTCAATTTATCTTACTTCAACTATTCAATTATGCGATAACCAAAACAACAATATAACATTGAAATAGTAGGATATCGCAATTAACATAAGTTTACGACGAGAGGGTGCAACTCCCCAAAGTAGTTCGCTCCAATGTTATTACTTTTGAAAATATAATATAAAGTATATTTTACAAAGTTACAAAGGCGTGGTAGTTGCCTAGCCCAAACCAGCAACTCATCGAGCCTGTTTATAAAATCATGCAACTCATGTCCACATTATTCTACCCAAGTCTGTTGCACCTTTCACCTATGCAATTTTCCCAAGTCCACCTGCACGTCGACTTGCCCAGAAACCCCAAAAATTTGTCCCAAAATAAAGACCAACATTTTTTCCCAGTCATATTAGCTCGTTGGGCAAACCCCACCTTGCCCGCGCCCTTTCTACTACATCCTTCTGCCCTTGAATGAAATTTTGATTTTCAGCGATATCGCAGACTTTGCGTCCTCGGATATTGCAACTTTTCCTAGCCTGTGATATCGTAAATCAACTTGTTATGTGATATGCTTTGTTGACTTGCTTTTGCCCCTCTTGGCCGAGCTCTCCACTTATATTTACATGCCCTCTCCCAAGTTGATTTAAGTTTGGTTGACACCCTTTCAATATTTGAGTCGGCCTATACTTTGTAGTTGGATGCCCTTCCATGGTTGGGTGCGCCCCTGCCTGAGTGCTCGCCTCCCTTATCACTCACATCACCCATGTTGGTCGCTCCCTTAATTCGCATGCTACCTCCCCATCAATCATTTTCTTTCCATTCACTCCATGTCGTAGTTGCTCATTCCATCTGTTGCACCCGCTCATCACGTCGTACTCCCTACCCTCTATGCCTTTTCATTGCGTCGCACTGCCTTAGTGCCCCTTCGTGTGGGTGCGCCCATGGGCACGGGTCCATAAGTCGGTTGCTATAAGTTTACAATGCACACCCTTTGCCCAAGTTGTATGGGCACCCTTTGCTATAAAATGCACGCACCTCTCAACTCAACCTCCAATGCATGCTCTTTTCCAAGTTTCCCTCGTCGCATATGTCGGCTCCCTGCCTTCGTGTGGGCACACCCATTGTGCACTCTTGCCTAATTCTGTTCAACTTTAGTTTTTTGACTCTCCATGTGAGCATGACATGTCATGGGCGCCCATTGGCCTTAGTGCCAACTCGGGCCCCTCACATCCTCCCCCATTTTAAAAAGGTTATCTCCCTGACAACACCATCTTGGAAAACTCCATCACCAAGACCAAATGTCGCAAAGTGCTACCAACTCCAACGTCAATCATTCATGTTGCATGAACCCCTTGCATTTACCGCATGAACCACCATCAGTGCTCATGACTCTATGTGGGTAAGACTCATCAATCTCATGGTTATTAGCCATAATTCGTCGCAATCCTCCACATTGCCCCATCTTACGGGAGGTTTCTCCCTCCAACTCAATTGCACGGTTTTGTCGTAACTCATATCATGTCAATCCATCGTATGTTGTCACCATGTGAACTTGTTGCTGCCATACCCCAACTCAACTCTGTCATGCCTTCATGTACTGCATACCCTCATCACCTAGACTAGTCGGGTGATCAGTCCAACCTTCCATCCAAATCGTGAGAATGCACCTCCTCATGCCTTCGTTGGTTGTTTCTCCATCTTTATATCATATATTCAATTCAATCAAGAATTCTTCCCATCTATATGCATCAATCCTTTAACCAATGCTCAACATGTCATATCTAGGTCCATGAAGAAAACTCCATCTCATTTGTGATATGCTACCCATCAATGTTGTTAAAGGGGCAATTCTTCACTTGCCTCATTGTCTCATCCATGTGCTACCCACAATCATAGATCAAAAACCTCCATGTCCATAAAAAATTGCTAAGTCGCATCGACTCAACCCATGCCTAAATGCTTACCACCAAGGCACCTCCATTGTTGCAACTACCATTCAACTCCAAGGTGATTTTCCTCTATCGCATCCATCAAGTCACTCCTCACGGACACATCCCATACTATGCCCAAGGTATGAATCCCATATCACATCAAAGTCAAGTGAAAATTGACCTCAATTTCTCAACAAATTAGATATTCCAATACCACCATCATATGACGTCTTCATCAACTGCAACTCTCTTCAAGTCGTCATAAGCTCGTACAAACCATATTCATTTAACACTTCAAGCGAGTACACTTGTCTTGGTCGCAAGACTCATCACAGGTTCCTATGCCCTCTTCGTCGCATGAATGCTCTTATAGGTTTCCCATGTCTCCTCCAAAAACTACCATGGCCTTGTTGTTTGAATGTGCCTAGCATCCCCATCGGTCCATTTGAAAAACATCTCCAGGTGGCATTGACAAGTCCATCCTACACAACATCCTTACTTTGGCACTTCTTCTTGATGCCCATATGTGACATCTCTACAAGTGCTCTTGCTTGATGTCCCTACATGAATTCTGCCATGCGCCCTTCTTCCATGCCTTTGGTTTCCTAACTTGACCACTTCAGCAGACCCAACGCAACTTCAATCATTGCATCCTTGCCTTCAGTCAGGTTAGCACCCTTAGTCGCCCTACCCTCATATCGTTATCGCAGCCCCCGTCCTTCATCGTTATCTCCCCCACTAAAGGTTCATCTAAGGCTGCCTCTCAATGTCAACGAAATTTCAATGAAGAAGTCCACCCAATTATGTGTATATTCCTTCGATTTGGTGTGTCCTCCCTTCATTTTTTTCATGATTCACGTCAGGCACTTAGCCAAATCTCCACTTGGCTAAGCATGACTCACTCATCTGATAATTCATAATGTTACATCCTTGTCTCATGCATTCACACCTTCTACTCTAAGGTCACATATTTCCCAAACAAGTGTTGCAATAATCAAAATCATCCATCACATAACTAAATGAAAACATACATCAACCTTCCAATTGAAAGGCATTTATTTCACGTTCCTCTCAATTAGCAGAAAGGGAACCATCGTATGACTTCCATAAACAACTTCATCTCCCTTCCAAGCCTGCGACATGAACAAATCTAGTCCAACTTCAGCAAACTTCATCTTGCCAAGTCCTTCCTCTTTTGTTGGCAAGGTCACAACACTTGTTTCTTCTTCGTATTTTTCCTCATAGACAATTGCTTCCTCCAATGGTTGTGACATGCCTAAATCTAGTTCAGTTATGGTAGGCATTGTCCCGCCACACTGTATAAACGCTCGACTCTTTCCCTAGTGCAGAAAAGTTCACTCATGTTCATGACAGTTATCCTTCTTTATCCAATTCGCGAAGGGCCTCCCTCATCGTACACAAATTTTTTCCCGTTTATAATTCTTTGTTCAATTTCTTCAACAATTTAAGCACATCTTCCAATGGTAGCAGCCATCGTGCCACTTCCTTCAACTTATGTTAATTTCCCACCTTCACAAAGTAGTATCTAATACCATCTGTCACGGCTCCGAACTTGTCTAACCTAATTCCACCATGGGCATTGTGCAGCACCGACACAATTTCACCTTTTCAAGCTACTCTTACTCAGATTATGCCTACCTCCAAATCTTAGTCAATTTTTAGTTAAGTGTTTGCTTATTTATTTATGCAACAAAAATTATTCCATTCAATCTTACTTCAACTATTCAATCCTGCGATAACCAAAACAACAATATAACATTGAAACAGTGTAATATCGCAATTAACACAAGTATAGTATATTTACAAAGTATATAATACAAAGTTACAAAGGCGTGGCAACTACCTGGCCCAAACCAGCAACTCACCCACCTTGTTTATAAAATCGTGCAACTAATGTCCGCACTTTTTTTCCCAAGTCTACTACACGCTCTGCCTGTGCATTTTTTATAAGTCTGTCTGCACGTCAACCTGCCCAGAAACCCCAAAAATTTGGCCCACAACAAAGACCAACAATGTTTCCCAGTCATGTTGGGTGAGCCCCACCTTGCATGCACCCTTTCTGCTGTGTCCTTTTGCCTTTGAATGAACTTTTGATTTTCTGCGATGTTGCAGACTTCGCGTCCTATGATATCGCAACTCTGCCTAGTCTCTGATATCGCAACTCAACCTGTTTTGCGATAGACTTCATTGACTGGCTTCTGCCCCCCTTGGTCGAGCTCTTCACTTATATTTATACACCCTCTGCTAAGTTGATTTATATTTGGTTGAAAACCCTTCAGTAATTGATCCCACCCATACTTTGTTGTTGGATGTTCTTCCATTATTGGGTGTGCCGCGAGGCAACCTGCCCATGGGTGAGTGGGCACCCTTTGTTGGGCAGGTGCACCCCTTCCTGTGCACTCGCCTTCCTTATGACTCACATCACCAACATTGGTCGCTCCCTTAAGTCAAACACTACATCCTCGTCCGTTGTTTTCTTGTCATTCACTACACATCGTTGTCACTTGTTCCACCCGTCGCACCTGCTCATCGCGTCACTCTACCTGCCCACTATGCCTTCTCGTTGTGTCGCATTGCCTTGGCATCCGGGCGCACACGTGGGAACGGGTTCTGAAAGTATGTCGCTATAACTTGGTGATGCACACCCCTTGCTTGAGTTGTGTGCATGCCCTCTGCTATAAAACGTTTATGCCTCTCAACTCGCCCTCCAACACGCGCTCTTTTCCAAGTCGCCACCAAGTCATCCTCGTCGCATGGGTGGGCACCATGCCTTTGTGAAGGTGCGTCCATCATGCACTCTTGCCTAACTTGGTTCAACTTCAGTTTTTCGACTTTCCAAGTTAGTACAACCCATCATGGACACCTGTTGGCCTTAGTGCAAACTCAGGGTCCTCTCAAGGAGTGTCTCTCAGCTAAAAAATGTAATATAAATAAATAATATATTTTGATTATGAAATGAGAGGTGGTTTTTGGGCATGTGGTATTGATGAGCCATGTTATTGGCCCATTGTATGGTATGGTTAATAATATCTATGGTAAATTTGGGTGAGTATCTATGGTTAAAAAACTTGTTATATTGTAAGTATTCTTTTGATTGTGAAATGTGAGATGGTTTTTGGCCTTGTGGTATTGGTGAGCCATTTTATTAGCCCATGGTATGGTATGGTTCATAATATCCATGGAAAAGTGGGGTGAATATCCATGGTTAAAAATCTTGTTATATTGCAAGTATCAAGTTTTTATGTCCTTATTAATGAAATTTAAATATAGTTACAAAATTATTATTTTAATTTATATGGTAAAATGAATCTTAATTTATAGCTACTATTTATATCTTATATATTTTAATGTGACAAAGGTATAGATATATCTCAAAAATAATTATAATTTTTTCTCTTTTAGATTTAATCAAAAAAATATTTTAAAATTAAATTCAAATTAAATATTTATAAACTATTTTGATTGTGAAATGAAAGATAGTTTTTGGGCATGTTGTATTGAAAAATCATGGTATTGTAACAAAGGCTATTTACAAGTTAATGATATCTATGACAAAATGAACCTTAATATCTATAATTAAACATATTATTATATAATAATTTTATTATAAATATTAGCTTTAGCGAGAAGAGAAAATTTAAGTGCGGGAACCTAACCAACAACTCACAAGAATAACCCAAAACAAGAGCCTGCATCACAAAACTGCAAGTGAAAGAGCGTACAACGAGATGGACCAAACAGATGATTGAATCGCTACAAAAACAATTTTACTCTACCGTGATAAAGAAAAAGGAAAAATTTCAAATTTTGTTTTATCACATTGTAAAAAAAACTTTCAAAATCATTTCACATTCAAAAACTTCCCAAAAGAAAATTCCAGTTCCCTTAATACTTCTCAAGGAATAAACCTTTTCGCATGACACAGAAGTTATTTCCAATGAGGGAAAACAAATAGAACTTGGACACAATGCATCAGGTCACAACAATGTTTTTTCCCTGCATTACCATCGTGCACATCAACCTTTTATTTCATATTCAGATAAAAAATATTTTTCACCCAATATAACACGTCATACATGATTTAAAAATGATATGTCATATTTATTACACTCCAAAAATGCATGTACGTAAATATATTTAACATAGTTTTAACAATAATTATTCTTTCACCTTCAAAGACAATTAGCAATTTAGTTTATAATATACTCTGTACAAAGCTAAATCAAATACAATACACAACCCAAAAATTCCAAATTTAAAGCCATGCTCTGCAAACATCCCTTTGCATAATGATTAGTGTTGAATTAATACAGAAATTAAAATCTACAATTCACAGAAAAGCATTAAGAATCACTAAACAAATATATAATATTAACAATAATATATCCCATTGATCTTGACCGAGTGATAATCCACTAAATACATCAAGCCATTGCTGCTTCTTATGTCAAATTTAATCAAGACCATAAATAATTATTATCCGGAGAAGTTAAACGCTGAGTTTCCTACTAAAATACATGAACTTAAACGCTGAATTTACCCTGTAAGGTGAAAAAGCAGTGATCACAGGAATGAGTAGGCACATCTATGGCAACAGCAGGCCATGCAAGATGTCAAATATCACATTAATTTACAGTTGCAAATATAACCGCCTCATCTCATTTCTTGGCCTTTTTTGCAGCAGGCACGGCTTTCTTGGGCTTCGGAGGAGCCGTCCTCTTTAAAGCCTTGGCAGGCTGCTTGGCGGCAGCAAGCTTCTCGGCAGGAGCTTCTTTCTTCACAGTTGCCCCCTTCTTTACAGGCGCTGCTGCCTTCTTTACCTTTTCAGCGGACGCTGCAGCCTTCGGCTTAGAGACCTTAAGAACCTCGGTTACTTTGGCAGGGGTTTTAGCAGGCTTCGGGACCTTCTTGGACGCAGACGCTACCTTGGGCTTAGCTGCAGGCTTACTGACCACGGCTTTTGGCTTCAGAGGCTTGGTGGCCTTTGGCTTCAACGACTTCTTCAAGTCTTCAGAAAGTTTGAAAGAGTTCTTGACCTTGGTAAGCTTGCCAGATTTGGCAAGATTTCTCAGCTGAACTGTTAGTAGCTTCTTGAAATTGGCAGGGAGTTGGGACTGGTATTTGTTGCCGATGTAGGCTGCTATGGCATAATGGCTAGACCCGGTCCTCTCCTTCAAAGAAGTAATGGCTTCCGTGATCATCTGCAAAATAAAAATGAAAAAAATTAAGACTCCCGCTTTCAGAATATAATGTGAGAAGAAAAAACCAGAGGCCAAGAATTGACACCTGAAGATATGTAGGATGAGAAGGTGGCGGTTTCGATCCCTTGGAAGCCCTCCGCTTCTTTTCTTTGTCAACATTGTGAACTACAGGCTTTGCAGTTGTCTCAGCTGAAGCCATTTGTTTATATCTCCAAATTACTCGAAAAAGAGATGGCGGTGCACAAATCCAAAGTGCGAACACAAATATGGAGAAAATAACGTTTGGATGTAAAAAATGGATTGTTATTGATGTTTATATAGACAGGGGAAGACAAGGGTACCTCAAGATGCTCAATGCCCCTAGTCGGCTTGTAAGACACCGGCTCATCTTTTTGTCATGCAGTTCATCGGTTGGAAATAGCTTATCTTTCCACCATTCAGTTCAGCTGATGGAAAATTGATCATAATTTAATTGTCAAATTATCAGTGAAAACAAATATCTAATTCATCCATGTTATTCAACAAAAACAGTCCATTCCAGCCAGATAACCTATTAAAACTTCTTTCTTATCTAAAATTCATAATTTAATTATCAAACCAGCAGTGAAGACAATTATCTAAGTCATCGATGTTATTCAACAAAAACAGTCTATTCTGGGCAGATAACCTATTAAAACCTCTTTCTTATCTAAAATTTGATGTTGTTTAATTATTTTATATTTTTTTAACTGAAATTTGATGACCTAATTTTTGTTGATTAAATTATTGCTCTAACAATTCTTAGAACACATATTTTGTGGACTACACAACTCAAGCATGCAAATTCAACAAATTCCTCTCACAACATAACCATTTAAGAAGGCCTTTGAATATAGTATAACAACTCTCTAAGCAACTATCTATACCATTCCTACTAATCATCAGTGAAATGTATAAGGCTCTTAATATGTTGGATGAAAATGACACTCAAGTCATTTATACCATTCATGATCATATGTTCAACAAATAGCCACATGCGTCCAAGTTATATGATTTGGAGGGATGCTCATTGGATAGTCATCAGTGAGTTGGAGGGATGTTCATGAGATAGTCATGAGTTCCAGCTTCCAATAACATTCTTACTGCATCTCTCATTCATGGACAATTTGATAATAATTTATTGGTGCACAATAACTCTTTACTATCAATAATTTGTTATAAATTATCTTCTACGTTAAGCTTTATAAAAACTCACGTCCCAATATCAACTTTTTCTCAAAACTCTATTTTAATAAATTCTTGATAATTTTTCTTAAAAAAAAATATGATTTATTCACCTTATTCAGCTCCTTGATTTTTACACAGTAAAACCTTAGTTTTAACTGTTTAATTAAATTTTCAAAATTATAAAACTAGTTTATAAAAATCAAACAAATTATTAACCCAACAAATAATAATAATACATATATTAAAATTAATATATAAAATTAACAATATATATATTTTTCATTTATTATTATAAAACAAAACTTAAACTTTTACAAAACATTAACTTTTCTTTTAAAACATAAGAAATCAAATTAAGAACGAATATAAATAATATATTAACATATATGAAAGATCATATTGTAAACCACTAAATATGATATTATTAGATGCTATTGTACACATTAAAAAATTGTAATATATATAAAAACAAAATAAGAAAATAATAGTAACATTCATGTGCCAAACGCATAACCCAACAAACCACACATTTAAACCAATATCTAACCACAAAGTAATCCTTTTCTTTGACATAACATCTTCTCTTGGTTTAAATATGGTTTAATATAAGCATAAACGAGTTAGGATTGATAGTGGTGATAAAAGAAGCGTTGAAGAATTAAACAAATTCTTAAATACTGTGATTATCTATTGGAGCGGAAAACACACCATTATTTATTATAGCAGAAAACACACTAGAATAATATTTTATGTATTATAACTGAAAAGATTTCTCTAATTACTCAACATAGAGACTCCTCAACTGAAAACACACTAAAATAATATTCTAATGGTTATAGAACAGAGCAAGAATTTTAAATAAAAGAGATGTTGAAAACAACCTAACCTTTAACAGAGAATTTTAAATAAAAGAGATATTGAAAACAACCTAACCTTTAACAGAGGTGTGATAAAAAACAAACATCTTCAGAGAATTTTAAATAAAAGAGATATTGAAAACAACCTAACCTTTAACAGAGGTGTCATAAAAAACAAACATCTTCAATTATAAATTTCTATGTTGAATATAATGTTATCGGTAACATAATGAAAATTAAATCTCAATTAAATTTTTGAAGATATCTCAAATAATAATAGTAGAGATAGAAAATAGAATATGAATCTTATAAAGAAGAACCATCATAGAAAATAGTACTATGAAGAATTTGTTGATTAAAAATTTCAACAATTTTGTTCTTAAATACAAAAATGTAAATACACTCTCAAAATTGGAACAACAATTTATTGTTGCAAAAACAACATTTTAGAAACAAATTAATTAAAATAGAAACAAATTTTTATTGGTTCATAACTTGTCACCACTCGTTCCTTTGTTGAATTATGTTGTTGATATTGAGAGAATTTTTTGCCCTATTGGATAATTGTATGACACCATCTTTCTATAAGCAATATCTAATTCTTTGTAATTTTGATAAGTTGGTATAATGGAAAATAACACGCTTACTCAACAATGACAGTGGAAGTCATTCAGTAGCTTATCCACTATTGCTGACCCATTCAATAGTCCACTCATATCTAAAAACTTGTTGGAGCCAACTCTGGTTCTTAGTTGAATTTTTTTGTATGCATCGAGTGATCCTAGTTTGCCATTACGATCCCAACATGAAGGCATACCCTTGTCCCTCCAAACATTGAACTTGGAATTGAAAATATCTACCTCCATTCCGACTGACCTGCATTTGTGCTTTATTTGTTGTACAAAATACCTTTTGGTGTTCACTTTATTGACTTCCATGATAATGTAGGCTTTCTCTTGAATACTTGCTTTTCTCAATTGTTTTATACTCCTTTAATTCAGAGAATTACCTATCCTTGTAACAATCATTGGCATATCTCCTAATTAAGCTTGAATCAGGTTGATAGCCTACTCATAAGTATGTAATCACAAATGATTCTCACATTTTTGTAACACTAGTTACTATATCAGCCCAAAAAGGTCTTCTTGCTTCATTCAAAGCTTATTTCCCAATTATCTGATTGTTTGGCCAATCTATTTTTCTTTGTAACCTTGCTTTAAGATCTTGATCAATATGAATGGTTGCATTACTTTTAGCTAATTCATCCTTGAGATTTTTTATCTCATAATTCTTTATGATGAGCAATTTATTTAGATTTTCAATTTCCTGATCTTTAATACTTAATCTTGGCATTGTCTCAGCTAACTCTTTTAAAGAATCAACTTTTGTTATTGCTACTTTTGTTGTTGCCAATGTAGATGAAGTTGATGGAAACATGTGCTCATTCTTTTATTTTATTAAGATTTCAATTTGTTTTCCCCATTTTCAATTTGTTTGTTTTTCTCAATTAACGAAGATAACAATCATTCTTTCTCTTTTTAAAAATCTTTTTGTTCTCACATTTGAACATGTTCCAAAGCTTGCATCCTGAGTTTTTTTTAAAGTATTTGAATGTATGTATCTTTGGATTTTATAAGAGCTTGGATTGAGGAAGAATCACTTAGGTTTACAGACAACTTGATTATGCATTGTTCCAAATTATCAATTCTCATTTGTTTTGTCCTCATTGCAACATTTTCTCGTTTTAATTAATTAGCCTATTTTCCCAACATTTTCTCTAGCTTTGAAACATTGAGGGAAGAGTTTGTTGAGCGCCTACATAAAATTTCTCATGTTTTCCTATGTAATTCCATTTCATCCCCTACATGTATATGTTTCAGATCAATGGTGAACTAGGTTTCTTTATAGTCTTATGTAGTTTGATAATCTAAGTGTTAGGTTCTAAAACTGCCATCTTCCAATGTGCTTTTTTAGAGTCCAAAGGTCAAAGCAACCTTGTCTACGATATTTACCCTTGCTTCTAGAGTTCACCATAAACATATTTCTTTAATTTTAGGTTCTTGTTTTTAATTTCTATGAATTACGAAAAAATATCTTCATATTTTCCAGGTACTAAAGGTGACACGCCAGAAGATGATGTCCCTTGTGCTATAGAGGCCATTGGTAAAATTTCCACATTAAAAGCATGTTTTCTTAATCTGAATTCTTCTATATATTTAAATCAAATGTTGAAACTTCCCCTTTCTCCAACCTTTATTTCTTTTGTGTTCTCTTTTCTTCATCTTTTGTCCGGAGATGATATTGATTGTTGAGCTTCTATGAATATTTTTTTGACCTCCTTTTCTTTTTGTTATGTTGTTTCCAGAATAATGGGTTGTGAAGAGCAACCTTTCCCTTTTCTATCTTCAATGAGCTACATTGGATTTTACTCCCGAAAAAAATTATTAGAAAACTTTTCAATTTTTGGTTTAGATACATATTTGTAAGAGGTGAGGTTTGTTATAATCTCCTATCTCATATAACACTTTAACGGTCATAATGCCCTATTTCATACTGAGAAAACCCCATTTGTTTCAACATTTCTTGAACTTCTTATAGTGTTTCCCTTGTTTTCACTAAGGTCCAACTTCTTGTTTAACTTTAACATAGCAGGAAACTTCCTTGAGACAAAGTGAATTTGATCAAAATTAAGACTATACTTAATGTATTCTAATGCAAACAATATCATTAGCAAAAGGGATAGAAGTCTCTAAAGGGGTTAACTCAACCATAAACTCCTATTTCTGTAAAATCCTTTAAAAGATACAAATCCCCTACTTTAGTATATGCATTAAGTTATAAAATTATCTTGATTTATAAAAATATCTTGGGAGGGCGATGATCATGTAGCCAACTCAATGCTACTAATAAAAATGGATTTACAAAATCAGCAAAAGTAGAACTTGGAGAATGTCTTGTCACCATTGGAGTTCAATGAATTACATAAATGTTATTACTATTTTGACCTTGAGCATGCAACTACAGATTTGAAAACTTGTCCACCTGAAAATAAAGGAAGAGATAGACTAGAACTGGTGGATACCTAAATGACTTAGTAATGACCTAAATGGAGAGTTTAAGGGTAGAAAATTTTCAAGGACAACAATTTTTTCTTTAGGGTTTAGTTTATTGTAGGAATGACTCAAGAAATCCTCATTTAAAGGCTCACTTTGATCAAACATTACAAATTTTAACATTCTTGGAATGGACGAGGGAGTAATGTAGAATAGGATTGTTCCATTTATTAAGATATTTGTCTGTTTATTATAGAAATAAAATTCAGTGCACCAAGAAAAAAGATTAGGATAAGGAAATGTCTATGATATAACAAATTTCACTAAATAATATTCTCAAACCAAATAAATATATTTTTATTCAAGAAAATTTTGAAAGGCCCACTCTCGAGCTTGTAAAGGTCAAATTCACAACGAATCTCACATGAGTCAGCCTCTCAGTCTAGGAATGGCAGGTCCTCAAAGTTATCTGAGTAGGGGGACTCAACAATCTAAGTTTTAATTATGTTTATCTTCAATTTCGATGTAAAATTAAAGATACGATCACAAAGATTTCACCTAGAAACCTACCGATGTTCACCGTGCATTATGTATAGACCGTTGGACTTTGCCTCTCATTCTATCAATGGCAGGTCCTCAAAGTTAACTGAGTAGGGGGATTCAACAATCTAAGTTTTAATTATGCTTATCTTCATTTTCGATGTAAAATTAAAGAGGTAATCGCAAGGATTTCACCTAGAAATCTACCGATGTTCACCGTGCATTATGTATAGACCGCTGGACTTACACTGGTTGAATAAGAATTGAAAAATGTTGTTGGAACTTCTCCATGGCCTAATACAATGATAATGAGACAAAGGAAATATTTTACCCCTTTTAAACTTATTTTCAACCTCTCAGGACATGTGGCTTCCTTTTAGTGGACCTTTACCCTTTATTTACATTAAGTGTCATTCTTAAGGGGGGTTACACATAAGCTTACCGTTGTCTACCAAGTGGATGCCAATTGGATTCTTTGTTGGATGATATGTATGCATAAATGTCAAGACCTTCGATTGTGTGTTAGGTCCACCACCCACCACCTTATCAATTTTCCTGCGCCCCATAGTGACATCAAAGGGAATATCGGGGGAGGGGGCATCACAACTTCCCATGAACTTCCAAAGGTTATGTGCTCCATAACATGGGCGTATTTTAAACTAAGGCGGAAAAATACAACGAATTTATTCTAACCACACAATGAAATGTTGAAAATTTACAAAATGAATTTGAAAACATGAAAATGTTACAACATCATCCATATATTAAGAGAATTTTAGAGAAGAAAAAAAAATTAAAAATTTCATAATGTCCCAGGAGCAACTAGCAACTGTAGTGCATTGTTGATCTTATATCAAATTTGCCCATGCTCATCATAGTCATGGTCGATAGCATGATTGAGAAAAATTTACATTGGTTTTGACATCTATCTAGAGTACTGGTCTATGTAACTACATGATGCTTTCATCTAAGGACTATTTTTTAAAAAAATTGTTTTTATCAAATACTTCTTCCTCTTTTAGACTTTGACTTAAACGACCATACATGTTGTTTTAAATTTTTCGTTATCTTAATAGTTTTAATAATTATCGTTCTTAATTTACTAAAAGGTACATATAGATGGAAATGCAAATGGATTCAATGGATGATATGGAATACAAAAATGTAGCTTAGAGTGAAGGGAATTATGTTATATGGAATTATACCAAAGTGTACATTTTTATGAAATTCGTTATGAAAATGTGGGTGATGAAATCATTGAATGTCCTTTTGAGTTTAGACTTTGGTGTAATTGTTAAAAAATAAAGTTGCGATTAATTAATTAATAATAGGTAATAAATAATATATTTATCTTCTTTAAAATTTGACCCAATTATTTAAAGTGGATATGAATTAATAAAATAATGTAATCACGGAAATAAAGTAGAAAACTAAGAGAAGTTTTTGTATTTGTTTGTTGGAATTCAAATAATTTTGAGCTTATTTTGCATTTGGTAGTTTTTGTTTAGTCGGTATTTAAATTCTGAACACAAAATGTGTGTTAGTGCATTGTACTTTTTTAGTGATGAAAAATAAATGCCATGGTCATAGAATTTCAAAATTTGATGGAAGTGTAAGAAAATGTAAAAAAAATACAATGCACAAGCAAAGACGACATAATACAATGAGCCAACTAAAAATTTATTTATAGAGTTCATGCACCTAAAACATGAAAAAGAAACATAGCATATAGATAAAAAGCATGGAGCACTAAACATAATTTATAGGTTGTAAAAACCATTAAACAATGATAAGTCAATATCATTATTGTTATGTAATACGAGCATGTACAATGTTGAAAAAGAATGTGAGCCACACCATGCAAGCATAATGAATTTAGTAATCAGAATAAATTACATAACCAACCTTAATATGAAACATAGGGTACAATATTACATATTACCTTAGTCAAGTATGTTTTTCTTCTTAGATTATGTTTTCTTAATCCTTGTTGCATTTATTATCAATGAATCATGCTATTGCATAGACAACTAGCTATAAGGTAAAGAATAATGAGTTTCAATATATAGCTTGTATACAAATCAACGACAGCCATAAATTGGTGAAGTATATCATTGCTCGCATCTAGGTAACTAACTAATTTGGACATTACGATTTTTAGTTAATATCTTGCTTGCTATTGTTCCTATTTTTACCTTTCTTCCAAGTTGGTATTCGAAAAGACATACTAGACACAAAAATAAATAAATAAATCATATTTACACTAAACTAACATTAGAAGTCTATAAAATGAGATGAGCTTAAAAAAAAAAGTGAAAAGGATGAGAGAGAAGAGATAGAAACAAACAACAAATTGAAAAGACATACATTTGTTTTATATGAAAGACCTTTAACAAAAGTGTCTCACATGAACTACAAATTAGATATACAAAGTGTATGACATGCAAGAAACTATGTTTCAAAAAACTTTTAGCTCTAGTTTTTGGAATGTCATGATTTAAAAAGAGGACATCATACAAGTGCAACAATTGTGTTTAATAGATATACACAATTGTTAAAGATGGTAGGTTACAAAAATCCACATGCTAGTAGAACATTTTTTTCTTTGTTTCAATTCCTTCGTAAAAGTGTTGTTTCATAGTGACAATTCTTGGGGAAATGAAAGAAAAAATATGCGCAAAGAGAGGAAAAAAGTTCAGTACTTAGTAGCAAAGGGTGCAAAGGGAAAAATGAAAAAAAAAAAATTCATGTTTATTTTTTTTTTTTATTATTGGTAAGTGCATTATGTAAGTGAACTTGCATTTAGATATGAAATGATGTCAACTTGTTTTTATGTCAACAATGATATTGTCCATTGAAATTGTAAAAGTCTCAGTTACTGAAAACCTACGTAATAGAAAAGCAGTCTCTGAGATGTTTTGTTTTTATTGTGCAAAGGATATCTAGAGAAGTTTTGGGAAGAGTTGTTGGAGGAGATCACTTGGAAGGGTACACTTTAACTTACCATATGCATGTGCAGAGGTAATGGATGTGCGAAGCGAAAGTTTGTATGGAAACCAGACATGTGCTGAGCTAAACTCTATGTTGAAGTAAAGTATGTGCAAAGGTAAAGCATGTGTGGAGGTGAAAGGATAAGTTCCACTGTTGGGGCCAAAATAAAATATTTAATTTTTAATTGTGTTTGGAAAGCTTGGATTTACACTTGGCTGTAAATGATAAATAATAAATTTGTGGTGAATAATATAACAAGAGTTAATAAATGATTATTTATCTTCTTTGGAATTTGATCTTATTTTTTTAAAGCGGATATGAAGTAACAAAATAATGCAATTATGGAAAAATAATTAATAATTTTAGGTAATAGGTTCAAGTTACTACCATTTTTCATCTAATTTTTGCTTAGCCATGTGCGGAGCTAAAGTAAATTCCATGAAATCTCTAATTCTTTTGGTTCATTGTGAGATACTCAAAGAATCATGGATAGACATTTGATGTCACATTATTATTATTTTCTACATATTTTCAAGTTGATGGGAATGAAGTATGGAAAAACTAATATACTTTTTTCATATTGTCTTTGAGTGATAACAACAAAGTTTCATTTAAATGATTTTATGCATTTCAAATTTTATTTTTTACCCTTCTTAGTGGAGGCTTCTATGAGAAGAGTACTTTTGTTATGGCATTTCCATATTACTCACTTCTTTGGAGTCTATTGTTGGCTTTAGACAACCCAAAGTAGCTAATTTGTTCTAAAGTCAATTTACTTATTTAATTAGAAGAATTTATTAAATTTGATATAGTTAATGTTGAAAGATTTCTAACGGTATTCATGCAAAAATTTACTCTCCCTTATTTGGTGGAAATATTTCCTTTTTCCCTATATTATTTTATGGGTTAGAGTTATTCCATGTGTGAAAGAAGATAGTGTGTCCAAATGTAATTCAGGATTAATACTTACACATAAACTTTTAATTTCAAAAAACAAGATTTATTAATTCTATTAACAGAAACATGTATGTGCATATATTAATTTCTATAAGCATGTGTGATAAATATCTTGCTTGGAAAATATTATTAAGTCTAATTCAATTATGGAAATAAAGTTAATCATTTCAAGTAATAGTTTCCAATAAAATTTTGTGGTGTATTTCACTCATAAGATGAGGGTTGAAGAACCAGTAATGTCTGTAATAAGGTAAGAAGGCATGGATTTCTAACATACAACAATCATAAGATATACATATAAGGAAAAGCATAAGATATATGGTAACCATAAGATATTCATATCAGGGAAGAGAGTCCAATACACTTCTCCTAGCCCATGGCCTACTAATGATGTCACTTATAATACGAATATATTGTATTATTGTTAACTGCGTTGGTTCTTCAAATTTTATGCAATTGTATTAATGTTAACTAAGTTGTTACTTCATACTATACGAAAGCAAATTGCTAAGTCAACAAAATAAATGTAATTTGAAACACATAAATAAACAAATACATATAACTTGAAACAAGTAAACAAACAGATAAAACAAAGCACAAAAAAGTGAGGAAAACATCATTCAACTTGAAACACATTGAAAATAAATGCTTTGAAAACAAAAAAAATAAAGTACAGAAAGCATAAAAATAGGATGTACTTACAATTTTTCTATATATATCTTTCCACAAGATGCTCGACTGACTATATTTTTTCTTTTTTCTGTGATGCTTCTCTCTCTACAAGATGCTCAGATGACTCCTCTATATTTTTCTTTTTTGATGGATGCTTGGATGACCTCAAAGGATTTAATCTTTGTATTTGTCATTTTCACACTTTTCTACAAATCTACTTCATAACAAGTTTTACAACTCTTTGTATGATGTTAAATCACTGATGGGATTTAAAACTCTTTGCAAGATTTTAGATGAGTGATGGGTTGTACAATTGCAATTCTACTTCTCCATGCCAAGTTTTATAGCATGAATACAAAATTTCCCTCTCAGCAATCGAGGGGATATATTAAATGTTCAAGGTGTGTTATCTTATCAATATTGCATTGTGATTCGAGCCTCAAGTCAAGTGCCCCTTATGCTCTCCCATTTTCTGGCAGCATAAATACTATTGAAAATCAACAGTGGGATTTGATCATCAATGTTCTTAAATGGCTAGAATACATTTTTTTAAATTAAATTTTGATCTTCACTCCCAGGCTTGAAATGAAAAGTCGCTTCAAGGGGGGTTTCACTAGGGGAGCACTAACATACCACATGCTTTCATATTAGGGGATATATATTGAAGAAAAAATGACATAATATATTGAGCATATAATAGGGGTTAAAGGGTTTTTATATTGGAAGATATAAAGAATGGAGCTCAAAATTAATGAAAAAATATAAAGGGGTGTAAAAAATGTTAATGTAAAAATGGATACCTACAATATCTAGTGAAAGTATGGGTTTTTTAAATTGGGAAGGTGTATTGGGTTGGTACTTGTAAGGGTTAAATAATGTGATTTTTAGAGGTATTTTCCAATATGTAGTCAAATTAAGGGTATTAATTAGTATGTAACAAATGTACGTGGTATGTCATAGGTTCATTGAGTGAAGCTCTTGTCTGTCACTTATGCTCTGTCAATTTTTGATAGCATAAATCCAACTGAATTTAGTTTTTTATTAAAAATTGGTTTGAACCTACCACTTTTTGAACAACGTAAATCCGATTGCAAATCAATAATGAGATTTTATCATCGATATTCTAATTTTTTCATTAAAAATTTATTTGAAACAAGCTTGGTGACCATTTTTTTTATTAATAATAACACATATGAAGAACTGTAGCCTTGAATAAATATGTGCGTCTGTTATGATTTTATTTCTAAATCTTGTAAAATATACAGGACCTGTTATGTTCTTTATTATTCCTTTTGAGTACATACAAACACGTGAAGTATGTATGACATGTTTTGTCACATAAATATACATAATTTGAATGTGTACTTTTATCACTAAGTTCTATTTTTATTTTTAATTGTTAGGCATTTGCCATGTGCCACTTGTCTTGCTTTTATATATATATATATATATATATATAGCAGTTGTCTATAACGTGACTTTTTGAAAGCCTTTCCGGTGGGTTTTTCCGGTCGAAATCCGGCAGGAATTTATTGGAATCGCAAGTTTGATAGCTAGTTTCTGCACAATGAAAATGTCCCAGGGGTTTTTCAGGGTGCTGAATCCAAATATGCAGTTAAAAAACCATTTTAACTGCAACAAATCAAGATTTAACCTCAATTTCTTCCGCCGGATTCTGTCACCGGAATCTCCAAAAAGTCGCATTATAGACAACTCCTATATATATATATATATATATATATATATATATATATATATATATATTATCTATCACATCTAACCATAGGTAATTAGTCTTTTGAAGTGTTTCAACCAATCAAAAAAATGGGATTTCATTTATAAAAAATAAAAATAAAAAGTAATTATTTTATTTACAATATTTTCATAATTATTGCAATTTACCTAATATTATAATAAATTATAGGAAATTCAACAAATTTTTAAAAGTCAACAACCTTTATTGGAAATGTTTACTAGAAATATTTTTTTGACAAAAAAAATATGGGAAGTAACTCGTGGTAAGTATATCTATTTATGAACTATTTACCATTGAAATTGAGGATGGGTCGAGAGCACGCAGGGGGTCTATTCGAATTTTTTTCCCACGCGGCCTTCCATGGTGGCCATGACTGAGTTTCTGGAGTTAGTCACAGTGGGTCCGAAGGCGATAGCATCTAGGGATTTTGTTTTTTCTGTCTCGCAAAGATGGCGTTGGGTGCAGGGAATGTGCGGATGTGCTTATTACAAAAGGAATCTCTGGACATCGATCCGTCACCCAAAGACCTCCTTGTAGTTTGGGGTCTGGAAGATTCAGAGGAGAACCTGCAACATTTTTTCCCGATGCAAGCAGTGTTGTCAGGAAATGTGGATAGGTCAGTGGATGCGGGAGTTAAGGCATCAGATGCCATCGGCCAGAGTCCTGGGGGAAATATAATGTGGGAAGGGCAGTTACCTTGCTCCGCTCGGCCCTCGTCGCTTGAAGAGCTGGGATCAGAGGCAAAAGTTGCAGGAAAAGAAAGTCAAAATCTAAGTTACCTGGAAAGATCGGCGGGTGGGGTTTCCAGGCGGGCTGAGGAACCAAACGAAGGCAGTTATCTACAGTCTGAAAAGCGCTCTGAGTCTTTCGAGGTTGTAGAGGGAGGAGATAAGCTGGAGGATCTGGGTGGAACCCAAAATTTGCAAGAAAAAAGTGGCAAGGCCCAGTTGTGTCTTTGGAGTGGATATCCACATAGACAGGGCGTTGGAAGCATCGGAAACCCTTCTTGTCGGCAGAGTTGGTGGAAGGAAGTTCTCGGCGGCCTTCATTAAGAAATGGGCACTGGCTGAATGGAAAGAAGCTCCAGGACAACCAGAAGAGGTCAAGATACTTGATAGAGGATGGTTTTGTCTTCGGTTTGGGCAAAAGGAGCATGTCGAATGGGTGTTGTCAAAGCATTGGAGCCTTGGGAAGAGGCCGGTCTTATTCAGGAAATGGACGCCTCTCTTTGATGCCCAGAAAGAAAAATCAGAGGAGTTTCCAGTCTGGGTCAAACTAATGGGACTTCCTATTCATCTCTGGACCGACTCGGTTTTCTCCTCAATAGGAAATACTCTGGGTAGTTTCCTCGGCGCTGACAAATCCTATCTACATTCACACGACTGGAGTGCAGCCCGCCTTATGGTAAGTTTAAATCCAAAAGAAGGTTTGGCGGGTGACATACTTTTAAAGTACCGAGGCCAAGAGTTCATCCAGACCCTGGACTACGAAAACCTCCCGTTCAGGTGTCACCGGTGCAAAGTATATGGTCACCTGGCTCGGGATTGCCCTCGAGGTCATCGTAGACGTCGAAGGCAGAGGAAAAATGGTTTTAAGACAGAGGAAAAGGAACAAAAGAAGATCACTGCTCAGAAGGAAGAGTTTCAGTCCAAGGAGGCCGAAGCTCTGGCAAATATCCAGGAGATAGGATCGGAACCTATGGAGGGCTTTGGAATATCTCAGACTGAGGTGATAACGAGTGCTATTGTTTCAAATCAGCTCTCTGCAGCTGGTGTCTCAGCAGTCATTGCAATGGAAGAACTATATCAGGCTTGTCCTCCCTCCCCTAAACTCTCATCCCCTATCTTATCAAGCGCTTTGCATGTGTCGTGTAGTGGTGAGTTAGATCGTTTATGTCAACTCTCAAAAGATATAACAGACTCGAAGAAGGGCCTAAACACAACTGACAGTGTTTTAATGTCGGTTCCATCTCCCCTTCCTCTGGCTCCTACGCATTTCGGAGATGGAGGACGTGAACCTCATTACAATCTAAGGCCTTTAGCTACCAGAAAAGGAAAAGAGCTAGTTGCAGGCGGTTTGGCAATAGATGAGGTGTCCATAGGCCCAAAGAAGTTAAGAGGGAGGAAGTCAGACTTATCGAAAGCCAAGCTGAAGGCTATCATAGATATTGCTGGAGGAAAGCAGTTGTCACTGCCAGGGGTGCTTAGAGCAAAGCAATCACCTCCCGAAGGTTTTAAATGATTATTTTATCTTTCAATTGCAGGGGTCTTGCTAGTACCCCCAAAAAACTAGCTCTGAAGGATCTGGTTAGGGTGAATAAGCCTGACATCCTCTTTCTTCAGGAAACGCTTGGGAAAGGAGATGATATTATAGGCTGTCTGCATAAACTTTTGCCGGGATGGAGTTTTCATGCAGTGGATGCTTCTGGGCACTCAGGAGGTGCGGCACTGGGGTTTAATGTGAAGGTAGCGCGTGAGATCTCATCTTGGGGAGCAGAAAATGTTTTGGCGGTGGAACTCTATTCCAACGAACTCTGTATTCCTTTTCTTTTTCTAAATATCTATGGCCCTAATTCGGAGTGGGAGAAGTTCTGGAACTCTTTCTTTGCGAAGTCCTTTTTGGCGCACCCAAATCTTATTATTGGTGGAGACTTCAATTTCTCGTTGGGCCTGGCTGAATCCTGGGGAGTTAATGCTAGAGCGGACCCCCTCTCTGCTTTCATTCATCAGAAATTGGCCTTATCGCCTCTTGTCGATGTTAATCCATCAAAGATGCGCCCCTCTTGGAGCAATCGCAGGATTGGCGATGATTGGATTGGGAAGAAATTAGACCGCTTCTTAATAAGCGATCTGCTGACGGAGAAACTTCAGGCGTTTAGGCATTGGGTTGGAGATGGTGGCCTCTCTGATCATTTCCCGGTTCTTCTGGAGGTGAAAGGTGATTTAACTAAGCCAGGTATCCCTTTCAAGTTTAACTCCTCTTGGCTTTTGGATGCATCTTACATTAGTCTTTTTCATAAAACCTGGAGGAAAGCTGTGGAAAGTGAGAATGAGAACCGAAGTCAGTTGTTTATGGAAAATTTATTAAGGATGAAGGCCGCTTCAAAATGTTGGGCTCATCAAAAGAAGCTAAAGGAGGAAGAAATAATGCAAGCGGTGAACGCAGAACTTGCCCTTCTTGAGGATCCAGACAGTCAGGGCTATGGCACGGGTGCATCGCGCTCGAGGATACATGAGTTGGAAATGGAAAGAAGGAGAATTCTGCAGATGAGGGAGCAAAGTTGGCGTCTAAAAAGCAGAGTGATCTGGTTACAGGCAGGGGATGAAAATTCCAAGTTTTTCCAGAATTATGCCAAAGGGAGAAAAAATACAAATACAATATGGGAAATGAAGAAAGAAAACGGTGACTTAGCACTCTCTTTTGAAGATTTGGCTACTGAAGGGGTAAACTATTTTAAACACCTCTTTAAAGCCCCAGGTGAAGCCACAATCGCAGAAGTTATAAGGGTTGCCCAGATTTTTCCTCGGTTCATAGAGGAGGAAGATAATGAATTTCTCATGGCACCTATTTCAAAAGAGGAAGTTGCAAGCGTCCTCAAATCGATGCAAAAAGAAAAAAGTCCCGGCCCGGACGGCTGGACTGTTGAATTCTTCCAGCATTTCTTTGAATTCATTGGTGATGAGTTAGTGGAGGTGGTGGAAGAATCCAGACTTTCAGGTTCTATCTATCAACCCTTTAATGCTACATTTTTAACTCTCATTCCCAAATCTGATCTCCCAGGTTCTTTTGCCGATTTCAGGCCCATCTCTTTGTGCACCTGTGTTTATAAAATTATTGCTAAAATCATTGTTGTCAGGATAAAACCCTTCCTTTCTAAAAATGTTTCCCTGGAGCAGTTTGGCTTTTTAGATGGTAGGCAAATTCATGAAGCTGTGGGAGTTGCTCAAGAAACGCTCCACAGTCTCAAAGTTGGAAAGAAAAAAGGAGTCATTGTAAAAATAGATTTATCGAAGGCTTATGATAGAATCAGCTGGATGTTCCTGAGACTCTTGCTGACTCACCTGGGCTTTAGCTTTGAACTTGTAAGATGGATTATGAGCTGTGTCCCGTCTTCTTCCATAGTTGTTCTAATCAATGGAGCAGCCTCTAGTTTCTTCAGTCCTGAACGTGGCCTACGCCAAGGCTGCCCACTATCTCCCCTCTTGTTTCTGTTGGCAGCAGACGGAATCAGTCGTTTGATCCATGAAGCAAAAAGTCAAGGTTTATTAAAAGGAATAGAGGTTGCTCCAAATTTTTGGGTCGCTCACCTTCTCTTTGTGGACGATATTATACTCTTCAGCAATGGTAGCCTTGATGATTGCAGGATGCTTAAGAGGATCTTGGACCTCTTTTTGAAAGCGACTGGCCTCTGTATAAATGAGAGAAAATCTACTATTACCTGTTCAGGTCTGGCTAGAGAGGAGGTGCGTCGGGTGTCCTTGGTTCTGAACTTTGAAGTTAAAACGCTTGAGGATTCTTTCAAATATCTGGGGTTCTATCTGAAGCCAGATAATTACAGGATAAAAGATTGGCAGTGGATCCTTGTAAAATTGGAATCGAAATTGAAGCATTGGAGCCACAAGTGGCTCTCCCGGGCAGGTAGGCTTGTTTTAATAAAATCTGTTTTAATGGCTATTCCAGTCTATTGGGCGAGTTTGGCTTGGGTGCCCAAAGGTATTATAAACTCAATTGAAAAACTTTGCAGCAGCTTTCTGTGGGCAGGGTCTAAGTCTGAGAGAGTTACCCCGTGGATCGCATGGGACAAAATTACCCGCCCTAAAGAGTGGGGGGGATGGGGTATAAAAAACCTGGCCAATTTCTCCCAATCCCTTGCAGCAAAGATGGATTGGAGGATCATTACAGCGGAGAATCTATGGACTACACTGACTAAAAGGAAATATATAGATGTTATAGACATTTTTGTGCCTTACAGCTTTGAGCATGAAAAGTCCATAATCCAAGGGATCCAAAGTCCCTAAAAGTGTTGTTCCTTCCCCTAAAGGAACAAGGTCAACCAATGACAGCTTCTCCCAGAAGTTCTCCACCAAAAACGACTCAGAACTAGTCAAATCAGGATCAATTCAGAAGCTCCACTAGCTGCCTGCGTTGCAAAGCACCCAAATACACTATCTAAGTGCGTTGCAACGCACTTGAATGCACTACCTAGGTGCGTTGAGTGGGAAATGACAAGTGGCAGAGTCATTCAACGAGGTGGAGAGACAATGGAAGCTTCCAGAATCTTCTCCAATGACACTTGCCTCACTGAATTCGACCAAGTGATGAGTAAGAGGCTCTCAGTCTCCAAGTGGAAGCAAGAACTGATAGAGAGAAGCCACAAGTCAAAACATAAGCTGACTCATCCTCTCTGCTTACATCTATATATGGATCCCTCATCCCAGAGATCCAGAGGCTGGAATTTTGTACTTTGCAGAGAATTGTTGTTGGTTTGAGATTGAAATTAGTACATTGGGTGATTTATGCTTTGTTGGAGGTGAGGAAGGGATTCCTTTGTTGGGAGGTAGATGCTGGATCGGGACTCACTTGGTTGTATCTCCTCTTGGACTTTCTTATCATATCAATAAAATTATTTGAGTTTCTCCTACATGCTGTGTATCAATGATGTTTTGTTATATTTGCATGTTTAGCTTAATCTGATCCTAAGATTTTTATGAATGTAAATCTATATCTTCGTGTAGTTTCTCTCTTCTGTGATCTTGCAGGAATTCGGTGAAGCTGGGCCGGTAAGGGAGCAGGGAGCTGGGAGCTATTAAAGAGAGGAGCGATTGGATCAACAAACTAGCGAAAGACACAGGTTAGTTACATCCTTCCTCTTCATTTACATTTCATAAAGAAGAATACTCAAGTAGTTTTCCTTGTTTGTTGCTAAGGCACTGTCACACCTTAGAGTGGGATAGGGGCGTTCTGAATAGATACTTTTCCCAACAACAGAATGGCGACTCTGCTGGGGAACGTATCTAGTTAGTTTATTTGTGTTTCTATTGTTGTTCTTCTCATAAACTTAGGAGTGGCGAATCGAACTGCATTTGCCATTTACAAATGCAAAGTAGAGATCTGCTACTCTAGTCCATTCACTGGGCCTGTTTATGATCTGAATAGCTGATCCACAAATTCTCTAACTGCCCTTTGTGATAGCTCTTAGTCCTCCTTTAAATCATCCCTATAATTGTACCTTACTGATAGCTTTTATCCGGCCAAAAACCATAGATTAAACTGCAAACCGTGACCCAGAACCCAGAGAAAATTCTCATTTCTGCTTCAGCGCAGGCTCTGTGAAGAGGTTCTGCATTTCAACGCAGGTCCCGAGAGGGCTACCTGCGCTGCAATTCAGTTTCTCTGTGCAACAGGTGCGCTGATCAGCCTTTGCCCTGTGCAACTGTGGTTCTTTGCTTCATTTTGTTACGTTTTATCTCTGATTTTTGCAGCCTGTTATCAGTGTGTGTACCTATCTGAAAACCCCTTTTCTTTGCCTTAATTCCGCCTCAGTTGTATAAAAGAAACTGTATTTGTTTTTGTGTATTTGTTACATCATTTGCAGTTTCCCATTACAAAAGTAAACTAGTCATACTGTCGCCCTTAGATCTAGACCTGTCGTAAGTGTCATTTTGATCTTAGGAGAAAGTTTGTTTGCTGTTGACAGTTGATTGCGCTTTTACTTTTGTCTTTTGGTTTGAATTTGTGAATTTCTAGTGTCGAAACAAGTGTTTACTTCAAAATCACAAAGTGTCGTAATCGTCTTTTTGATTTCGAAAAGAAGCTTGTTTGTGTTTTTCACTTGAAATCGAATTCAAATTTGTACAACAACTTTCTTTTTAGGCATCAATATTAAGAAAGTGAAAACAAATACATGCATATGTGCATTTGCATTTTGACAGTTTGTATGATTTGATTTAGGAAAAGTGCATTTACAGTGTGCTCTATGCTCTTTGAGAAAAGATTGTGTCTTTCTTTTCCCCTTGTAGCTAGGATTTTCATTGTTGAAAAGAGATAAAAGCTTGCTTATCATCTTTAGACTGCAATTAGGAATTATATCTACATCTCGTGGTGATCCAAAAAGGAAAACTCCTAAGAAATATCAACCTAAAATAAATTGAATGAACTTAACAACGCTTTGTAACTTAACGCACAACATAGAGGTCTAGGCTAGAGACGTGTTCCGGCGTCGTAAAATCTGGTGACTGTCGGCCCCACTGATGGTTGGGTGATTCCTCCTGAGAGACAATAAGTGCCAGTACGGATTCTGCTCCCACGTACCGTCGAGTATATATTGGGAGACCCCTATAGGCATAAAACCTTTATCCATAGGAAGCCGTGTCGACCGCCCTACTAATCGCAATGCACTGAACACAGCATTCGGGAAGATTGACCACCCGTACCTTAAAAAGTATTCTGCGGTTTTGCGATTGGTTTGGCACACCCTCTACCTAGAACTCCAAAGCAGTCCCTTTCGTTCCTTTTCAGACTCCTTAACGGAAAAGGTCCATCTGAGCACTTGTCACTTCAGGCTCATTAAAAATCGAAGGAGACTAGAGTCATCTTTTGCTTTTTCTCGACTTTTTAAAATTGAAAAAGCAAGTTGTGTCCAAGCGTCGTTAAAATTTATTTTAAACGGAATATTCATACCCTTTTTCCTGCGTTGATCTTTAGGTTGAGAAAATGGAGCCTACCAACCAAGGAATTCCCCTTGGTGGAAATCCTAGTCCCTTCTCCTCTTGGGGAGATGTTGGTGCACCCCATATGGCCACATTGTCGCTTCCAGGACTAACAATTGGCTTGCTAGTCTGGCTCTTCTCGACCAATGTCGTTCAGAACACCACTATTCCTGAACAGTCAAATCAGCAATTAGACCAGTCCAGAGTTACCCACCAACCTTCCACTTCCTCTAATTCTTCCTCTCCTCCTTCCTCTTCGCTTGATGGGGCTGGCAAAGCCAAAAGTCAAGTTCCTAAGGAGAAGAAGGAAAAGAAGAAGAAAGAGAAGAAGAAGAAGGAGCCAAAAGCGACTGGGGGCAAACGAGTGTCGTCTAACGAAAATCCACACACTGCACTGACCAGGCCTAAATCGCCATGTGTCATTTGCAAGGGAGACCACTTTCACAGAGATTGTCCCTGCATCCCTCGGATACTAAGGGACTGGTCTCCCCGTTTGCACAATCCGGTGGCGTCAACCTCTGATAGCCATGTTGAAAGCACACCGTCAACTAGCGAAAGTGAAGTCCCAGGACAAAAAGGGAGAGCTAGATCTCCTTGTAAACTGTGCGAAGGCAATCACGCCATCCACCGTTGTCCCTTCTTAGACGAAGCTAAAAGAGTTTTGGATGATCGTCTGGTTTCACCGTTACGACTCCCTCCTGGATATAAAAAACTCTTGCCAAGTCCTTTGTTAGTTGAGAATCTAGCTGGCCCGCTCAAGTGGTCAGCTGAAGCGCCGGTCATTGAAGATGAACCAGCTGAATCCATAACCGACGAAAGTCAAAAGGTCGAGGCGGCAGTTGACCCGGTCTTGCCTTCAGAGGTTTTATCTTCGAATGATACAGTCACTGAGGAGAATAAGGATGACACCGTCCAAATTCTCTTCATCAACACAGACTCCGACGAACATGGGGGCAACCTACCCATTCCTTTATCGCAGGAAGGAAGTTCGTCAAAGCCGTACCCAGCCGTCTACTCGATCCCACCTCCAAGCAACCTAGTTGTCTCCTTCGACTGGAATCAACTAGGCAGACCCCGTTTACTAGCAAGCATATCATTCAGAATTATCGTCCAAATATACAGAATGGTCATGGCTGGCACCATCATTGATGAGGGGGCATCTGTGAGTATCCTTTCCTCTATTGCTTGGAAAGTGCTTGGTTCGCCATCGCTTTTGCCTGAAATGAGAAATCTGACAGGCTTTGATAAAGGAACCAGTCGACCTTTAGGGATCCTCCCCAATGTGCCCATAACATTGAAAGGGAAGACCGTTCAAATGAATGTGATGGTCGTTCAAGGACCCTTGGATTATAACCTACTCCTTGGACGAGACTATATTTATTGCATGGGAGCCATCGTCTCCTCACTCTTTAGAGTAATGTGTTTTCCGCACGAAGGAAGAGTGGTCAAGCTCGTGGACCAGCTTTCATTTCCCGGATCATGCATCGCAAATAGTCATATACCATCCCTAAATGGTCTCTTCACGCAAGAAATGTCTCAACCCACGGTCCGTCCTCCTGATGAGCGCGAGTAATTCGGAAGGATATGACTGGAACCCAGGGGGCATGCGTCCTGGTCTGCTTCGGCAGGAAAACTTTGGGTATAGGGTAGGTTTCCGCGGGAGAATATGACTAGTCCGTACCCCGTCCGTGATTGGAAGAGGGGTTGTTCTAGAATAAGATTCTTTTGTCAAAGTTATGTGAGTTGGCGGGCATCGTCGCTCACCTTTGTTTATCTCGGTAGACATCGCCGAAGAAGTGTTTTGTTTGAAAGATTAATGGAACAATCTTTGGGTGACCTGTAAGAGGTAGGCCTCTCTCGGTAAAACAATTGTTTTGGCGGAAGTGAAGTAGAGGTAACCTTGAAACTCTGCTTTATACCTGGGGGCATGCAAACCTTTTGGAGTGCAAGCAAGGGGCGGCTATTTATTTTTAAAATTTTTAGGACCTCTAACCCTTTAAACTCATAGGATTAGTCATTTCCGAACTTGCATAACGAAAGGATGCGGGGCATAGCTTTGTAAGGCGCAAGCTCCATAAAAAATGGCATCTTACATGAGACATTCTTATCATATGACTGGATTAATCGAGCAGTTTTAGCACATAGTTCATGCTCGTTAAAAAATAAACATGAGATCGAGCAAGTGTTTCAATCCGCGTTTAAGCTCGTTAAAAAATGAACTATCTTCTGGTAAATAACCACCGTGAATGTAACATTATCAGCCATTAAAGCTTTGGTCGTGTTTGCACCGCCACCTCCACTTTTCCATTAGCCGATCATTCACCTCCATTTGATTGTTTACCCATTTTGAGGAACAGCTGCGAAGAGTGATTTCACTAGCCATCCTTGTGACACTGCCGTGCTTGGAAAATTCCAACCCTTACCTGGAATCAGCTGCTACCCTTTTTATCACTCGTTCCTCAAAAGACGAGTCTTCTTTAAGCTCTTTTCATCTGACTTGTAAAATATGAAAAGATTGTCGAGTTTTAGCCTTCCAGCTCGTTAAAGCGACAGGAAGAGCTATCCCTCCTCTAGATTTTAATCTTTTTGGACCTGAGGGATTATTGCACAAAAAGATCGAGCGCTTGTTTTTTTCGGCTCGTTAAAACTATCGAAAATTCATCCCTTCTGTATTGTTTTATACTTTTTCGGACTTAAGGGATTAGATGACGAAAAAGGAATTCCGGAGTTAACTTTACGTACCTTTTCAGACTCTCTAAAAATGAAAAGGACCAAGTTATCTTTGTCGTTAGACTCGTTAAAAAGATTAATAGCGACAAACTTGTCTTTAGACGAGAACGAGTTTCACTATCGCTAGGCTCGTTAAAACATAGCGATGGGTTTGCCCGAATGGCAAATTATAGAACAAGCATATGTTATCCTCCTCAAGCTTGACAAAAATAAAGAGGTACTGGTCAGCAATGACTGGGGTAAAATTGGGAAGAAACTCAAAGAACCTTTATTGGTAGCAATTCGCTCTTGAACATGACACTTCCACTCCGTGCCTGAGTCGGGTTGGGTTGTTTCATTCACCGGCCACATCACCATGGTCTCGCCATACCATCCACCTCTGGGGTAAATGCTACCAATCCATCATATAAGTGTCGCCGATATGTTCAAGAGAAGTCATCCAAAGAAGTCACCCGTGTCCCATCCACTACCATACATTATACTTCATTCTTTCATGACCGCCACCCTGAACCATATATCATCAGATCGTTTTCACCTCCATCAAAATAATTTGCTCCGTTCCGTGTCATTGATGTGGGATACATCAAGGCCCTCCTTTGACGGATCGCTTCTTGTCGACATCAGCTCATTATCCAAGAAGTTGATCTAGGAACACCCCCTTCAGTACTTTGAAGCTTGCATGCCTCAATGGCAAGTTTCTCACTTCCGGCGATAGGTATACATCAATGACCTTCGACCGAAAGATTTTGCGTGGTGTTCGACGCCAAGTCCTTTATTCACACCACGTGAATTGTACTGCAGTACCTTGAGGGTCATCATCCTTATCAGTGATTCCTCTCGCGCTTGTTAACAGTTTACATCATTGACTGGTAATCAAGCGATGTCTTTCCATGTTCGACTTCAAAACATTTCTCACATGGATCGACTTGTACTTAGAGTGAAGATCGGATGAGATTGAAGACCCCGGATCTAGTTTCATCCATCCGGGCTGCGATATATATTCAGGAAAAATAAAGACATTGACATGTACAGCATTGCAGAACAGATAATCATCCTACCAAAAGGATGATGATTTCATCAGAATCATCAGTCTACCATCAGACGATTGTCTATCCTATGTACATAAAAATGAATTTATAAAGCTGAGCATGGGAATGCCCGCCTCAGCTAGATCATGAAAACAGTATGAAAAATAATGTATTGTATTGTATCTTATTACAGGTCTCCTCCCAGCATTGAAAGAACTTCGGATCCTCCTAATAAAGCATTTCACCCGATAAACGGCCTCATACTTTAGGGGGCAACTGTTATAGACATTTTTGTGCCTTACAACTTTGAGCATGAAAAGTCCATAATCCAAGGGATCCAAAGTCGCTAAAAGTGTTGTTCCTGCCCCTAAAGGAACAAGGTCAACCAATGACAGCTTCTCCCAGAAGTTCTCCACCAAAAACCACTCAGAACTAGTCAAATCAGGATCAATTCAGAAGCTCCACTAGCTGCCTGCGTTTCAAAGCACCCAAATACATTGTCTAGGTGCGTTGCAATGCACTTGAATGCACTACCCAGGTGCGTTGAGCGGGAAATGACAAGTGGCAGAGTCATTCAACGAGGTGGAAAGACAATGGAAGCTTCCAAAATCTTCTCCAATGACACTTGCCTCACTGAATTCGACCAAGTGATGAGTAAGAGGCTCTCAGTCTCCAAGTGGAAGCAAGAACTGACAGAGAGAAGCCACAAGTCAAAACATAAGCTGACTCATCCTCTCTGCTTACATCTATATATGGATCCCTCATCCCAGAGATCCAGAGGCTGGAATTTTGTACTTTGCAGAGAATTGCTGTTGGTTTGAGATTGAGATTAGTACATTGGGTGATTTATGCTTTGTTGGAGGTGAGGAAGGGATTCCTTTGCTGGGAGGTAGATGCTGGATCAGGACTCACTTGGTTGTATCTCCTCTTGGACTTTCTTATCATATCAATAAAATTATTTGAGTTTCTCCTACATGTTGTGTATCAATGATGTTTTGTTATATTTGCATGTTTAGCTTAATTTGATCCTAAGCTTTTTATGAATGTAAATCTATATCTTCATGTAGTTTCTCTCTTCTGTGATCTTGCAGGAATTCGGTGAAGCTGGGCCGGTAAGGGAGCAGGGAGCTGGGAGCTATTGAAGAGAGGAGCGATTGGATCAACAAACTAGCGAAAGACACAGGTTAGTTACATCCTTCCTCTTCATTTACATTTCATAAAGAAGAATACTCAAGTAGTTTTCCTTGTTTGTTGCTAAGGCACTGTCACACCTTAGAGTGGGATAGGGGCGTTCTGAATAGATACTCTTCCCAACAACAATAGACCCATTATCAACGCTAGATTGGATCCGACTGCCGCAAAAGTCGTCCAAAAATTCCTCGGTGGTCTGGAAAGCAGTGGTCGCTTCCGTTTATATCATTGAGAAGGGGTTGGCTTGGTATGTAGGAGATGGCACTCAGATCCGCTTGGGGCGCGATCCTTGGATTGGCTGTTCTGAGGGGTTTTATCTATCACAAGATTTGGTGGCAGCTTTAAAAGATAGAGGATTATTCACTTTAAACCAGGTTGCTGATCCCAGGGCCTCTTCCATTTGGAATCAAGGGTGGCTTAAAGGTCGAGACTTAGATTTGAACGAAGACAGGTGGGAGGAATGGGACAGGTACATAAGGGATCTCGTCAACTCTTCGGTGCGGCTTTCTGACTCTCCGGATGAGTTAAAATGGGTTTTTGCTCAGAATGGCTCATATTCCCCAAAGGAAGGTTACAAATGGATGATGTCTCAAAAGGGGTGGGAAATTCCGGGCTGGTGGGCTAAACCTTTATGGAAGTTAAAAGGACCTGCTAAAACGAAACTTTTCTTCTGGTGTGTCCTTTTCCAGAAAGTTCCTACGTGGGATTTCCTTCAAAGAAGAGGCAGAATTGGTCCTGGTAGATGTCCTCTGTGTAAAGACAGCGATGAAACTGCCCAGCATTTATTTCTCTTTTGCCCTTTCAATTCTAGTCTTTGGGCAGCAACGCTAAGCTTAATAAATGTTCCTCATAGATGGGAAGGGCAGGGACTCTTAGAGGCCTGGCAGAGCTGGTGGAACACTTCATTAAATGAAAGGGAACGATCCATTCCTTTACTCATTACATGGGGGACATGGCTGGCCAGAAACCTAGCCATTTTCAAGGACTCTGCTTTCCCTATTGGAAGACTTGCAGCTGAGGGAGCGGCCATCTATGAAAGCATTCCTATTCCTCAAGCTCCTAATTCCTCCAGAGCTGTTTGTCAAGAAGTCATTAGACAATCTAGGCCGTGGGCTTATTTTGATGGGGCGTCGGATATTAATGGTCGGTGTGGGGCTGGCTTGATCATACATTTATCAAAAATGAAGATTCTTAAAGCCTCAGTAGGTCTGGGACAGGGTTCAAATAATTTTGCCGAATTGAAAGCCCTTCATCTCCTCCTCTGCTGGCTTATCCTCTGTGATGTGCGAGAAGTTCAGCTTTTTGGGGATTCCATGAATGTGGTTCAATGGTTCAACGGGGCTCATCGCTGCCATAATCTTACTCTGCTTCCTCTGTTTAAAGAAGTTTCTCGGCTCAGAAATTGTTTTACGGAGATTTCTCTAAGTCATATATACCGGGAAAGGAATTCTGAAGCGGATCGTCTTTCTAAAGAAGGAGTAGCTCGTGAGATGGGGTCGTGGACTGTCTCGGAGGTTGATAATGGGTCTGTTCGGCCTATTGAACAACCCATTTTCGCTTAATCTCTCTTCACGCTTCCTCTGTCCCTGTATATACTTGTGTGTGTTTTCGTTTCTTTTTTCCATGTCTCCTTCTCTCATTTTTCTCCTCTGCCTTTTTCTTGGGCTGTCTTCCCTATCTGTGGATGCCCGGGCAGTGGTTCCAGTTTTCTCGTAGCGGTTTTCCTTTTCCTCCAAGATACTGTGGATGGTTTTTGTTGTGGATCAGCGTATTCATTTTTGCTGGTGGTTAGGTTCTATCCCCTTGCGGTGGCTCTTCACGATTTTGCTGCGGGGCGATAGGACGGTGCTCAATTGTTTTGAGTGGCCTGGGAGGTTCTTCCCTCCTGTGACGGGATCTCTGTCAGAGAGCGTTTTTGATTGCTGAGTCTCGCCTATTTTGTTGGCGGTTTCAGGCTGGGCGTCATACTTACATACTCTATGTAACCCTTTTTATCAATAAAAGGTTGGAATTTTTTATGTGGAAAAAAAAAGTATATCTATTTACATCTTATTCCTATCAATTTTTTATCTAAAGACTTTTAAATTATGTTGGGATGTAACTGATGGTAAATATGTTAACTGATAGTAAATATGTTATTTACGTGAGTATGAACTATTTTCAAAGATTTTATTTTTTGATGGTTTTCATGCAAAGCTTAAGAATGAAAAATCACTACGTAAATATCTAATAATCATGCTTGAATATTTTTTATGTGTAAATCATGCTTGAATATTGCAATCATATCCATAAATTATAATATAAAACATGTGAGACAATTATCCACATAGCGTTATATAATGAAAATGGACCTTCAAGTTATGGTCCAATTAAATGTTTGAAAAATAATTTTTTTGATAATATTAAAAAAAAAAATTATTTTTTAAAGTTAAATATTATAAAACATTGGTCAATGCTACATGGAAATGAATTGTTAGAATTTTTCCTTGGTGGGGGTTATATATATATATATATCTTAAAAAATAAATGAAAGAAATTATAAAACATCTAACAGTATGTATCATCAAACTTTTAATAAAAAATAAAAATAAAAATGCGTATGAGGCGTAGAATAGATAGTAACAAGGTGTTTTGTTAAGGCGGTCCATGGTGAAAATGTCATTGATTTGAAACCTCATAGGAAAAAATTCAACCATCGTAAGGGTTGGTGTGCCCAAGCCACGTCCAATAGCAAAGTTATGAACTTAACGAGAACCATACTGAATTTTCTTTTTTTTAGAGGTCGCAAAAAAATATGATTTTCATGACGATTTTGAAACGTGTTGATCCAACATCCAATTTTTTTTTGGGAACATATTTTTTACACTTTAAATTTTCTTATGTGTTAAGTATGGACTTTTTTTTAATGTTAGTGATTTTCATGTCGATTTTGAAAAGTGTTAATGCAACGTCAACCCTCTTTTTTTAGGGGTTTATTTTTTATGCTTTAAATTTTATTATGTATTAAGTATGGATATTTTTTTTAAATGTTGGTGGTTTTCAAGTTGGTTTTGAAAATCATTTATGCAAGAAACCCTAAAAAACTTGCCTTTAAAAGATTGATTCAGTTAGAATACCCTGAGGTTATTTTCTTAAAAGAAACTATGGGGGGAGGGGATATTATCTCTACTTTCCTTGAGTGATCCTTACCTTTCTGGAATTTCATTGGGCTAGATTTTATAGGTCATTCGGGGGACATTTTTTTGGGTTGGGATTCTTGCATAATTTAGGCTCTCAATTCTTGGAGTGTCTTCTTTAGCCTTCGGATGGAAGGTTTCTCTGTAGAGTTGGATTCAACTTTTACCTTTTTTAATATATATGGCCCAAATGAAGAGAGAATTGGATTTATGAATGATTTTTTTTCAAAGTTTGTGATTCAAAGAGATAATTTAATATTTGGAGGGGACCTCAACTTCTCTAGATGGGAAACTGAATCGTGGGGAGATAGGGAAAGGCCTGATGTGTTCACATAATTTTTTTCTCATCACTTAGACTCCTACAAACTCATTGAACTCGAGCTCATTAGACTAAAACCTACCTAGAGGAATAAGCAAGGGAGGAAAGAGTGAAAAAATAATTGATAGATTTTTTATAGCAAAAGCCTTGGTGCATAAGTTCAGTTTCTTGAGACAATGGGTGGGTACAGGTGGAGAATTTGATTGCTTTCCAATCCTTCTAGAACTTAAAGGCCAATATCGGAAACCTACGAGCCCTTTCCAAATGTGTGCTGAGTGGTTACTGGATTCCAGTTTCAGGACTTGTTAATTCAAACTAGAGGCATATGATCTAGGTTCCTTGCCTATAAGAAACCCAACAATTTGAAGACAAACTAAAAAGGATCAAGGGGCTCACTAAGGAATGATTAACTAAGAATAAATTCAAGGAAAGTGAGGAAATTCAAAAGATTGAATAGCTTTTGAGCACAGTTTCTGACTCTTTGGACAAAGGATTTATGGATCATGATTCTAGGGAGGAGTTAGGAAGGTTGTTATCCAGGAGAAAGGAGATTATTTCATTTAGGGAAGCTAAATGGAGATTAAAAAGTCGTTTTGTTCAGTTGGATAAAGGAGATGAAAATACAAAAAATTTGCAAGCTTATGAGAAGATTTGGAAAATGGAAGACCATATGGGCGAAGAGGTCTCAAGCTTTGATGGCCTAGCTAAATTGGGTAAAACATACTTTACAAATCTCTTCTTAGGTCCTACATATATATCAATAACTAAGATTATCAGGGTGGAAAACTACTTTCCCAGGTTTGTGGAGGAAAAAGATAACCAAACTCTCATGCAGGAGGTCTCTGAAGATGAGCTAAAATTTTTCTTGTCTAGATTTCAAAGGGAAAAAAGTTCGAGCCCGGATAGGTGGACTATGGAATTCTTCATTGAACTCTTTGATTTGGTGGGGGCGGGGCATCTCTTAAAAGTGATAAATGAATCAAAATCAAAAGGAAGAATCCTTCCAACCTTTAATTCAAACTTAATTGCACTAATCCCAAAAGGTGACAATCCTTCCTCTTTTGAGGAATTTCATCCCATTTCCTCTTTGTAATTGTATTTATAAAATAATTTCCAAGGTGATCACTCAAAGAATCAATCCCATCTTATCAAAGGCAATTTCCAATGAACAATTTTGGTTTCTTGAAGGGAGACAAGTCCATGAGGCGATTGGAGTCGCACAAGAGGGCCTTCATAGTATGAAAACTCTAAAACGGATAGGATAAATCATAAAAATAGATCCTTCCACGTCATATGATCGATTGAGATAGATCTATATACATCTCCTTCTTACTCATGTGGGATTTTAAGTTCCATTTATAAACTGGATTATGAGTTGTATGATGTCAATTTATTTTGCAGTTCTTATAAATTGTGTGGCATCCCATTTTTTCATAGTAGATAGGGATCTTAGACAAGGATACCCCTTGAAGATCTTAGTAGGATGTTGAAGGATGCTAAACATAGAGGTGCTTTCAAAGGAGTAAGTGTCACTCGTGCCTTCGCTATTTCCCATCTACTTTGTGTGGATGATATACTGATTTAAAATCTAAATATGATGTTGAAGGATGTTATTTAACATAGAGGTGATTTCAAAGGAGCAAGTGTCACTAATGCTTTGGATATTTCCCATCAGCTTTTTGTGGATGATATACTAATTTTTTGAATTGGTGAGATAAGGGATGTGTAATCTCTTCATGAAATTTTGAACCTCTTTAGTAGGGATATTGATATGGTTATAAATGCATTAAAATCTAATATTACAATGCATAATATGGATCCTCGGGAAATCAAAAATCTTAGAATTTTTTTTACTTTTGAGATTATAAACTTTGATTCAGGACTCAAGTATTTGGGTTTTTACTTGAAGCCCAACTGCTATATAAATGAATATTGGTCTTAGCTCTTGGCTACTATAGAAAATAGACTTTCACAGTGGTGCTATAGATGGATTTCAAGAGTTTGGCGTCCAGTATTGGTTAAATAGGTACTTGAAGCAAGTCATGTGTATTGGATGTCCTTAGCATGGATGCCAACGGGGATTCTAGCAAAGGAAAGAAGGATTTGTTTAAAATTTCTATGGGAGGGGACATATCAATGTTTTGTATTGCCATGGGTTAAATGTTCATGGATTGCAATTCCCAAGAGCATGGGGGGCTAGAGTTTAAAAAATGTTTTCTTTTTATCAAAAGAACTTGCACCAAAATCTAGGTGGAGGCTCCTTACCACGTCCAGCCTCTGGACATATGTTGTCACATAGAAATACATTAGGTCAAATTCTCTGGAGGATTGGATCAAGTTTCCTAATAGAGCAAGAGGTAGTATATCAACTATATGGATGGTTCTGTTAAACTCTATTGATTTAATCTATTATGGGCTTCCATGGATGATGGGGAGCAAGGACAGTCATTTTTAATCTAAAAATCTCATTACGTATCTTCAGGATGAAGGTTTTACTAGACTCAGTCATATTGGTAACCCTGCAAACAAATATGTGGGCGTAAGGATGGCTTAATTTAGTGGAATTGAATATTCTTGAGGATTTGTATGTAGAATGGGGTCAGTACTTGGATGCCCTTATTCGAGCTCACATCATATTGTCAGACCATGAGGATGAGGTTGTTTGGGCCTCCTCCCCTCACGGTTTATACACTCCAAAGTTATGATACATTTATATGAATGCTAGAGTTCATTTGGCGGAGCCTGAATGGTGGTGGAGGGCAGTTTGGAAGGAAGAATGCCCTCCGAAAGCAAAGTTGTTGTGCTGGTGTATCATGGCGAATAAGGTGCCTACTTGGGAGGTGATGCATCACATGTTCGAGTGTGGAACAAAACACGTCATGCATACTTCACATGTTTAATTTTTTTTGTGTAAAAAAAATTATTTTAGCTTTTTTAGTTTAGTTGTTTGAGATTTTTTTTCGTTTATTTTTTTATTTTCCCCCTCTTTTTTACTTTGTAAAAAAATTGTGCTTGAATTTTTCTCCTTATGGGTTATTTTTTGTTTCTTTTTTCAAAAAATTTATACTTGAATTTATTTTTTTTTGTTTTTTTATAATGTTTTTATGTTTGAATATATATATTTTTAATGTTTTAATTATTTTTTAGTTTTTGTATATTTTTCTCGTTTAATTTTAATTATTATTATTTTTTCTTTTAGTTGCAAGTGTTATGTCAATTCTCAACTAGCAACCCAAACTCACTATGTGTCAATTTGATAGTTGATTTTAAAGTTTTTGTTACATGGATCAAGTCTACTTCCATTGTGTGCCAATTTCAAGGTTGGTTTTAAGGTTGTATCAAGTCTGCCCCCACTGCGTGTCAATTTGATGGTTGACTTTTAAATTTCCGTTGTAATGTATCAAGTTATATTAGGTTAAGATTTTAAAAGAGTTATACTTTTAGCATTTAAATAAAATACTCTTGGTATAATGACTCTCTGATTTAGATATTCATTTTTTAAGTTTTTCTTAGTCATGATACTTGGATTGTTGAAAAATGTAGAAAAAAATTCTCAATTTTATTTTGCCTTGATTATATTGAGAAAATTTGAATTTCTACATTAGTAGACAACTTGGATGCAGTTAACTTCTGCGACATGGTTTGTGTCACTCAGTTTACTCAGTAAACTTGAGTTCGAGGAGTTAGAGTTCAGTTAAGCATGCGTGATTGCTAATTTGTAACAATCAAGGTCACTTATCTCAAGTTGTTTTCAGTTAAACTAGTTCCAATTGTTGGAGGAACTTAGAGTGGAAGGTGAGTTGTGCAGTGGAACTTCAGTCAAACTTAGTGATCATCTAGTTAACGGATCAATCATCCAAAAATAGCTCGTGCATATAGAGAATTCGAGTTCCCCAACTGTGGTGGATATTCCAAGGCAGTGTAACATCAGTTGTAGACTAGTCTTGAGTGTATGGGTGTTGCATGCAGTAATATGATCAACCTTGGGAATTACGCAATCCATTTTAGATAAATTCCTAAATAATAGGGGCCTAATTTCTTAAGTAATTGCGCAAGGAAATAGGGGCTCAAGTAGAGGCATAAATTAACTAAGTTGGGGTCAGAGCTTCTCAGTGAGCAGAGAGATAGGTTATTCACTTGCAAATTGTACTTAGTTGAGCAGAGCAATTGTAATACATCTATATTCATGAGATTAATGCAAGCAGGCATTGGGATTTTTAGTAGATTGTTTTCCCCGGAAAAAATATTGTGTGCATGTGTGTTATTTCCTATAGCATGTCTAAGATTTTTGTTCTAAAGTGTGAATTGAATTCCGCAGATTAGTAGAGTAGGTTTGTGTCTTGTGATTTTGGTTAAACATTAGGGGAATTTTGAGGTCTAAAATGGGCCTCTTAAGGAAATTATAAAATAATAGTGGAAATAATAAAATAAGATTATAATACATCACCAAGATTTAGAAGGAAAAAAGAAAAAACTATTTTTTTAACTCGTATTTTAAACTTATCTCCATATGGGTTTATTCACATTTCGGGCAGAAACACTCGTTGGATGCAAAATTTGATTCCTCATCCAAGGAGTACCCATGCTGCATACTTTTGATGGACCTTGCTACAAAAATAATGAGAAATACGTGAAAAACATGATTGCAATCACATGTTTTCATGTATATCTCATTTTCCGTGTAGAAGTGTCCATTAAAAGTATACAACATGGGTACTCCTTAGATGAGGAATTAAATTTTTCATCCAACGAGTACTCCCACTTGAAATTTGAGTAAACCCTTAGGGCGATAAGTTGAAAATATGAGTTGAAAAAGTAGTTTTATTATTTTATTACTTTTTAATATTTTTACTTTTTTAATCCAAAAATGGTGAATCATCCCCCATGGTTGATATCACCATCTTGATTCCTATTGGTTTTTATAAATTTTATTTTGGTTGTACATTTTTCTTAGGATGCCCATGTTAGACCTCAAAATTCCCCTAATGAGTTCATGAGAAGTTGCAAATCTAGACCATAATTTCTACATGGTATTAAAGAAGGATTCACATTAGAGAAGGAATTTCAAAGTTATTTCTCAGGAGGTTAGAATTTTTAGTTCAATGTAGTAGAATCTCGTTGAAGCTAAGAACATGACCTTCAACGGGATGAGGCTAGAGTATGCCTTGGAAGGCATCTCTAATTTCATCGCATGGAGGTGGTATTCGATGATAATGGATTGCTAGAATACATCAAGAGAGATGTTGCAAAACCAATAGAATCTGATGCCCAAAACCATGCTCAGTGGAAGAAAAATGTAGCCAAGGTGAGGAGAATAATATTGGAGTGAGTACGAGACCACCTTGTCACCAATCGCTATGGGAAAGAAACTCCTTATGCAATGTGGAAAGCACTGACAGATCTATTCCAGAATAGTAGTGACCATAGGAAGCAGACGCTCAAGGATAAACTTCAAAATATCAAGATGCAGAAGAATGACACTATCCCGCAGTGTCTAAGCAGGTTCAGGCAAGTTCGTGATCAGATTGCAAGAGTTGGTGTTACTATTTCAAAGGATGAATCAATAATCCTAGCCCATCTGGGCCTTCCCAACAGTTGGCAGAACTACCAATATTCGGTGAATGAGAGGGAGAAATTACCATATTGGGAACACTTATGGTCTGATTTGGTACAGGAGGAAATAAGGTGGAATACCAAAGATGAGACTTCATCCAAGGGAGAGGATGAAGAAAACTTTTCATTGGCTGAAAATGGAAAGAAATGAAAAGGGAAGAAATCTCAAACCAAACTAGCCAAGGGGGAAAGAAGAAACAATTGTCCAAACTTAAATGCTTCCATTGTCATGAATTTAGGCACCTATGTCACGAAGTGTCCACACAAAAAGGCAGGCAAGAAGACCTCAGGAGGAGTAGCAGGTTTACCCTTACCACATGCATGGTGAGCACCGTGATGGGGAGCATGTGGTACTTGGACTCTGGTGCCTTGTTCCACATGATAGGGTGTAAATATTTTTTCAGTGACCCGGAGGAGAAAGATCTCCATATTCACATCGAGTTGGGGGACAACGGAAGGTACAACGTCGTCAGGATTGGTACAATCACCTTTCAGAAGGAGATAAGATCCCCTCTCAAGCTCAAGGATGTCTTGTTTATTTCAGGCCTAAAGAAGAATCTCATCTTTGTTGCAGTTTTGGAAGACGGTGGTTATGATATTATCTTTAGCATAGGAAAGCATTCCTAAGACATAGCCACGTGACAGGTGAAGCAAATTGGGGTTCATGTGAAGAACATGTATAAGCTAGACGAGGAAGATTGTGCTTCATTAAGCACTAAGGCGAAGAAAGTGAAAATCTACGATGTCGATGAACTTTGGCATAGAATACTTAGCCATTTGCATCATGGCAACTTGAAGATTATGAAGAAAATAACCACTAGCCTCCCTAAAGGAGCACTTGAGAAGCAGGATGTATGCAAAGGATGTACCTTGAGGAAGTACATGATCAGGACAACAATGCACATGTTGTCCTAGAAATGATCCACTTTGATGTTTGTTGACCTTTATCGACAGCCTCCCTACCAGACAAAAATATTTTGTCACTTTTATTGATGATTTATCATGGAATTACTCGATCTTCTTCATGCAAAAGAAAAATGAGACATTCTCCAAGTTCGTATAATTCAAGGCACTGGTTGAGAAATAAATTGGCAAGAAGGTGAAATCTCTTAGGAGCGATAATGGAGGTGAGTGCGTGTTGAATGAATTCAAGAATTTATGTGTGAAAGAAGGCATTCGACGAGAGTTGACAACACCCCACAACAACAGAATGGGGTGGTTGAGAGAAATAACCGTAGCATTGTGGGCATAGTGAGGGTGATGTTGCATCATTAGGGGAATTTTGAGCTCTAAAATGGGCCTCCTAAGAAAAATGTACAACCAAATTAAACTTTATAAGAATCAATAGGATTCAAAATGATGATGTAAACCATGGGGGATGATTTACCATTTTTGGAGTAAAAAGGTAAAAATATTAAAAAATAATAAAACAATAAAACTACTTTTTCAACTTGTATTTTCAACTTATCTCCCTAAGGTTTTACTCAAATTTCAAGCAGGAGTAATTTTTGGATGCAAAACTTAATTTATCATCCAAGGAATACTCATGTTGCATACTTTCGATGGATCTTGCTACAAGAAAAATGAGAAATACATGGAAAAACGTGATTGCAATCACATTTTTCATGTATTTCTCATTTTTCTTGTAGTAGGTTCCATCGAAAGTATGCAACATCGGTACTCTTTGGATAAGGAATCAAATTTTGCATTGAAAGTATGCAGCATGGGTACTCTTTGGATGAGGAATCAAATTCTCCATCGAAAGAGTTTTTCCGCTCGAAATTTGAGTAACCCCATAGGGAGATAAGTTGAAAAATTAGTTTTTTTCTTTTTTCCCTCTAAAATTTGATCATGTGATCTAATATTATTTTATTATTTCCACTATTATTTTATAATTTCCTTAGGAGGCCCATTTTATACCTCAAAAATCCCCTAATGGACCAAGGCCTACCTCTGCATTTGTGGGTTGAGGTATGCAACATAGTAGTCAATTTGCAAAACTGAAGTCCTCATCGGATTCTTAGTATGATTACACCGGAGGAGGCTTTCTCGAGGAGGAAGTCGGATGTGTCGAACCTCAGGATTTTTGGATCCTCTATTTACTGCCATGTCTCCAAAGAATCAAGGAAGAAGCCTGAGCTGATAGTAGAGTTGGGGGTATTTGTGGGTTACACAAAAACTCCACAAAACTATCGTGTGTACTTATCATCCCTCATAATGACAATTGTGTGAAGGGATGTAAATTTTTATGAGGAGAAATTGATGTGATGATCTCTTGAGATGGAGCTTAATATCCCACTAGAACAGGAGCTCTTATTTCCAAAGGATGAGCCTCAAGAAGTTGTGGAGTAGCCACAAATTGAGGAGCATAGAGTGGAGACATACACTCAAGCAGAACCATCCAGAGAAAGTAGGAAAAGGATTAGGGAAGCAAATGCAAACCTCTATCATATCTTGGTAGAAGGTAAATTATTTATTATTGTCTTATATGTTGATGATTTGATTTTACCTGGTGATGAGCAACTAATCAGATCTTGCAAGGAGAACCTTGCAATGGAATTTGAAAGGATTTACATGGGGCTCAGGCACTACTTCCTCAAATTGGAAGTATGGAAAGGTGATAGAGAACTATTTGTGTCTCAAGGAAAGTATGCAAATGAGATACTACAGAGATTCCACATGGAGAGTTGTAAACCCATGGAGACACCTTTAGTGACCAATTAGAGGAAGGATTCCACTTCAGGTGAAGAAGTGGATGCTACCATTTATCGGCAGCGAGTGAGTTCACTAATGTATCTTATGGAAACACTACCAAATATGTGCTATGTAGTCAACCAATTGAGCCAAGCTATGGTTAGGTGAGCCAAATTATTTTGGAAGGCAGTTAAACATGTTTTACAATACCTCAGAGGCACTACGCGATTTGGACTATGGTAAAAATGGACTGAGGGAGTGAAGTTGTGTGGCTTCACAGATGCAGATTGGACAGAGAGTCCATCAGACCAAAAGAGTACATCAGGTGGAAATTTTCAGTGTTGGGTCCATAGTTGTTTCCTAGTACAGCAAGAAGCAAAGATATGTGGTGCTCATCTCAGAAGAAGCAGAATATATGGCTGCAAGTCAAGCAGCATGTGAGGCGATCTGGATGAGAAAGATACTTGTTGGAATGTTTGGTGAGATGATGGATCCAATTGTGGTCTACTGTGATAATCAAAGTTGCATCAATCTCTTTGAGAATCTTGTATTTCACGATCAATTCAATCATATAGATATCAGGTATCACCATTTACAGGATTGTGTGTAAATACAAATAATGTTGCTACACTACATTCTGATAGAGGAACAACATGTTGACATTTTGATAAAGGCTTTTTCAAGGGGGAAGTTCGAGGTTGATAATCCCTTTCTTACTGAGAGGGAATGTTGAAAAATGCAACAAGAAATTTTCAATTTGATTTTATCTTGATTAAATTGAGAAAATTCAAATTTCCACATCCGCAGATGCAGTTAACTTGTGTGACATGGCTTGTCTCACCCAGTTTACTCAGTGAATTCAAATTGGAGTTAGGGTTTCGTTAAGCATGTATGATTGCTAATTTGTAGCAATCAAGGCCAATTATCTCAAGTTGTTTTCAATTAAACTAGTTCCAACTGTTGGAGAAACTAGTGGAAGGTCAACTGTACAGTGTGACTTTAGTCACACTCAGTGATCATCCAGTTAATTGATCAATCAACCCAAAATAACTAGTGCATGCAGAGAATTTTAGTTCCCTAGTTCTGGTGGAGATTCCAAGGTAGTGTAACATAAGTTGTAAACTAGTCTTGAGTGTACATGTGTTGGATGCAATGAGATTATCAACCTTGGGAATTGCACAATCCACTTTGGAGAAATTTATAAATAATAGGAGCCTAAATTTTCAAGGAATTGCACAAGGAAATAGGGTCTCAAGCAGAGGAAAAATTTGACTAAGTCATGGTCAGAGATTCTCAATGAGGAAAGAGAGATTATTCACTTGCAAGGTGTGCTCAATTGAGATAAGTAAATGTAATACATCTTTATTCATCATATTAATGCAAGCAATCATTAGGGTTTTTAGCAAATTGCTTTCCCCGAAAAAAATATTATGTGCATGTGTGTTATTTCTTATTGCATGTCTGAGATTTTCATTCTAAATTGTGAATTGAATTTCATAGAGCAGTAGAGTAAGTCTGTGTCTTGTGATTTTAATTAAATCTTCCTGAACAGTTGCAAATCTACACCATAATTTCTACATGGATTTAATTATATAACAAAAAAATGTCAAAATTTTAATGTTTTTCAGAGTCAATGATCTTTTATCTTTAAAGCCATGGTTGAAAAATGTCAAAATTTTAAAGTTTTTCAGATTCATCACATTTATCTTTGATGCCACGATTGAAAAATGTTGAAATTTTTTGGTTTTTTTAGATGTGATATTTATATTTCACGTTATCATCGAAAAGTATTGGAATTTTAAGGTTTTCCGAAGTCATGATATATATTATTTTATGTCATTTCTATAAAATGATGAAATTTTAATCCCAAAAAAAATGTTGATGCAACATCAAGACCTTTTTGATTTCACAATGTTTTTCATATTTTCGCAAAAATTTTAGATTTTAGTGCTATCTTTATCAAATAAACATTTTAACGAGAAAAAAAAAAATCCTACATAACGCATCATGTCACAAAATAGCTAAGCTTTTTCCCTGCAAGAGCATTATCTAGAAGACTTTCTTCATACAACATAATATATATTCTCAAACTTGAAAAATGAAAAATATAATATACTACATGTCTAATACATCATATTATCTAAGAGGCTTCTATAGTTGAGTTCTGAATAGTGATATTTCAACTTTGATTCCACCAATGCTATTTTTAAATCTACATTTCAAGTTTATATAAATTTTTGCTTTCCACACCATATAATACCATACATGTCATACAAATGAAAATGTATATTACAATACACATACATAAATTTTATAATCTACTTTTTGTACCTTCGAAAACATCTACTCTTTCAATTAACAATTTAGTTTATAATATACTATGGAAAAAACTAAATTAAATACAATACAATTCAAAAATTCCAAATTTAGAGCCATGCTGTGTGAACATACCTGTGCATAATAATAAATGTTTGAAACAATATAGAAATTACAAGTCTTCAACTCATAGAAAACCATTAAAAGCCATTAACCAATTTTATAATTATAATAATAATAAGAAATCACCCCTTTGGTCTTGATTGAGTGATAATTAAATTCCACTGAAGACATCTTGATTTTCTTTTTCAAGACCCATTGTTGTTTTTTATGTTAATTTTAATTAAGGCCATCAAAAATTATAATCAGTGGAAGTTAAACTCTGAATTTCATAAAATTCCCCTCTGTAAAATAAAAGAGCGAGGATCACAACAATGAGTACATACATCTATGGCAATAGGACGCCAATCTCACATTAATTTACAGTTAGAAACATAACCGTCTGATCTCATTTCTTGGCCTTCTTTGCTGCAGGCACCACTTTCACATTAATTTACAGTTAGAAACATAACTGTCTCATCTCATTTCTTGGCCTTCTTTACAGCAGGCACCACTTTCTTGGGCTTTAGAGGAGCCGCCCTCTTTATAGCCTTGGGAGGCTTCTTGGCGGCAGCAAGCTTCTTTCCAAGAGCTTTTTTCTTCACAGTTGCCCCATTCTTAACAGGCGTTGCTGCCTTCTCTACCTTTTCAGTAGATGCTGCAGGCTTCGGCTTGGAGACCTTTAGCACCTCAGCTACTTTGGCAGAGGTTTTAGCAGGCTTCGAAACCTTCTTGGGGCCAGGCGCCACCTTGGGCTTAGCTACAGGGTTATTGGCCAGAGATTTTAGCTTCACAGGCCTGGCGGAATTTGGCTTCAACTGCTTCTTCAACTTCTCCAAAAGCTTGAAAGAGTTCTTGACCTTCGTGAGCTTGCCAAATTTGGTAAGATTTCTCAGCTGAACTGTTAGCAGCTTCTTGAAATTGGTAGGGAGTTGGGACCGGTACTTGCTGCCGATATAAGCTGCTATGGCATACTTGCTAGAACCGGTCCTCTCCTTTAAAGAAGTAATCACTTTCGTGATCATCTACAGAATAATAGCAAAAATAAAATGAGACCCCTACGTTCAAAATGGAATGTGAATATATATATATATAAGAGCCGAGAATTGAAACCTGGAGATAAGTAGAATGAGAAGGTGGCAGTTTCAATCCCTTCTCAGCTTCTTTTCTTTGTCAACATTGTTGACTACAGGATTTGCAGTTGTTTCACTTGAAGCCATTGGTTTATATCACCAAATTATTGAAAAACTACAAAAGCCTCGACACACGAATCGAAAATGCACAGGAAAATATCGAGAATCACCGCCCAAGGTCGGCCATCAAGTCACCGGCTCATTTTTCCACCATGCAATTCATCAGACAGATGGGAATCGCCCACTTATCGTCCCACGGGTTGAGTATTCAAAGCGGGATTCGTTCTCGGTCATTGAAATGCACCACAAGAAAACTTAGGTTGCTCGCGATTGCGAAATCTTAGAACCTTTACATTTATTATTTTAAATAATTATTTAAATTACCAAAAAGAAAACTTCTTATCTTTGTTATGGTTGTGTTGAAGCGTATCTACTTACCTAAATGAGGAGGTGAACCTTTCTTTGGTAGGAGGCATGCCTTTAAATTCGAAGGTTTCCTTTAAGGTTGTTTAAACCTTTTTAATTATTATTTTTTAAAATGTATGAAATTGTTATTTTTGAAGAAAACTAATAAACAAATAATACACACTCACACTCATAAAATAAATATCAGAAATATAGAAAAGCTAGACATGGCGGAACATGCCTTAGCCTTATTGTATTCCTCACATTCTCATTATTAATCAATCCAATCCAATGTACAAAGAATGATAATAGTACAAATAAATACATGAGGAAGTTGGTCTTAATATAGTACGTCTATCTTGGACACTATGGTTGAGAAAATATCTCAACAACACACTAATCTAGGAGCCTAACTAGTTGGAGAGAATCTCTCAACCAACTAAGCCTAAATTGACTCCTAACCATGAGGAACAAACTCAATCTAGAAAGGTAGGATTAAATCCTAACTTTCATGATTTTAATTAATTTAATTATTTGGACTTAGGATTGTTTTTAATGTGAGAGTGAAGGCTAACATTTACCCCCCCCCCCCCCCCCCAATGATAAGTCCAAATTAAGAACCAGGAACCATATTCGAAGTTCTCATGCTGAAATTGTTGATGCTCAGAAAACATTTGCCTGAAAAACCGCCAAAGCTAGATGCTGAAAAAACTCAAATCTAAAGAAAACATGAATCAGCTGCATGTCTGATTCATCTCTGAATGTCTCTTGACAACTCCATCATGTGCCAAGATGCAAAAGGATCCATCTGTCCTTTCCTTACAATCAACATCATTTGTCCACTGACAAAATATTGAGAACGCCCACTGGTTGATGACATTGAAAAACAACTCACTGTTGATTTTGTTGTGTTTGAAAACTGCTCACGGCTGTCGATCGCCCACTGGCGAAGTTTTTGATGCTCACTCGCTGATGAAAAATGCCCACTAGCTGCTTTGTTGATGTTGTCGAGACTTTCAGTATGACAAACACTGTAAATTTCATTGACATTTCCCCCCTTTGTCAGCTAAAAGGAGAGACAATCTTCTTCAAATTATCTCTAAACTCCCCCTTCAGGTGTAGGAGTGTTTCACTGGTATACTCCCCCGTTCAACTGCACAAGAGTACCATATTCATTTTTACTGTTGGTTGCATTATGTGTGAGTGAATTTGATTGTAAAACTTATACAATCTTTTGACCGTGGATGACCATTCCCAGGGATCAATCCATGAATAATCGATCTTAAATCTGGTTGATTTTTGTTGTTTGTTGCATTGTGCTGATGAATGATTTGACTTGCCACAATGGTGACAAGGATGGAGATCAAAACATTGATCTTCCAGATGACCGATTCTTTGAAAAGGAAGGCATTTTGGTTTGACTGCAACTTCAGTTTGCACACATGTATGTTTTCCTGCAACTTTCTCATGGCTCGTTGATGTTATTTGATTAAGAAACCTTGCACTGACAAAATTAATAGGCCTTGAATAATATGGGATATGAAATTTGGTGTCATCTTTGTCATATCCTAAGTCGATTTCTATTACTTTGGATTTCTTCCACTAGCTTGATGATTGTTTTAGAAGAAAGTTGAATTGTATCAAGGACCACTTCGACATTTGAAGTTGGTTGGATCAGTCACTTGGAATCAACATCGGTATCTTCATCTGTACGGATGAAATACTTGGAAACATCACTCTTCTGGTGCAACTCATCTCTTTGAAGTTGCGACTCTAGTTGAAGGAACTCAATTTTTTCATGTGCTTGTTATAGATTCATTGAAATATCAACAAGAGTTGCTTTGCTAATTTGTACCATGTTTTCAGCTGTTGAGAGGATCAAATTGTTAATAATCTTTAATAACTGAATGCTTTTTTCCATGTGAACTCGCTAGAACTCATGCTCGCTTGCTTTTAATACTTGCTACATTTTTATAACTCGCTCGCTTGATATTTGGTTGATTGTTGCACGCTCACTTGAACTTGTTTTAACAATTGATTGTTTGAACTCACACTTGCTTGCTTTCACGCTCACTTGATGACGATCGCTTTGCTTGAATACTTCACTAACACTTTGTGGTTTCTTGAATGTACTCACTGAATGTGTTGATTTTAAAAAGGAAGGGTGTCGAACACTGTCGAAATGCACCCAAGAGACAAATGACAAGTTCAATCTTGATGACTCAGTTGAAGACTTACTTGACTTAATTTATTCACCTTAACAATGCAAATTAGGGTGTCGGTTACAACCGAGAATGCACCCATACAATTCAGTTAAAAAATGTTTATCTGCAAGTAATACAAAAAGTGTTGATGATGATGATGTCGTCTTGGCTTGAAATGCTTGATCTTATAGCATCCTTAACTTGATTGCTATGATTACATGATGTGAAATGTGCTTGCTTGGAAGATCATCTTATCAAGTTGATGATGTGACGCTTTGTGCTTGTGTACTTTAAGCTTGATTACAGGAGCTTGATTAAGCGTTCTTATACTTGAGCTTGCTTATGTGCATGTAGTTGTTAATTTGTTGTGTGTACCATATTAGAAAGATACCACATGAAGGTTAGTGTCAAAACTAGACACAAAACAAAAACAATATCAAGAATCATGTGCCATCACAAACATACACATGGTGTACCTAAGATCCCCTTATTCAATTTCGAGCGGATCTAGGACACAATCACCACCAAAAAGATATGTTTTTATTTAAATATGTGAATACATCAACCTTCACCTTCACAACATCATGAATGAAATTTCTCCAACAACGAGAATGCCAAGCTCACAGTCCCTTGAAGCAACTTGTCTTCAAAAATAAAAGTATACTCTACTAAAAAACTTTCTTCAAAATACAACAATGAGCTTCCCCTTTTAAAAATTTTCACTTATCACTCCAAATTTAAAAAAACATCTTATCTCTCCAAAATAAAAAAATTTAATGCACCGGTCTCCAACGCAAGCTCATCAAACATAACTTAGATAATCTACACTTTCAATCTCCTACAACCATCTCCAATTAAATATGATATAAGCAAAGCTTTTGAATTGCAAGTATTTTCTTTCATGACAGATACGGAACACCATATGGGCAATGAGCTATCCCAAAACATTTGGCTATTCATGAAACTCCAACGGTCCATGACTTCATGAACTATTGAAGAATTCACGCCAACGTCCTCCATAAGTCCAGCTCCCAAATACTTTACTATGCAAATACTTGGCCCACAGTTGTCTGCATTCAAAATTCCATGAGCCAATCTTTTTTTTCAGCGATCGAATGCAGGACTCTTCAAAAATTGCACGACTTAATCCCCAGCGTTATAAGCCACAAATTTGTGTGATGCTCCAATCTCACACATTGTTGCACACAATATTCACACGTCGAATCTATAGGTTGCGATGTTTGAATTTTTCTTCTTCAAATATGGCACACAATGATAAAGAAATAAAAACTAGATTTCTTGATATTCAATATCTAAGTGCAGAACTTTGAAAATGACAAGAGAGCATGGATTCATATTACTGCTGAAGTAAACTAGCTGGCACATAAACTTTAGTAATATCAGTCTTTAGTAAGGAAGCACATCATTTGAGCATATAGAGGAACCTGACTTCTTTTAGAAGTATGAAAGGGTCTTCAAAATGAGAGCAAATATACACCAGTAGTTACGACACCTTCCAGGAGAGACCACATATACCCATGAACCATACCCATACATTCCAGGTATGTCCAGCAGAGCTATAAGGGACGACGTTTACCTTCCATTCAACAAGCAATCTAACAAGTAACTTGTGGCCCCACGGTAGCAAAAAAGGAAATAACAATTTCAGATTTCTGGTGGTTAACAAATTCTTTCAAATCTAGATGATTAGCGGAGTGGGGTGGACACAGAATGTGCTTATGCCATGGTTTATCCAGTCCAATGACTTGCTGTCAAATTCAATCAACTTCCCTTCCAAATCAATTGTCTCCTTTCTTGTAAATGAAACAGAAAAAATCAAATCCCAAAATGGACTACGTGAATAGACAGCAGATGAAGTGGCAAACTTTACACATGAAAAAACACCAGATCAATGTGGATTAATGTAAAAACACCAGATGAAGTGGCAAATGTTACAAATGAAGCCATAGTTCATGTTGTTCTTCCTCAGATCAACACCGATCAACGTCGTGCCTCTCAATTTTGCCACTACAATGCAGTCAATTCACACGGCACTTACTCTGGCGGGGGTGAAACACACGAGCCAACAAGCCAACCTCCCTCCAAGCAATGGGGGAAATTCTATGCTCACAACACTACCGTCCCTTGCTCCCCATCAAATGCCAAACTGCCGTTAACAAGTGTTTGCAACCACCGTTCACCATATTTGCAAGGCTTCTCCGTTAACTAGTGATCAAGCTCACTCCAGTTCAACTATCAAGCCCTTAAGCCCATGTTTAGCTCTAACTAATTTCATTGCATCTCTGATACCAATTGAGGAAAACTAATAAACAAATAATACACACTCACACTCATAAAATAAATATCAGAAATATAAAAAAACTAGACATGGTGGAAAAGGCCTCAGCCTTACTATATTCCTCACATTCTCATTATTAATCAATCCAATCAATGTACAAAGAATGATAATAGTACAAATAAACACATGAGGAAGTTGGTCTCAAGATAGTGCGTCTATCTTGGACACTATGGTTGAGAAAATATCTCAACAACACACTAATCTAGGAGCCTAACTAGTTGGAGAGAATCTCTCCACCAACTAAGCCTAAACTGACTCCTAACCATGAGGAACAAACTCAATCTATAAAGGTAGGATTAAATCCTAACTTTCATGATTTTAATTAATTTAATTATTTGGACTTAGAATTGTTTTCAATGTGAAAGTGAAGCCTAACAATTTCAATAAATCATTGTTATTTTATTGTATTTTTTGGTACTAGGTTCAGTTTAGATTGGTGCTAGTTTTTTTTATGGGAAGAAGAATGATTAATCTACAGTGAGATGTTATTGCAAATATTGTGTGGAGGTTTGGTCAAGCCTACACTTTTTTTGGGATAGTTTAATTTTTTCAAAGGGCTTCCATCTTCAACCTTGGGATGCTTAGACTTTCTTTGGGATAGTTTAATTCTCCCAAAGGGCTTTTCTCTTCAGGGACGTTATCATTGTGTGAGGCTCGGTCTAGCCTAGACACCCCTTGGGATATTTTAATTCCCCCAAAGTGACTTTCATCCTCAGTTCCTCTCAATTGAGCTTAGACACTCTTTAGGATAATTTAATCCCCAAAATGACTTCCATCCTTAACCTCTCTCCATAAAATTTAACCTTGAAACCTAAAAAAATTAAACTCCACTCAAACTAAATAATCTACACTTCATAAATTCCAATAAATCACTATTATATATTATATATAGAAATATTTTTAATTAATTAAATTTAAATTTAAAATTTTAATTAAAAAAAAAAAAACAAATGTAAAGCAAAACTTCCATAAAATTCATTTCCTTATTATCTTTATCTATCCAAAAGTCCATTTCTTAATACCTCTTTCCTATTTAAAATTTTAACCCTTGTTATATTCATTAGTGTAATCTTTCCCATTAAAAATTTTAACCACTATTATATTCATTAATGTAATTTTTGTTGTCTTCTTTAATGTTTAGAAGTACAAAATCACTTCAAAGGATGTTATTAATGTTATGGGACAATATTAGTTAATGAAATTTTCATGTTATTAATTAATATTTTATAATTTTGAAGTATTTTGCATTAAATTAATTATAATATAAATTTAATATTTTATAATTTTGAAGTATTTTGTATTAAATTAATTATAATATAATTTTTTTATTAATATTTTATAAATTTTAAATTTTTTAATAGTATATTTATGATGTGTGATTTTTAATATTTATATTTATTAGTTTAGATTTAATTTCAGATTTATAGAGGGATTAAATTTCTCAAGGTACAAATCTATTTTTTGAGCACTAAACTTAAAGAAAGATTTACACTCTAGAGATTTGATCCCTCTTTGAGCACTAAACTTAAAGAAAGGTTTGCACATTTAGAGAAGGTTTGCACCTCTAGAAATTTGATCCCTCTCAGAGCATAGATCTTATCCCTCAATGTGCAATCCTCTTTTCTGAGTACGAAACTTGAAGAAAGGTTTGCACCTCGATAGATTTGATCTCTCAAGTTTGCACCTCGATAGGTTTGATCCCTCTCAGAGCTTGATAGATCTAGGCTGATTTAATTATTAATTTTTTTTAGTTTATTTTTTCTTTTCTTTTTTAATTTCACTAAGTCAAAATGTTGTAATTATTAATTTTATTTTTTATTTTTATGTAATTTGACTGGGTCAAAAGTTTAGGTAAAAAATATAACAAGACATTACAACATCTCTTCAATACTGGGATGAAGAGTGTCACGACCCTGCGCTTGTGTGACCTAAGTTCACTGTGCGCATTGTGCGGCACCGACACAATTTCACCCTTGTAAGCTACTCTTCCCCAGACTACGCTTACCTCCAACACTTAGTTAATTTTTCGCTAAGTATTTACTTCTTTATTTATTCAGTGGAAATTACTTCCTTCAATTTATCTGACTTCAACTATTCAATTATGTGATAACCAAAACAACAATATAACATTGAAACAATGTGATATCGCAATTAACACAAATTTATGACAAGAGGGTGCATTCCCCAAAGTTGTTTGCCCCAATCTTATTACTTCTGCAAATATAATACAACGTATATTTTACAAAGTTACAAAGGCGTGGCAACTGCCTGGCCCAAACCAATAACTCGTCCACCCTGTTTATAAAATCGTGCAACTCATGTCTGTATTTTTTTTCCCAAGTCAGTTGCATGTTCTACCTGTGTGTTTTTCCCAAGTTTGACTGCACATTGACCTACCTAGAAACCCCAAAAATTCGGCCCAGAACAAAGACCAACAATATTTTCTAGTCGTGTTGGTTCACTGGGAAAGCCCCAGCTTGCCTATGCCCTTTATGTTGGGTCCTTCTTCCCTTGAATGAACTTTTGATTTTTTGCGATCTCGCAGACTTCGCGTCCTAAGATATTGCAACTTTGCCCAGTCTATGATATCGCAACTCAACCTGTTCTACGATATACTTTGTCGACTTGCTCCTGGGTTCTCGCCTTCCTTATCGCTCACATCACCCACATTGGTCACTCCCTTAAGTCACACGCTACCTCCTCATCAGTAGTTTGGCTTCCATTCACTTCGCATCGTCGTCGCTCGTTCCATCCGTCGCACCCACTCGTTGCATCGCACTGCATGCCCGTTATGCCTTGTCATTTTGTCGCACTGCCTTGGCACCCCTTGGTGTGGGCATGGCCATGGGCATGGGTCCATAAGTTGTTCGCTATAATTTTGTGATGTGTGCCCCTTGCCTGAGTTGTGTGGGTGCTCTCTACTATAGAACGCCCGCACCTCTCAAGTCAATCTCCAACGCATGCTCTTTTCCAAGTCGCCACCAAGTTGCCCTTGTCGCGTAGGTGGGCACCTTACCTTCGTGCAAGCATGCCCATCATGCGCTCTTTCCTAACTTAGTTCAACTTTTCTTTTTCAACTCTCCAAGTGACCACGGCCCATCATGGGCACATTTTTGCCTTTGTGCCAACTCGAGCCCCTAACATACTTCCCCACTTTAAAAATGTTGTCACCCTGACAACACCATCTTGACAAACTCCATCGCCAATACCAAATTTCGCAAAGTGCTACCAACTCAAACATCAATTGTTCCTGTTGCATGAACTCCTTGCCTTCATCGCACAAACCTCCATCAAGGCTCGTGACTCTATGTGGGTAAGATTCCTCAATCTCACGGTTATCAGCCACAATTCGTCGCAATCCTCCACACTGCCCCATCTCATGGAAGGTTTCTCCCACCGTATGTTGTCACCATGTGAACGTTTTCTTTCCATACCCCAACTCAAATCTGCCATGCCTCCATGCACTACATGCCCTTGTGACTTAGACTAGTCGGGTGATCAGTCCAACCATCCGTTCAAATTATAAGAATGCAGCTCCTCATGCCTTCGTTGATTGTTTCTCTAACATTTTATCACATCTTCAACTCAATCTAGAATTATTCCCGTCTATATGCATCAATCCTTTAACCAACGCTCAACGTGCCATATCTAGGACCATGAATAAAACTCCATCTCATTTACGATATGTTGCCCATCAACGATGTCAAAGGGTCAAGTCTTCACTTGCCTCATCATCTCGTCCATGTGATGCCCATGTTCATAAAACAACAGGCTCCATGTCCATCAAAAATGGCTATGTCTCATCGACTCAACCCATGCCTAAGTGCTTCCCACTAAGACACCCCCATAGTTGCAACCATTGTCCAACTCCAAGGTGTCTCTTCTCTATCACATCCATCAAGTCACTCCTCATGAACACATCTCGTACTATGCCCTAGTTATGAATCGCATACTGCATCAAAGTCAAGTGAAAATTGACCTCAGTTTCTTGACAAATTAGATATTCCAAGACCACCATCATATGACGTCTTCATCAGTTGCAACTCTCTTCAAGTCATCATTAGCTCCTATGAACCATCTTCATCCAACACTTCAGGCAAGCACACTTGTCTGGTCACAAGACTCATCGCAAGTTTCCTCATCCCTCTTCATCACATGAATGCTCTTATAGGTTGCCCGCGTCTCCTCCAAAAATGACCATGGCCTTGTTGCTCGAATGTGATCAACATCCCCACTGGTCCATTCACAAAACATCTCCATGTGGCATCTACAAGTCCATCTTGCACAACATCCTTACTTTAGCACTTCTTATTTATGCCCATATGTGACATCTCTACAAGTTCTATTGCTTGATTTCCATGCACGAAGTCTTCCATGCACCCATCTTCCACGACTTCGGTTGCCTAACTTGTCCACTTCAGAAGACACAACGCAACTTCAGCCATTGCATCCTTGCCTTCAGTCAGGTTAAAGCCCTCAGTTACCCTACCCTCATATCATTATCGTAGGCCCCTTCCTTCATCATTGTCTCCCCCACTAAAGGTTCATCCAAGACTACCTCTTGGCCTCAACGAAATTGCAATGAAGAACTCCACCCAAGTATGTGTATATCACTTCGATTTCATGTGCCCTTCCTTCGTTATGTCCATGAGTCATGTCAGGAACTTAGCTAAATCTCCACCAAGTTATGCATGACTCACTCATCGCATAATTCATCATGTTCCACCCTTGTCTTGAGCATTCACACCTTCTGCTCTAAGGTCACATATTGCCCAAACAAGTCCTACAACAATCAGAATCATCCATCGCATAACTAAAAGCAAATATACTTCAACATTCCAAGTGAAAGTCATCCATCCCATGTTCCTCTCAATTGGCATAAATGAAACCATTGTATGACTTCCATCAACAACTTCATCTCCCTTCCAAGCCTACAATATGCATGAATCTGGTCCAACTTCGATAATCTTCATCTTCCTAAGTCCTTCCTCTTTCACTCGCAAGGTCACAACATTTGTTTCTTCTTCATATTTGTCCTCATAGTCAACTGCTTCCTCCAATGGCTGCAACATGCCCAAATATGGCTTAGTTGTGGTAGGCATCATCCCACCAAACTCTTCCTCTTTTGGTTGCACATTCACAACACTTACCTCGCACTTGACAAATAGACCATCTTCTTCTTTAGTATGGTCAACAACTGCAACCTATTCAACTAAATGTTTTCCTCCAAAAGTGCCTACTTTCTTTTTGCGATGAAGATTTCTTCTTACTTCATCCTACTCCCTTTTCAATTCTTCCATTTCTTTGTATAAACACTCCACTCTTTCCCCAATGTGAAAGAGTCCACTCCTATTCAGGTCTGTTGCCCCTTCTTTATCCAATGCCCAAAGGGCCTCCCTCATCGTACACAATTTTTTTTCCCTTTTATGATTCTTTGTTCAAGTTCTTCAATAGTCTTATCACATATTCTAATGGTAGTGGCCATCGTGCCACTACCTTCAACTTCTATTAAGTGCCCACCTTCGCTAAGTAGGATCTGATGCCATCTATCATGGCTTCAGGCTCGTGCGGCCTAAGTCCACCGTGGGCAATGTGCAACACCAACACAATTTCACCTTTTCAAGCTACTCTTACCTAGATTATGCCAACCTCCAACACTTAGTCAATTTTTCATTAAGTGTTTACTTATTTATTTATGTAGTGGAAATTACTTCATTCAATCTATCTTACTTCAACTATCTAATTATGCGATAACCAAAACAACAATATAACATTGAAACAGTTTGATATCACAATTAACACATGTTTACAACGCGAGGGGGAAACTCCTCAAAGTAGTTCACCCCAATCTTATTACTTCTACAAATATAATATAAAATATAATTCACAAAGTTACAAAGGCGTGGTAGCTTCCTGGCCCAAACCAACAACTCGTCCACTCTATTTCTAAAATCGTGCAACTCATGTCTGCACTATTCTGCCCAAGTCTACTACATGTTCTGCCTGTGCATTTTTCTTAAGTCTATCTACACGTCGACTTACATAGAAACCCCAAAATTTGGCCTAGAACAAAGACCAACAATTTTTCCCAGACGTGTTGGCTCGTTGGGTGAGCCCCACCTTGCCTGTTCCCTTTATGCTGCATACTTTTTCCCTTGAACAAACTTTTGATTTTCTGCAATATTGCAGACTTAATGTCCTGCGATAACACAACTCTGCCTAGTCTGTGATATCGCAACTCAACAACAAATTGAAAAGACATACATTTATTTTATATGAAAAACCTTTAACAAAAGTTTCTCACATGAACTACAAATTAGATGTACAAAGTATATGACATGTAAGAAACTATGCTTCAAAAAACTTTTAGCTCTGCTTTTTGGAATGCCATGATTTCAAAAGAGGACATTATACAAGTGCAACAATCGTGTTTAATAGATATACATAATTGTTAAAGATTGTAGATTCCAAAAATCTACATGCTAGTAGAACTTGTTTTGTTTCTATTGCTTCGTAAAACTATAATTTTGTAGTGGCAGTTATTGGGGAAATGAAAGTATAAAATATACACAAAGAGAGGAAAAAAAGTTCACTACTTAGCAACAAAGTGTGCAAAGGGAAAAAATGAAAAACAAAATCATGTTTTTTTCTTCTTTTTTTTCTTCTTCTTTTTGTTAAGTGCATTGTGTAAGTGAATTTGCATTTAGATATGAAATGATGTCAAGCTTTTTTTATGTCAACAATGATATTGTCCATTGAAATTGTAAAAGTCTCAATTATTAAGAATCCACATAATAGAAAAATAGTCTCTGAGATGTTTTGTTTGTATTTTTCAAAGGATACCTGAAGAATTTTGGGAATAGTTGTTGAAGGAGGTCACTTGGAAGCGTGCAATTTAACTTCCATATACATGTGCAGAGGTAAAGCATGTGTGGAGCTAAAGATAGTGTGGAAGAAAGGCATGTGTAGAGCTAAAGTCTATGTTGAAGTAAAGTATGTGAAAATGTAAAGCATGTGTGGAGGTAAAAGGATAATATCCACTGCTTTGTACAAAGTGGGGCCAACAAAAAAGTATTTAATTTTTAGCCGTGTTAGGAAAGCAGTGCAAGGATTTACACTTGGCTATAAATGATAAATAATAAAGTTATGGTGAATAAATTAACAAGAGCTAATAAATTATTATTTATCTTCTTTGAAATTTGATCTTATTTTTTTAAAGTGGATATGATGTAATAAAATAATTAAACTATGGAGAAAAAATTAATAATTTTAGGTAATAGTTTCAAGTTACTACCATTTTGCATCTGAAAATTTTTGTTTAGTCATGTGCAGAGCTAAAGTAAATTCCATAAAAACTCTAATTCTTCAGTTTCATTCTGAGATACTCAAGGAATCATGGATATATATTTGATGTCACATTATTATTATTTTTTGGATATTTTCAAGTTGGTCTTTAAGTGCGTAGCAAAGTTTTATTTTCAAAAAAAAAATCCCTTTTGAGTGGAGGCTTTTATGAGAAGAGTATTTGTGTTCTGCCATTTCCAAATTACTCACTTGTTTGGATTCAATTGTTGGCTTTAGATAACCCAAATTAGCTAATTGGTTTTAAACTCACATTAATTATTTAATTGGAATAATTTATTAAATTTGATATAGCCAAAGCAGAAAGATTTCCAATGGTATTCATATGAAGATTTACTCTCCCTTATTTGATGGAAATCTTCACTTTTTCCCTATATTTTTTATGGGCTAGAATTATTCCATGTGTGAAAGAAGATAGTGTGTCCAAATGTAATTCTCGTGATTTTACAAGGATTTACACTTACACATAAACTTTTAATTTTAATTTCGAAAACAACATTTATTAATTCTATTAACGAAAACATGTATGTGCATATATAAATGTCTTTATGTCTGTGTGATAAATATCCCGTTTGGAAAATCTTATTAATTCTAATGCAATTATGGAAATAAAGTTAATCATTTCAAGAAATAGTTTCCAATGGAATTTTGCGACGCATCTCACTCAGAAGATGAGGGTTGAAGAATCTGTAATGTTTGTAATAAGGTAAGAAGGCATGGATTTCTAACATACAACAATCATAAGATGTACATATCAAGGAAATACATAAGATATATGGTAATCATAAGATATACATATTAGGGCAAAGAGTCCAATACACTTCTTCTAACCCTTGGCCTACTAGTGATGTCACTTACAATATGGCTATACTGTATCATTGTTAATTGGGTTGGTTCTTCACATTTTACACTGTTGTATTAATGTTAGCTAAGTTGTTGCTTCATATTCTATGGAAGCGGATTGTTAAGTAAACCAAATAAATGTAACTCGAAACACATAAACAAACAAATGCATGTAACTTGAAACACACAAACAAATAGATAAAAAAGCACAAAAAATCTAGGAAAATATTATTCAACATGAAACACATTGAAAATAAATGCTTTGAAAACAAAAAACAAAGTACAGAAAACATAAAAATAGGATATGCTTACAAATTTTTTACATCTCTCTTTCCCCAAGACACTCGAATGACTATATTTTTCTTTTTTGTTGGATGCTTCTCTCTCTCCCTGCAAGATTCTTGGATGACTCCTCTATGTTTTTTTTTTTTTTTTTTATGGATGCTTGGATGACTTCAAATACTTTAATTGTTGTATTTGTCTCTTTCACACTTTTCTACAACTCTACTTCATAACAAGTTTTACAACTCTTCGTATGATGTTAAATGACTGATGGGTTTCACAGCTCTTTGCAGGATGGTAGATGAGTGATGGGTTGTGCAATTGCATCTCTACTTCTCCATGCCAAGTTTTATAGCATGAATCCCAAATTTCCCTCTCTACAATCGAGGGAATATACTAAACATTCAAGGTGTGTTATCTTATCACTATTGCATTGTGACTCAATCCTGAAGTAAAGTTCCCCTTACGCACTCCCACTTTGTGACAATGTAAATACTATTGCAAATCAATATTTGGATTTGATCATCAATATTCTTAAACAGCTAGAACGCATATTTTTTAAATTAAATTTTGATCTTCACTCTTAGGCTTGAAATGAAATGTTGCTTATGCTTTATCAATTTATGACAGCGTAAATTCAACTGAATATTCAACTGAAATTAAGTTTTCTTAATTAAGTTTTCATTTGAACCTTCCACTTTCTAAACAACGTAAATCTGATTACCAATTAGCAATGAGATTTTATCATAGATATTCTAATTTTTTAATTAAATTTTAATTTGAAACAAACTTAGTGGCCATATTTTTTATTAAGAGAACGGATATGAAGAAACCGTCATCTTAAAGAAATATGTGATTTTTCTATGAATTTTTTTCTAAATCTTGCAAAACATAAAGCACTTGTTCAATTCTTTATTATTTATTTTGAGTATATATATACATGATGTATGTATGACATAAATATACATAATTTGAAAGTGTATTTTTATCACTAAATTCTATTTTTAATGGTTAGGCATATATATATATATATATATATATATATATATATATATAACCTGCCATCTCCAACCATCGGTAAGTAGCTTTTTGAAGTGTTTCAACCAATCAAAAAAATGAAATTTTATTTATAAAAAGTAAAAAGTAAAAAATAAAAAATAATTATTTTATTTACAATATATTCATAATAATTGTAATTTGCATAATATTATAATAAATTATAGGAAATTTAACAAATTTTTAAAATTAAATACATTTATTGGAAATGTTTACTAAATATGTTATTTACCTAGTCCAATTAAATGTTTGAAAATTATTTTTTTTATAATATTGAAAAATAATATTTATTTTTCAAAGTTAAACATTTTAAAATATTGGTCAATGCTAAGCTCGTATTCGTCAACATGGAAATGAATTGCTAGAATTCTCCCTTGGTGGGGGCTATGATAATATATATATATATATATATATATAAGAAATTATAAAACATCTAACTGTATGTATCATCAAATTTTTAATAAAACTTAAAAATAAAAATGTCCACAAGGCGCAAAATAGACAGTAAAAAGGTGTTTTGTTAAGGTAGTCCATGGTGAAAAGGTCATTGATTCGAAACCTCCTAGGAAAAAATCCAACCATGCGAAGGGCTAGTGTGACTCAGGACGGGTCCGATAGAAAAGTTATGAACTTAACGAGAATCGTACTGAGTTTTATTTGTTTTAGTAGTCGCAAAAAAACAAGATTTTCATGTCGATTTTGAAAAGATTTGATGCAACATCAACTATTTTTTTGGGAGCATATTTTTGACACTTTAATTTTTCTTATGTATTAAGTATGAAAATTATTTTTAAATATTAGTGATTTTCAGAGTGATTTTAAAAAGTGTTGATGCAATATCAACCCTTTTTTTTAAGAGCTTATTTTTGACACTTTAAATTTTCTTATGTATTAAGTATGGATATATTTTTTTAATGTTGGTGATTTTCATATTGATTTTGAAAATCATTGATACAACATCAACTTGCTTTTTCCAGGGGCATATTTTTTACACTTTAAATTAGTTTTTGTCTTAAGTGTGCACATTTTTTGAAATGTTGTTTATTAAACGATTATTCATGTTGTCTTCTTTTCATTTTATTCCCAAGATGTTTTTTTTAAAAGGGTTTTTCAAGTTTGTCTTTTTTTTCTTTTCTTTGAGAATTTTTTGTAATCAATTTTTCAATTTTTTTGCAAAAAAATAAAAATAACAAAATCAATATTTTGAAGTTAGGATTTTTTTATATATTTATGTATCATTTATTAATACTTAAATACACATAAAATAACTGTCACTAAAGTAGCAATTCTAAACACTGGCAGGATGGAGAAAGGGTGAAGCTCGAGGCGGTTAGGGTTTGGAGCAAGACCAAACTGGTGCAATTTTGGGGTGCAGACTGTCAACAGATGTCGTGGTCAAAGGCGTGTAAGGTGAATTTTGGCGATCTATGAAGTGGGTTGTAACTTTTTGGGCATTTTACCTTTTAGAGAAGGTTTTTACAGGGCTTTCTTATACATTATGGTGTAATTGGGGAGGAGCGGCGAGGTGTGTGCTGCAAGATGAGGTGGGAAGACTAGTTTTGAGTAGTGATGGATTTGGATTTGGTCGAATTTGGTTTGGAAAGCCCTATGAGTGGGCCTAGTTTCTCCTCTCCTGTGAATATTAGGGCTTTTGTTGTTGAGAGGGAAACACATGTTGATCCAACTGGACTCTCGAGGCTTCAGGTGGGTGCAATAAATAAGTTTGGGGGGTGTTTCCATACTATCGACCATTTAGTCGTTGTGATGGTGAACAAAAGTTGGAATGTGGGGTCATCAGCCATTGGTAGTAATTTCCTCACTTTGTTTGTTGGTATCCCTTCCAACCTCTTGGAATCAAGTCACACTGAGAAGTAGGGGCGAGGGATTTTGTAGTGAAAGAGGTAATCAAGGTTACATCTTAGGAGCTGCAGGGCCTTGGAACCCTCAATTTTTCAAGGGGTGGTGGTCTTGCAAACATCTTCAGTCCAGGTAATTCTATGTGTGGCCTGAGAGAAAGAGGTTTAGTATTTGGCCCTTTTGTCAGTATTTCTTATTCGATAGTTCTTGTGTAGCAGTCAAGATTTGAGGTGACTTTTTCCTCGAATAAGGTCTTGAATTCAAATGATACTCTCATGACCCATGTTGAAGTAGTTAGGGTGGTCGTTCGTCAACAAAAATCTAACCAGGGTGTCGATGGGGAGGAAAGACCTGAGGCAGAGTGTAGTTTTATTGAAGCCCCTTGCAGAGTAGCTCGGGTTTCTAGAAAAACCAAAACCCTAAAAAGAAAATTAGGGTTATGAAATGTGAAAGAAGGCATATTCAATATAATTTTTGCATTGGTGAAGACATGGAGATGGATAAAGCGATGAAGTAAGCCGAGAAATCCCTGGTCGAGAGGGCGAGGCAGAGATTATTGAGCGTGGAAACCTTGGAAGCTTGGAGAGATGAAAACATATCTTGAAAGGTATCATCTCCTCAATAGGTAAGATTACTTGCAAAATGGTGGTTTCATCTGTTGTTTAAATCCAAGGCAGAGACAAAGCATATTGTAAAAGAGGTATGGTTTGTGGATTTGACCCTTGTTGCTTTTAAGTTTTGGTCCCCATTTTTTTATGCCCAAAGGGAAAGAATGGATGTGATTCCCATCTGGGTTTGCATTCCAAGACTTCCATTACATATGTTCAACCATGACAACTTTATGAGTATTGGTAATACCTTGGGGAAGTCTGTGGTAGCAGACTACTCTTTCAAAGAGACTAAGGACTGGTCGGTGGCTAGAATTCCTGTCATCTTAGAGCTGAGAAATAAGTTGCTTTAAACCATGAACATTGGGAAGGATAAAGAATGGTTAATTGATCTATATTATGAAGGGATTCCCTTCTGATGCAACAAATGCCATAACTATGGCCATCTTTCGGGAAATTGTACGATGTCATTTAAAGAAAATCAGTTCCATCTTAGGCCTAATAAGAAGCAAAGAAAAATTGGATGAGTTGGGGCTTCTAGAAAGCTTGCACAACCTATGGCTAGGGTTTTGAAGGTGTCAAAGACATATATAATGGGGACTAGTTCTGATTTGATGGTTGAGATCGAAGTTCCTGGAAATGGGGTTGCGGCTCTGAGGGGGAGGAGACTATTGTTTCAAATAGGGTATAAGTCTTAGAGCCAGAAGGGGAAAAGGATGCTGGTGAATGTGGTCCTGGGGCAATAGAGGTTGGAGAGGCGAATATCCAAATTCCAAATTCTTTGGGGCCAAGGTCTCAACTTGAGGAGTGTGTGGAAATGGACATTCATCTAGAGAGAGACAACTCTTCAAAGGGTACTTCTCCTCCCTTCTCCTCTATTACTTTATGTTTCATTTCTACTCTAGTAATGGATCATTGTAGTGATTCTCAAAGTATGGAGGATATTCAAAATATGGTTACATCCCTCTCCCTAGAACAAATCACATTCCATCTCCTGATTTCCCCTGGAGGGTCTTCTACTCCCTTTTTAACCTTTGAATTGGATTCTCTGTAGAATAAGGTATTTATTCCATCCGATACAACTTAAGATCGAGGCAAATCCCCCCTTACCTGAATGGTTCTACTGGTGGATTAGGTAAGATCCCCATTTCTTTGGTCTAGAGATATAGAAGGGGGAGGAAATCACATTTATCTCTTGTAAGGCTCGGGATAAAGAAGATCTAGTCTCAGACAAGAAATCCTCTATTGATAAGGCCCTTAGAGTGTTGAAGGCCTTTGAAGTTGGTTCCCAATGAAAATCATTTCTTTTAACTACAAAGGGTTAGAAAAAAACTCTAAAAAACTTGCCTTTAAAAGATTGATTCAGTTAGAAGACATTCAAGTTATTTTCTTACAAGAAACTGTGGGGGAAGGGAATATTATCTTTGATTTCTTTGAGCGATCCTTACCTTTCTAGAATTTCATTGGGATAGATTTTATAGGTCGCTCGGGGGACATGACTTTGGGTTGGGATTCCCGCAAAATTCAAGCTCTCAATTCTTGGGTTTCTGCTTTGGCCTTGGGATGGAATGTTTCTCCATAGAGTTGGATTCAACTTTTTCCTTTCTTAATATATATGGACCACATGAAGACAGAATTGGTTTTTGGAATGATTTGTTTCGGAAGTCTGTGACTCAAAGAGATAATCTAATATTCATAAGGGACCTCAACTTCTCCAGAGGGGAAATTGAATCATGGGGATAGAGGGCAAGACCTGATGTGATCACCGATATTTTTCCTCATCACTTGGAATCCTGCAAACTCATTAACCTTGATCCCATCATGCTAAAGCTTACCTAGAGGAATAAACGAGTAGGGGAGGAAAGAGTGGCACAAAAAATTGACATGTTTTTTATAATGAAGGCCCTAGTGCACAAGTTCGGTTTCTTAAGACAATGGGTGGGTACAGGTGGAGAATATGATCACTCTCCATTCCTTCCAAAACTTAAAGGCCAATCTTGGAAACCTGTGAGCCCTTTCAAAATTTTTGTTTAGTGGTTACTATATTCCAGTTTCAAGACTCGGGTTAATTCAAACTGGAGGCGTATCGTCTAGGGTCCTTGGTTATCAGCAGCCTAGCAGTGTGAAGACAATCTAAAAAGGATCAAAATTCTCACTAAGGAATGGGAAGCTAAGAAAAAATTCAAGGAAACTAAGGAACATCAAAAGATTGAACAACTTCCAAGCATAGTATCACACTCTCTGGAGGAAGGGTTTAGGGATCATGATTCTAGGAGGAGATGGGAAGGTTGTTATCCAGGAGAAAGGAGATTCTTGTTGTTGTGGAAGCTAAATGGAGACTAAAAATTTGAGTTATATGGATGGGGAAAAGAGATGAAAATACAATTTTTTTCCAAGCTTATGCGAAGAGTTGTAAAATGGAAAATACTATTTGGAAAATGGAAGATAATTTGGGCAGAACATTTAAAACTTTGATGGCCTAGCTGAACTGGTTAAAACCTATTTTACAAATATCTTCTCAACTCCTGCATATATATCAATAGTTGATATTATCCAAGTGGAAAACCTTTTTTCCAGGTTTTTGGAGGAAGAAGATAACCAAACTCTCATCCAGGAGGTCTCTAAAGATGAGCTAAAATATGTCCTATCTAGCTTCCAAAGGTACAAAAGTCTAGGCCCGGATGGGTGGAATGTGGAATTCTTTATTGAACTCTTTGATTCGATGAGGGGAGGGTGGGGGGGGATCTCTTGAAAGTGATCAATGAATCAAAATTAGAAGGAAGAATTCTTCTAGCCTTTAATTCAACCTTTATTGCACTAATATCCAAAGGTGACAATCCTTCCTCTTTTGAGGAATTTTGTCCCATTTCTCTTTGTAAGTTTATTTATAAAATTATTTCCAAGGTGATCGCTCAAAGAATCAAGCCCATCCTATCAAAGGAAATTTCCAATGAACAGATTGGGTTTTTGGAAGGGAGACAAATCCATGAGGCGATTGGAGTGGCACAAGAGTTCCTTCATACTATGAAAACTCTGAAACTCAAAGGAGCAGTCATAAAAATAGATCTTTCTAAGGCATATGATCAAGTGAGTTGACTCTATATGCCTCTCCTTCTTAATCATGTGGGCTTTGAAGTTCCCTTTATAAATCGGATTATGAGTTGTATGATGTCAGTTTGTTTTGCAGTTATTATAAATGGTGCAACATCCCTTTTTTTAGAGTAGATAAGGGTCTCAGACAAGGTTTCCCCTTATCGCATCTCTTTTTCCTATTAGTAACGGAAGGTCTTAGTAAGATGTTGAAGGACACCAAATATAGAGGTGATTTCAAAGGAGTAATTTTCACTCGTGCTTTTGTTATTTCCCATATTCTTTTTGTGGATGATATACTGATACTCTGTAATGGTGAGATAAGGGATGCACAATCTATTCATGAAATTCCAAACCTCTTCAACAGGGATACTGATATGGTTATAAATGCAGTAAAATCTAATATTACCATACACAATATGGATCCTCGGGAAATCAACAATCTTAAAATGTTTATTCCTTTTGAGATTCTAAACTTTGATTCAAGGCTCAAGTATTTGGGTTTTTGCTTGAAGCCCAACTTCTATAGAAATGAAGATTGATCTTGGATCTTGGATAAGCTATAAAAGAGACTTTCATAGTGGAGCCATAGATGGCTTTCAAGAGCTGGGTGTCTAGTATTGGTTAAATTGGTACCTTAAGCAATTATTGTGTATTGGATGTCCTTGGCATGGATCTCAAAGGGGGTTTTGGAAAAGGAAAGAAGGATTTGTTTCAAATTTATATGGGAAGGGACGCAAGAATATTTTTTATTTCCATGGGTTAAATGGTATTGGATTACAATTCCCAAGCTTCTAGGTGGTCTAGGGTTTTAAAAATATTTTCCTTTTCTCAAAATCACTTGCATCAAAATCTGGGTGGAGGCGCCTTACCACCTCCAAGCTTTAGATATATGTTATCACAGAGAAATACATTAGGCCAGATTCTCTCGAGGATTGGATCATGCATCCTAATAGAGCAAGAGATAATATATCAACTGTATGGAGGGTTGTGTTAAACTCTTTTGATCTAAATTATCTTTTCCAGGGCTTGCATGGAGGATAGGGAATGCAAACAAAGTGAGACTTGGTTATGACCCTTGATCAGGGAGAGGGGAAAGTCATTTTTCATCTAAAAATCTCATTACATATCTTTAGTATGAAGGTTATACTAAACTCTGTTATATTGGTAGCCCTACAACAACAAATTTGAGGTTGCAGGGATGGATTAATTAATGGAATTGAACATTCCTGAGGATTTGCATGCAGAATGGGGATAGTACTTGGATGCCCTTACTTGAGCTAACATCAGATTGTCGAACCGTGAGGATGATCTTGTTTGGGCCTCCTCCCCTCAAGGGTTATACACTCCAAAGTTAGGATACATTTATCTGAATGCTAGAGTTCATTTGGCAAAGCCTGAATGGTAGTGGAGGGTAGTTTGGAAGGCAAAATGTCCTCTAAAAGAGAATTTGTTGTGTTGGTGTATCATCATGAATAAGGTGCCTACATGAAAGGTGATGCAATGCAAGTTTTTCATTGGGCCAGGGTGGTGCTCCCTATGCAAAGGGGTCGAGGAATTAATTGATCACCTGTTTGTGACTTGCCATTTCACTCAACATGTTTGGAAAGATTGTAGCATGAGCTTGAGTTTACAACTTATTTGGGACATGCCATCCTTTGCAGCTACTGCGAAAATCTAGTAGCAAGATAAGTCGATCAGAATCATCCATGCACTACCTCTTATATTATGTTGGGGAATATGGATTGCTAGAAACACGTAGATATTTAATGATCTCACATCTTGTCCGGGGAAAAATTCTATTGAGGGTATTGCTATACTAAAACTCTTTCCACAATTCAAAGCTCAACAACCAATCAAACCTATTTTAGAGGAAAATCTAGACAAATCAATGCCTTGGGATTCTTTGATGCGGCTTCACAAGGGGGAGGAGCCCAAGCTGGTCGGGGCTTCATTCTTAATATGTCTGAGCATCATGCATATTATATCAAAATTGATATGGGTTATGGAACAAACAACTAGGTTGAAGCACTTGTGTGTTGATATTTGATTGCTTTCATCATTGAAAAGGGTTGTGATAGGATCCAAATCTATGGGGATTCCATGTTGGTGGTCAATTGGGTAAATGTTGTTCAACATTGTAGCAACATTCATTTGGTTAATATTGTGGATGATATTCGTATTACGAATCTTTCTTTTACATGCTTCTCTTGCAGGCATATCTTCAAGGACATGAATCAGGGAGTCAACAGGCTTTCTAAGGGAAACATTCTTCTGGATCGCGGGTTCTGGCAAGTGGCTGAGTTGTGAGGCTAGGACTGACCATATTATTACCATAGGCCATATATGGATAGGATACAAGTAGCATGAGGCATGGTTTAGCCCATGCTGGTTTTACATTTTTTAGACACCAGTTACAATTTTTTTTAGCTACACGTTTTTGCTTACTTGTGCATAGTGGTTAACTGTCATTTTGTGATACTCCCTGTTTGCAAATGGTTTTTTGTTGTCAGTTTTGCAATGACTTTGTATTGTCTTCATGCTTGGAACAAATAATGTTTTGTTGTATTTTGGGGGGATTTTTGTTCTATGTTATTGGCTCATGTTTATGTATCTATGAGTTGGGCTTTCCTTGCTTTTGGCTCTGTCTAGGTGGGGGGAGTCTTTCTCCTAGTGCATATGATAAATGTACTTTTGTTTGAAAAATGAATGAAATTACGGTTTTTTCCTTGGGAAAAAACAATTTTAAACACTCGAAAAAAAAGAATATACATTTTGCATATAAATATAATAAAAAAAGGTACATATTTTGACCTTTTCGCTACAAATGACATGTGAAATAAAAGATTTTAATGGAGTAAATTGAATCAAAAAAGTTGAAAAAATAATAAGTTTTATGAATTTTACATCCAAAGATGATAACATTTGATAAAATTTCAAAAAATAATAATTTAGAAAAAAAAATTAGGTAAAAACAACCATTCAAATGTTTAAAAAATAATAAAAACAACTTAAAAAATTAATATATATATATATATATATATATATATATATATATGGAAAAAATAAATACAAATTTAAAATAATATACAACAATTAAAATTGATTTTTTTAACGGAATAAGAAAAAAAAATTAAACAATTATGAAAAATAAAATAAATAAATAAAACTAAATTTTTCAAAAATTGGAAAAAAACAACAATATTAAAAAATTAAAAATAAAATTAAAATAAATAAATAAAATTTAACAAATTGAAGAAAAACAACATAAAGGAAAAATGAAATATAATTTAAAATAATAATAATAATAAAATGAAAATAAAATAAATAAAGATTTTATAAAAAAATTCAAATAGATATTGAAAAAATAAATAAATATTAAAAAAAATTGAGGTGTAGGGATCGACGCCTGACCTCATCGCCAAAGGGCCACAAGCAGCGCGACTAGCGTTGGGGGCTCTCATTGCCCTTTGGCACCGGGGTATGGTGGGGCTTCGATCCCAACCCTACGCCAAAAAAAAACATTTTTTTTTTGTTTTGTCTTTTTTCAACTTTTTTAATAGTAATGGGTACATTACACTAGGCACAATCGGTAACTTTGTAAAAATGGTTGTCACTATTCCGCATGCTAGAACCAATATTTCAAAAATTCCACAAGGGCCAACATGTCTCTAAAGACTTAAATCTACGCTAATTGGGACACAAATCATAAACCATACCACTTGAGCTAAGTTCTTTTGACAACTTTTTCAATGTTTTTTTTAATATTTATTTTTTTATTTAAAAAAATTGTAATATTTTTTATTTTTTTATTTGTTTTGTAGTTTAATATTTAATATTTTTAATTATTTAATTTGTTGTTTTTAACTTTTAATTTGTTTTGTAATTTAATATTTAATATTTTTAATTATTTAATTTGTTGCTTTTAATTTTTTGGGTCAATTTTTTATTTCTATATTTCTTTTGTAAGTTTGGTAGTACTACATCTTCATCATGTCCAATTTTCACCCCGATCGAGGGGGGATAGCACAAGATTTGAACCCAAGACTTCTGATTTGGTGAAACTTCATTTCCACGACCATTGCCAATTGAGCTACCCCAAGCGGGCAATTTTTTATTTCTATTTTTAGCTGTGTTGTTTAAGGAGTTTTTTTTTCCATTTATGTTTTTGTTTTTCTCCTCTTTTTTACTTTACAAAAAAAATAAATAATAAATTAAATAAATAATATATATATATATATATATATGATGATGATGGTGATGATGATTAATGTCCACTAAGACAAATGCGGCCTATCAGACCTCAAGAAAAGAAAACGAATTTAGTTGTGATTCTTCAAAATCTTGTTTCTATGATCAAAGAGAAGGGAAAGAAGTGCTCCAAGATCACTATGGTTGGGTTGACTTAATAAGTCAAGAAGGTTGGAAGTGTGGCAGATGTTACGGAATTGAGAGTGCATGTGATAGATTCCACCTTCTTAGTATCACAAATCTGACAGATTCTTTCTTCCCAGCGAGTCTTGGGAGTAGATTGCCGCCCGATTTCACTTTGAAGCTCATGAGAATAAGTTCTTATACTAGAGATGTTCATTATTTTCTTAGTGTTTGTTAACAATGGACCCCTACCATTTTTTCTTTTAGTTTTTTAGTTTCCTTAATTCTAGCACACTTCACTATTTTTGTCAGTTTTTCGGGTCCTAAAATTTCAAATCCATTTCGAGGCCCTAAATGATGTTCTTTTAGGGAAACCGGGGCCAATAGAGGATTTTGACTAATGATGGTCGATCGAAATTTGTAGTCCTCGGATAGATATTTCTAACAAGGTATTGTGCGCGTCAAACGGAGATGGTATGCCAAAGTTACGACCCCGGGAAGTTGATGTACCAATTTACCCAAACGGAGCAATAGTTTTGGCGCTTCATCTCCTAGGGTTAGGTTTTTGGATGTTTAGGGTTTCCCATTATTTCTCAATAATAAATAGGCCTCTGAGTCTCATTATAACATAGTTTAGAGGCATGTAACTGCCACATCTCTTCTCAAAGATAAGCTACCATCACCCGAGCTAGTTTATTTCTATTTTGTCTGTAAGCATATTTTAGTTCTTTGATATTAATGAAATTAAGTTTTATTTCTGCCGCATCTCTGTGTTTATGGTTATATCTGTAATTTGTTTTCTTCGTGTTTAAATTTGTATTAAACACAAAGAGATAATTTTGGTTATCAAAGGTGGGGTTGATCACTTTCTTATAGTATCTTAGCTTCCTTTTACCCTCCAGCTCCTTATCATCCCACATCTTGTCCTTAAAATTGGAGGTAATAGCATATTTGACACTATCCTTGCTTCCCATGATGATCTCCTCCTTAATCCCCCAATAGTTGAGCCAAGATTGGGCATCCTTATGCCACCTGCGCTTGAGGCAAAGGAGGGGGTTTTGACTAGAGTTAAAAGAAATTTTTGGGAGCCTCTTGGGGTCCATGTTGTAAACATTTTTCTTATACATAAGATATCTAAACATAATCGTACTTTCAATTGGGAACAGGCCAACTTCAATCAAGAGGATATGATAGGGAGTATTTTTCTTGATCTTTAGGTTATAGGTAATGAATTGCTTTTGAACCATCTCAATCTTTCTTTATGACTCTTTGGATATACTGCAACCCCAAACTTCACATTCATATAAGACAACAAGGGTGACAAGAGTCTCGAAGAGGAACCTCATTTTACTCCACGTGCAAAGATTGGCCGACTTATGCTTGTCCATCCTCCAATAATCCTTTTCTCGATGCTATAATTCAAGTTGAGATGATGAGGAAAGTCAATACCCAAATATTTATAAGAAGAAACATGCTTTAAGCGATGGTTATCATAAAATAAGCTACCATGGGTGCTCTTTTTGGATTTAATGATCATGACTTTATTCTTGTTGGTATTAACCATCATACCCATCTTGGAGCAGAACACGTGAAGAATCTTGAGCTGCTTGAGAAGGTCATCATGGATGTTGGACACCTAATCCTCTACAGGTTGGTGTGGAATGTGAACAACCACCGGAGTCCAAGAGACCACTTAGAATATGAATCCAAGGGTCACACCAATGTACTATATATATGTATCATTGTGAATAATAGAGGCAATTCAATGTTTATCTTTCATATACGTTGTTTACATTCCATGTTTGTTTCACATGGTATCAAAGCTGTAGGCGTATTCATGCCATGCTCAAGTGTGAGCCACTTGTTTTGTGGCCTTTTCCTACATGTCAATTCTTCCTTGCTACCATACCCTGTTTCCCTCATCAGAACTGCTGCCTATGACCATTTCTCTTTTGGATTCTGCCTTGAAGAGTGATTGGTCCAAGATCTGCACACTAGCCTACAAACCAAAGTTTCTGTCCATCTGATTTTTTCTCTCAAACCGTTGTGAGATATTTTTATGTGCCCACTATATTTGCAATTGTTTATATGACTTTTCTAGGCCTGAAATCTCCTCAGTGTTGTCCTTGGTAGTTTCTCTTCCCGATAAATTTCTCTCTTGATTATCTGATTGCTTAACGCTCACTGTGGTAATTGTGCACTCAAAGAAGCTCTATCCTTGCTCCTGAAATTTTAATAGTTTGATCCTCTGCATTATTCTATGTAATGCACTATCTTGTGTGCTCTGCAACTCCTTTCATCCACGTAATTCACAACTAATGAATGGATTGTGGCACCTCCCAATAAGAAACCATGGCTTCTTTTGTTATATGACTATAACTTGTTGAAAAGATTGTCCCTCACCTTCTTAAAGAATCAATATGACGTTGCCAATTTTTGGGTGGATGCATTGGTCGCAGGACTTTTGTTTGGAAACAATCGAGTCTTTTAATATTGGGAGTTATTTTAATATTGTTTGCAATCCTTTCACAACAAATTCGATAGAACCCTCTCTTGAATTCCGAATTGGGTTCGGTGCAGCAGAAGCGTAGTCTCGCAGTATGCATAAATCTTGCAGCGGCAAGGTTGGGAGATTGTGGGAGAAGTATTTGACATGGTATCCCTGACAAAGCGATTCAAAAGGGTGTTATTTAATGGAAACGACTATCAGTACTTGGATTCAGAAGGGTTTGATTAAGGAGCAAGTGAAAAAAATGATCAGCTTCAAAAATGTTGCTGGGCTCCTTGCAATAATGCCTGTAATTTAATGGATTATATCAGTGCGGTCACAAAAAATTTATCTAGGCAAGAAAGTTGTTTATATATGTTCGGATTCATGAAATTTGACTGAGTATAAGTATAGGAGTTTTTATATCCTGGCCTGCTGAATGCCATCCCTTTTTTACTGTATTTGTTTGTTCCTATGATTTTGCAAGGTGTTTGACCTAATCAGTTTTATGGCTATTTTTGTTTAAAAAACATTATATTTGCATTTAATGTATAGTGGTAGTGAACAGGTGGAAGCCTAAACATTATTTTGGAACAGAACTTCGACTTTTAGGAGGATCATTTGGAATGTGATTTATTTACATGCAAGGACATTTGGTCACTTTCTTCAGAAAGGAAATTTGGGTAGAAACAATTTCCTATCTTCGAACCAGTGAAGCTTAACAGGCTAGAATTGCGAGAAGCCTTTTGTAGCCAACCACATTATGGAATGAATTATTGAAAGAACATAGTTGGAGATGCTATAGTCAGCTATTGCACATTATAAATGGATGGATTTTCATTCATTGCACTGTGCACATTATTAATGGTATTTATATGAGACATCTTATCTTGATTTCAAATTTTTAATAGACCTGAGCTCTGAGAACGTGAGTGTGAGAGATGGAGACGAAATATGTGAGAAAGAAAAATTTCACCAAGATTTCATCCATCCATTGCAATGACATTGTTTAGTAAAATGCTTAATACTCTGACCATGGTATTTATAATAAACGTTGGCTTAATGATATTGCTTTCATTATTGACATTTGTCATTTCTAATTCTCTTTTTCTTTTGAAAGGAGATTTATCTTTCAAAAGTTGTCCGTGACACTAATCATAGTTTCATCGATGTTGGTGGATGCACATAGTTCTATGTGCATTGAACCTCGAATGGAGTTATTAAATGGAGCTGTATACTGATGCATTGGCTCATGATCTTGCTCCTCCATCATCACAGTAAAAAATTGTGAAGTGCCTATGTCTATGTGCATTTGTGTTTCATTGAAAAGGTTGTTTGGTTTGTTGTTGCATTGAGGGGTCGTTCCATTTATGGTTTCTACCACTTCTAGAGTCTAAAGAACTTTGCTCCTAGAATTTGAAATCACTATCCCAGAGAAGAGTTTGCAATCTGCAAAAAAAAAAATGGAGTATTTTGTTAGAAATCTGAAAGAGAGCCAGAGATATTGTACACACAACACAAATCACACATTATATTTTATTGATATCAAGGTTTACATATTTATAGTATCTACATCACTGACAACGACTCATCTAGATAGCTATTACAACTCACACATAGGAAACTAGCTACTTCTAGATTGACACCTAGGCCTTCACAATCGCTACTCACACATGACATGGAAGCATTACTTCAAACACCCTCCCTTAATGCTTACATGTAGAGAATATAAAAAATCCCACATTAAAACAATAAATAAATCTTTGTCACGTTTGTATGATATGGTCATCATCAACACCCACATCCACTCTGGAATCTCGCAAACACCGCTCTTTCACTACCACATCTTTGAGCTGTCACTTGACCTCCATTTAAAACGTAACTGCCTCTGACCATCGTTGATGAACTTTGCAAAATTGACGCTTCACAACCTCTGACCATCGTTGATGAACTTTGCAAAATTGACGCTTCACAACCTCCCGAAGCGCAACGGGTCAGTGTCAACACTAAACCATCCTTTGGAACTGCGACCATCTATGAGTTGACAACCCTTTGCATCCTTCATCAGTTATCTAAGATAGCATTTTGGATACAGAATGTCTTCAGCAAACAATTCTACAACTTGACCTTATCAAATAACGTGTACTATCGCTCCTAGAGCACAACGGGTGAGACCAGCTTGACCTTATTAAAAACTACCTGTGACCAATGCTCTTGGAGCACGAGGGGTTACATTAGTCTGTTAATTAGTTGACATGTTATTTGTGGTTCGGCATCATATTTTTATGTACCAATTTAACTTTACAACCGATAAAAATACAAATACAAATACGATTCCTCACACACTTCCCTGTTTAATTTTTATTTTTTTAATCATAAAAAAAGATAACAAAAAAAATAGAATTGGCCCAACATAGGCTCATGATGGGATGATCCTCGTACGGGCTTTTTTCTCTTGTAACAGTGGTCACGAAATTTTGATTCATCTCATTTTTGGTGCAGTCAAACAATTATTGGACCCGTCTCACCCATATGACACACCTGACATCGGCCATGGAATTTTGATAGTTCTTTGGGACTCATTCGCAAAGCTTTCATTGGACATTCAGCCATATCATTCTGCTCAGAAGGTGCACACTTCCATTCTCGGAACTATTGTTCAACGAAGCAGATTTTCGGCTGAAGAAGAAAGTTGAGTAGAAAAATACTTTTGGACTTGGAAATTGAGGGCTCGCCGCGACAGAAGTTTTGAAGCCAAATCCTTGCATGTTCCTGCACAGTGGTTTGCACAACCCCAACTTCTCGTGGACCACACTGATGACGAAATCTATGCATTAAAACATGAATTTATACTGTCATGATCGAGGCGAACACTGAGAATGCCATTGCTTTGTAGATAATTACTATGAATTTGTTGCGTACTGATTGATCTTATACCAGAAACACTTATCCACATAGAACATGAAGGTATCTGCATTAGCTGACCTTTTGAATTTTCTGAGTAATAGCCTTCCGGAGGTGAGCAAGTCACGACCTCTGTCTCAGCGCATATTTTCATTGCCATGCCTTTTGATCTCACCGCGACATAGGAAGCACCTCCTCACCCATCTCTAAATTGGTCGAGATTATGGTACGGAGATAACCAGACACTTATGCTTCCGCTTGTAGGTTCTTTTTCTTGCCTTAGTGAGTAAATTCGGGACGAAGAACCCAAACACTGCTTAAATAGAAAAAATAAACAAATCTATATTACACACATGAACACTTTGTTAATTTATTTACATAGCATCAATAAGTTCAACACTCTCTCACATTTGCGTGGCCCTCTCTCGAGGGAGTTAATCCAATACCCTCTCTCATACCATGTTAGAAATTTAAAGAGACCCTATTTTATTGATCTCAAAGGTTACATATTTATTGTATCTAGATCGCTAACAACGACGCATCTAGATAGCTATTACAATTCACACATAGAAACAGACTATTTCTAGATTGAAACCTAGGGACTCACAATGACAACTCGCACATGACATGGAAGCATTACTTCCAACATATTTTTTGGTAAAAGTTGATTTTCTCGTGACATTGATGTTGTTGTCTTTGATATTTTTAGTTGCTCCCCTATTTTTATTCTTTGATATTAGAATTCGTGTACAAGATGCACAAGAATTGCATGTAGAAGCAGAAATCCAATACCTAATGAAGCAACAGAATTGCATGCAGAAGCAGAAATCCAACCTGCACTTCCCGAGCAGACGTCCTTTCATATTCCAGATTATTCCAAGCCCATTCAATTTCAAAGTGTTGGGTTCCTTCATGGCGATTCACCTTCACTTATTCAATATTATGCTCCTTCACCTTTGCAGTCAAAAGTTGTTAAATGCCAACATTGTGATCGAGTTGGCCATATGAAGGATCATTGTTTTGATTTCACCCATGTGAGCATTGTCATAAAACTACTCATTCTTCAAACATATGCTTAAAAAAGAAGCCTCCTGCAAGAACAAAGATTCATCTCCGATGGATTGCTTCTTGGCAATGGGCTTCAACAGCCAAGAAGATATTTCAATCATATGTCCAAACTTTTTCTAGAGTATTGAATAGTCTTGCAGTTGAGTTTTCTCCATCATCTCACCTTGGCTCTGACAGGGGGGGAAGTGATGGTCATCTACAAGTTTTAAAGCCACATCAAGCAAGCCTGAGCCACAACGTGCCATACCATATTCAAAGTTTTAGCCAGAGACAAAGATGCCCCTTAGCATGCCTTCAGTTGGTGATGCCTCTTCAAAGAATTGGGGACACTTCCTCTAGCAGAATACTTCAACTTCTTGCCAATCTTGGAAGAGTTCAAGGAATTGCATTAAGCATTCCAGAGTTGGTGGTCATCCCTAAACCATCACAAGTTGATACCTCCCTTTTCAAGTTGAAGTTCTCCCTTTTTATGCGGGGTGAGACCTCCCTTTCAAGGTTGAAGGTTTCCCTCTTCAAAACATGAGGAGCACTTCCTCTAGCACAAGACCTTAGCTTCATGCAAGATTTGGAAGAATGAGTACTTCATGCATCAATGTTCCAGTGTTGGTGGTCATCCTTAAGCTACCCCCCCTTATACCAAAATTTAAGAGAGCACATTCAACCTACTACTGCCATGCATTTTTGTACATTTTGTATTATAGCTGTCTTCTTGGACTTATACATACCCCTTTGGATTAAGGGGGGAATGTTGGACACCTAATTCTCTATGGATTGGTGTGGAATGTGAACAGCCACCAGAGTCCAAGAGACCACTTGGAATATGAATCCAAGGGTGTTTACATTCCATGTGAGTTTAACAATGGATTTTTTCAAAAAGAACAATATCATCAGCGTAAAGGAGAAGAGTAATGACAATACCAGCAAGCTCGCTGCTCTTGCAACCTACAGTATCTAGACACCTCTAGCTTATCGATGTATATGAAAAAAAGGGTAGGGAATAGAGAACACCCTTGCTTAACTCCGATATTGCATTTAATGTCTTTAGACCACCCTTCCTTGGTCTTAAGCTTGGTAATGACAATCTCATAGAGGCAGATCACAGTAGTCCTCAATTTAGGAGGGACCATGATCTCTTCAAGTCTCTCCCAAAACTTATCTTGAGGAACAATGTCAAAATCTTTTCTAAAGTCAACAAAACAACAAAAGAGATCGGATTTACTATTGTGACATTCCTCTGCAATGATCTTGAGAGTGACAAGGTGGTCGATAATCAAGTGAAGTCTCCTAAAACCAGCTTGTCCTTTAGCTCTTTTACCATGGTTTTCAAGCCAAAGGCTGAGCTTCCTTTCCAGAATGAGACCATATAGCTTTTCTAGGATGTAACTAATCATAATGGTCATGTAGTTAGAGGGAACTCTTTTGTCCCCATTTTTAAAGATAGGCACAATAAAGCTTTTTCTCCTTATAGTTTATTTTTGGTTTTTTTTCCAATTTTTTTATACTTGAATTTTATTTCTTTTTCTTCTTTTTAATTTCTTGAGGCACAAGCTTTTCTTCAAGTTTTGCACTCAAAATGAGTTTTGCATCCAAAACTTGTTAGGAATGCAATCAAGATGGGTCTATGTTTGTTTTTAATAAATTATATTGTGAAGAATGATATTAAGATAAGTTGAAAAAATATAAATAAATAAATCAAGGATTGTTTTTAATATGTATATATATTCACAACATTATTATGGAAATATATATCTATATCTATATATATATATATATATACAAAAGCATGTCGAATATCAAATTTATGACCAACTATGACATGTTTGAGCAAAAAGCAAGCATACAAGGTTGGTCTAAAATTGTGTTTTCTAGTCATAGATTGAGCTAATGCTAGCCATGCGCATTACATAGGAAACAAAGTGGCCTTTAAAACCCATGATAGGCACATAAGAAAGAAACTAAAAAACATGTGAAAACTTATTGTAGCAAAAACTAGGCCCATGAATAGTGGCAATGAGCCACAACAAGTCCATATTGTCATCTAATTGTTTTGGTGCAGACATCACCGGAGGTGGTTGTTCACTATCCTTGAGCAAAGCTACTTCTAGAATGACACCCTTCACTTAGAGAATGGAAAAGACTACTTAGAGAATGGAAAAGACTAAGGCTCTAAGAAGAGTCAACAATAGTTGTTGATCTCAATCTAAAAAAAGCAAACTCTTTTTTCATATCAATAATATCTAAAACAACCATATAATTTTATCTATATCTATATTTAGTATTCAAATCTCTTCTTCCAATCCTAAAAGAAAAAATCTATAATATTTTACACTTCATGACATTTCACCATCATTTTGTTTTCCTTTCCAACCTTTTGCATTCGATTATTTTTTTTTTATCTTTATGATATTTCATAGATTCAAGGTTTCATTTTTGTGATATCACATCTCACTAGAGTTGTATTCATGTATTCATGGTAAGCTTTAAAAAAAAGGCTTCAAAAATAAATATTTTCCAAAATCAATTTTACATTATGATAGTTCTTATCAAATAAACCTTTTGACACGATACAAAAGTTCCTTCCGACAAGAAAAAAACTTCAACATTGCGCATCATGTCACTATAAAACTAAGCTTTTTCCCTGCAACAGCATTATATAAGAGACTTTCTTCATACAACATTATAGATATTCTCAAACTTGAAAAGCGAAAAATAATATAAGATATTCTCAAACTTGAAAAGCGAAAAATAATATAATACACGTTGCAATGTATATTACACTAAAAAAAATACATTTAAATAATTTTTTGCTTTCCACACAAAATAATACATGTGATACAAAACTCCAAAAATGATATGTGAAAATGTGTAGATTCAAAAATAACTAATCATTCGCCCTCACAAACAATTAGCAATTTAGTTGTTTTAGTTTAGTTTATAATATACTATGTACAAACCTAAATTAAATACAATACAATTCTGTGCCATGCTATGCAAACATCCCTGTGCAAAATGATCAATGTTTGAATCAATACAGAAATTACAAGTCTTCAACTCACTCACAGAAAACCATTAAAAACCATTAACCAACTTTATAGTTATAATAATAATAAGAAATCACCCCATTGGTCTTCACTGAGTGATAATTCAATTCCACTGAATACATCTTGATCTACCCATTGCTGTTTTTTATTTCAATTTAAATTAAGACCAGATAAAATTATAATCCGGAGAAGTCAAACCCTGAATTCCGTACTATTCCACTCTGTAAAATGAAAGAGCGATGATCACAAAAACGAGTACAGATATGGATGGCAACAGCAAGCCATGCAGATGCCAAATATCACATTAATTTACAGTTAGAAACATAACCGACACATCTCATTTCTTGGCCTTCTTTGCAGGAGGCACCACTTTCTTGGGCTTCGGAGGAGCCGCCCTCTTTACAGCCTTCGCAGGCTTCTTGGCGGCAGCAAGCTTCTTTCCAGGAGCTTCTTTCTTCACAGTTGCCGCCTTCTTAACAGGTCCTACTGCCTTCTCTACCTTTTCAGTGGACGCTGCAGGCTTCGGCTTGGAGACCTTAAGAGCCTCGGCTACTTTGGCGGGGTTTTTTGCAGGCTTCAAAACCTTCTTGGGCCCAGGCGCCGCCCTGGGCTTAGCCGCAGGCTTATTGGCCAGGGATTTTGGCTTCACAGGACTGGCGGCATTCGTCTTCACCGACTTCTTCAACTCCTCCGAAAGCTTGAAAGAGTTCTTGACCTTGGTGAGCTTGCCAGACCTGACAAGATTTCTCAGTTGAACTGTTAGCAGCTTCTTGAAATTGGCAGGGAGTTGGGACTGGTACTTGTTGCCGATATAGGCTGCTATGGCATACTGGCTAGATCCGGTCCTCTCTTTCAAATAAGTAATCGCTTCCGTGATCATCTGTAGAATAAAAGTGAAAAAGAATGAGACCCCTGCGTTCAAAATATAAACTTAGAAAAAAACAAAATCAGAGGCCAAGAATTGAAACCTGGAGATAAGTAGGATGAGAAGGTGGCGGTTTCGATCCCTTGGAAACCCTCAGCTTCTTTTCTTTGTCAACATTGTTGACTACAGGCTTTGCAATTGTCTCACCTGAAGACATTTGTTTATATCACCAAGTTACTGAGAAACTACAAAAGAAAATGATACCAGCAAACGAGAAGACGAGATCTAGACACACAAATCGAAAATGCGCAGAAAAATTTGGAGAAAACAAGGTTTGGATGGTAGAAAATGTATTGTTATGGGTGGTTATATATAGAGGGGAAGACGAGGGTACCTGGAGATGATCACCGCCCCAGGTCGGCCGACAGGTCACCAGCTCATCTTTCCGCCATGCAGTTCATCCGACGGCCAGGAATCGCCCGCTTGTCCTCCCACGGATTGAGTATTCAAGCGGGAGTCGTTCTTGGCCGTTGAAATGCTTTACATTTACTATTTTAAATAATCATTTAAATTACTAAGAAGAAAACTTCTTAAACTTTGGAATGGTGCGTTGAAGGGTATATGCCTTACCAGAATGAAGAGATGAAAAGATTCCTTTTAATGTTATTTAAACATTTTTTAATTAAATATTTTATTTTTAAATTTATAAAATTTTCTTTTTCATGAATTTTTTTTATTTTTTTTTCTATGGGTAACTAGGTTGTTTTTAAACATTTTTTAATTAAATATTATATTTTTAAATTTATAAAATTTTCTTTTTCATGATTTTTATTTTTATTTTTTTTTCTATGGGTAACTAGGTTGTTTTTAGATTGGGTCAAGTTTTTCTTATTGAATGGAAGAAAAATAATTAATTTATCATCAAAATGAGGGTTGGTCAAGCTTAGTACACACTTTGGGATAGTTTAATTCCACCAAAGTAGAGCTTCTTGGGATAATTTAATTTCCCAAAATGAATCCTAGCTAGGTCCCTCTAGGTTTTGATGCCCTATGAGATAGTTTAATTCCCCAAAATAGCTTCGTTTAATTCCCCAAAATAGCTTTTTTTTTTTTTTTTCCAGCTGGTTCACGGACCCTGGTCAGTTGATCCGCTACTCCAGGTTCGAGAAATCTGGGTGGGGGTCCACCCCTCGGTCACCACAGACCTAACCCCAAGAGCTTTCGGGTTTCGACCCTGTGACCTCCCATTGGCGAGGACCCTGTGACCTCCCATTGGCGAGGCCCCGACTTGACCGATTCTGTGACCTCCCATTGGCGAGGCCCCGACTTGACCGATTCAGCTAACCCTTGGGGCTTAATAGCTTTTATCTTTAACCCCTTCTCATGAGATTTTAACCTAAAACCTGATTGGGAATAAACCCCACTCACAGTAAATAATCTACATTTTGTAGATTCCAATAAATCATTGTTACTTATAAAAATATTTTTAATTAATTAAAATTTAAAGTTCCAATTAAAAAACAAATATAAAGCAAAGTCTCCACCTAAATTTCATATTCTTATTAGCTTTCTCTATCCAATACTCTCTTTCTTAATACCTCTTTCCTCTTTAAAATTTTAACCATTATTATATTCACCATCGTAGATCTATCTTAACTCGGGATCTATCAAGCGCGGAGAGGGATCAAATATTTCAAGGTACAAACCTATTTTTAAGTGAAAAACTTGAGGAAAGGTTTGCACCTCCAGAGATTTGATCCCTTTTGGATCTTGATATATCCATAGTTAAGATGGATCTAGGTTGGCTTGATTATTAATTATTAATAATTATAATTAATCATTTTTATTTTTTATTTTTATATAATTTTACCAAGTCCATGCAAAAATGTCATAAAATTAAATTATATATATATAGAGAGAGAGAGATGGTTTTTGGGCATGTGGTATTGATGAGCCATAGCATTGGCCCATTGTATTGTAACAAAGTTAATAATATCCATGGTAAGGGGGGTGAATATCCATGGTTAAAAATATTTTTATGTTGTAAGTATTAAGTTTTTATGTGTTTATTAATGAAATTTAAATGTGGTTACAGATTTATTGTTTTAATTTATATGGTAAAATGGATCATAATTTATAGCTGCTATTTATAATAATAATATCCATTTTTAAAGTCACAGCCAAGCCAGACACACCAAATTGGTGTATGAGACCCCTTGTTTGTGGGACAAGGGACCCACAAACAATTTATATCTTATATATCTTAATGTGATAAAGGGTTCAGATATATCTCAAAAGTAGCTTTTAAGTTTAACTAAAAAATATTATAAATTAAATTCAAATAAATTATTAATAAATTATTTTGATTGTGAAATGAGAGATGTTTTTTTGGCATGTGGCATTGATGAGCCATGGTATTGGACCATGGTATTGTAACAAAGCCTATTTACAATTAATAATATCTATTGTAAAGTTGGCCTAAATATCCATTGTTAAAAATATTGTTATATGGTAAGTTTATTGTAAGTATTAAAGTCTTTATGTGCTTATTAATTAAATTTAAATATGGTTATAAATAATTATTTTAATTTACAAGGTAAAATGGATCTTAACATACTATTACTACTTGAGTGGGACTAATGGTTAAGAGCATGTGTTTCCTTTTAAAAGGTCATAGGTTCAAAACGAGAGGGCAGTGGAGTATGTTTGCGACGGCGGGTCCCTTGTCCCATGAACAAGGGGGTCTCATACACCAATTTGGTGGGTCCCTTGTTCCACAAACAAGGGAGTCTCATACACCAATTTGATCGCTTGTCCCACAAACAAGGGGGTCTCATACACCAATTTGGTCCCTTGTCCCACAAACAAGAGGGTCTCATACACCAATTTGGCGTGCAGCTTGGGCATGACCTTAAAATTGGATAATAATAATAATATGTTATATATTTTAATGTGATATGTATATTATTATTTTATTTTTATCTAAAAATTTATTTGTAAACAAAATTACAATATAACAAATTGAATTTTTTTATTTTTACGACTTTAATTTTTTTAGGGATACTACATCATCTCCCTCCTAGTGGGCTCTATGTTACTTTTAACGTTTACAAATCCTTTACATCTTATAAATTGAACATATTAATATAAATGTTTGAGTATTATATTTATTATAGGAGTAGTCTTTAAGTGTGACTTTTTGGAGTTTTTGACGGATTTCTGGTCGAAATCTGACAAAAAAATTTATCGTCATTTGTGTTGTTTAAACTCATTTTTTTTACTGCATATATGGATCCGGCACCCTCAAAAACCCCTGAGGCACTTCGATTGTGAATATTTCATCTTTCAAACTTGTGATTTCAATGAATCCTTGTCGGATTCTAGACAAATTAGATCGGAAAATATACCATTTTCTTTTCCAAAAAGTTGCACTTAAAGACTACTCATCTATTATATGTGACTTTTAATATTTATATTTATAATTACAAAATTAATTAACTCTAATTAAATTAGTTAAGATGGATGTTATATTTTTTACTTAATTTGTACAAATAACGCGTAGAGCTTTGTCATCAAGACTTTGTAACCCTCACCACTGGCTCTCATGCTCAACCTCTCCCTATGAGATTTGAACCTAAGGCTTAATATATTGGTTGTGAAGCCTAATTATCTTCTTGTTTTAGAGGTCTTTCTTTTAGCCACATTTGGACCACGATTCTTGGTGAGGGGTGTAGGGGGCTTACCACCCTATTATTATCGCCACAGTGTCTAAGGGGGTGGTGACAACTCTTTAGAGCCCCCCCTTGGCACAGGTTCAAGGGAAGCACTCCCAAAGAGAACTTTTTGGAAAATTTTCCTTGTAAGATTGTAATTTCATAGTCAATATGAATCATAAAAAATTAGGCCACATATCTTATGGTAGATGTTATGTTAGGGTTTTTTTGCTCTGAAAGGAAACCTTCCTTTTATGAGGGAATTGTATTTTGGCTATTTATTATTGAGATAACATTGTAACTAAGGGAGAGGAGACAGTGAGAGAGAGTAGAGGAGGTTGCAGTGAATGTGTTGCAACTTGTAATCCCTTCATTTTACTAGATGGGATAAAAGGAAGGATTGGTTATTTCTCCATGAATGTATCCAAAATCATGTGAACCATGTATATTGTTGTCTCCTTCGTAGTGTTTCATTATATGTTTTATTTGCATATTCATTTTGATTTTATTTCTCTGTGATTTTATTCATAACAATTGATCTTAGGGGCAGATGGACTGGTAGGGGTCATTTTTGGTCCTGATGAAAAAATGGTCTCTCAATTTTCTTAGGGAATTGGAATAGCCACCAACAACCAAGTAGAATTTATCGCGTTATGGAAGGGATTGGAGATGGCCAAAGATTGTAAAATCTATAGAAAAAATTCCTTTGGGGACTCGATGCTTTTCATTAAGTAGTTTACAAGTCCAAGAAGGCCATTGGTAGTGAGTCTGTGGCCTTAAGTCAAATAATTCTTGCCTCAATCTCCCATTTTGAATAGGTGAATTTCTACCATGTTTTTAGGCATCTAAACTCGGAAGTCAACAAGCTAGCCAAAAAGTTGCCATCATGAACCAAGGAGAAATAGAACTAAAATAGATACGGGACTTCATGTCAATTCCTTGACATGTTGAGTATCTGAAGAAAAAAATTGACATTGAGGGAAAAATCCCTTCGTCATCTTCCTATGAAATTTGTTTGTATGAAGAAGAGAAATTAAGATTATTCACTAGTGTAATCTTGGGCCCAAAATCATTATATTTCCCAATCAACTGTCCCTCATCTCCAGTCCCAAATTATCAAAATCCATCCCAAGTGTCTTTCAATAGTGTGCAAGTGGCCTCCCTCTCTGCATCCAATCCTTATTGAAGGTATTTTATATTTAATTAGCATGAGGTATGGGTCATTACAATTTCGTTGGGTCAGGCACTGAGTGCAAGTTTCCAGGGAATGAATTTAATTCCCCCATCTTGTAGCACCCATTTGACGTCGCTCCTCTGTAGTAGTGAATTTTCAATGAAGATATGGGTCTTATTGTTGCAGGGTGGCTCCTGCCAAAGCTTGGGTTTTCTCTATATATTAATCCTTTCATGTCCCTGGCTCCCATCATGGGATATTATTGTTGTTTTCTGCGTTTTGGCACATCATCCTCCCTTTCAATTACCTCGTTGGACTGAGGCTGCTTAAGTGATTAGTTTTTCTCTAAATTGTGGAATTTCGAGCCTTTAACTCATAATGGCAAGAAATTCGGTTTCTTAGGAAAACAATGAGATGTCAAATTTAATCAATAGGTTGTTGGATTCCTCTCGAGCTCTACTTATCTCTCTTCAAAGGCTTGAAGACATGGTTGAGAGGAAAAAGTTCTCCTTTAAGCTCTTCCTGGAGGCCAAACTGATCTCTCACCTTGTTGAAATGAAGGACTCCTTGGATGGTCTAAAGGAGGAAATTCACCTTCTTAGCACTTGGGTGGTTACGTTGGAAGTCTCTTCGTCCACTACAGTAACAGAATTACATGGAAGTATTGGTTCGAGGGCACCTGTTGATCACAAAAGGAATTTTCATCCTAGAGGGCCCGACGAGGGTGGTCACAGTATTGAGTGAACTTTGCCTTTCATCCTAGAGACAATTTTGGTTATGTGGTCATTTCTAGTCCTTTCCTCCTGCTATCTATGTTTTTTTGTAAATGCATTCTTATGCTTGGGACTTATTGCAAAATTTATAGTGGTTACATTTTTTGTATGAATTGGTTTACCATCCAAAGGGCTAGTAAACTCTATGTTTACTACAATGAAGATCTAATTTTGGTATCAAATGTCATATGTAAGGGTTTTGGGCCCTCTCCCAGCTTTTATTAGTATAACTATCCCTACTCGTTTCGTTAAAAATAAAATTGGTCTCAACTTTGAAGGTTTATTTAGTAGATAAAACACATAGGAAAGGGGGATTCTAGTTCGAGTGGGAGCAATGGTGAAAGAATGTGTTAGGGTTGAGAAGTCTAACAACCAAAACTACTAGTTATCGAAGATGCAAATGAAATATTATATATACCAAAAAGATATTTTTTTACCATTGGTTGGAATAACAAAGAAGCCAATATTTGTGTAAGACAAAGAATTGGAGATTCTTGACAAAAAAGCACTAGGAACAATACGGCTATGCCTTGCATCATTGGTGGATTTCAAAATTTTGAAAGAAAAGACAACAAATGTTTGATGATGACATTGGCTAAATTGTGTGAAAAAACCTTAGCTTCTAACATGATATTTCTTATGAAGCATTTTTTTAATATGAAGATGTTACGAGGTGGGTTTGTTGTTGATCATTTAAATGAATTTAAGACGGTCACCAATTAATTGAGTTTTGTATGATTGAAATTTTGATGATAAGGTTGGATATCTTTCGATTTTGTGCTCATTGATATAAAGCTAGAATGGCTTTTTCATCGCTATGAGTAATTTTGTTTCTAGTGCAAACACTTTAAAGTTTGATGATGTTGTTATCCTTAGTGAGGAAATGTGTTAAAAAAAAAAGAGAGAGATAAGATGTTAGGTAATGCTTTGATTATTGATAATAAGGGAAGACAAAGGGAAAGAGGAAAGAGCCTAGGGAATTGTGGAAATTCTAAGAAAGGAAGATCCAAATCCAAAGGGAGATTGGTATGTTGGCATTGTAGGAAGAAAGGATACAAGAAGAAATATTGTTGGTCTCTAAAATTTAAGGGGGAAAAATGGAGATGGACAATAGGAGAATAATAATAAGGAAGAAAATGTAGTAGGTGATGTGTTACAATATGTTTTAATCATTTTAGTAGATAGCATTGTTGATTCTTGGGTGATAGATTGAGGGGCTTCATTTCATGCGACAACCCTTAGGATACAACATTGTGGCATCATTATCTTGGGCACATGAGTGAGAAGGGGATGCAAATTCTCTACTCAAGGAAATTATTGTCATATTTCAAGAAGGTTGATTTAGACTTCTATGAGAATTATGTTTATGGAAAACATAAAAGAGTTAGAGTTCTCAGAGTTGGGAAAAAAAAAAGAGTGAAAATTCATATTTTGTGCATATATATGTATGGGGACCAACTCGTGTATCATCTCTCGGCGGCTCTTATTATTATGTTACATTTATTGATGATGCAACTAGGAAAACATTTGTTTATTGCATTAACAACCAATCCAATGTCTTTGATACTTTTATAAAATGGAAAATTTTGGTTGAGAATGAGACAAGAAATAATTTGAAGTGTCTCAAATCAAATAATGGAGGTGAATATTGCAGCAATTAGTTTGATAGTTACCATTCATACCATGGGATTCATAGAGAGAAGACAGTTATAGGAACACCACAAGAAAATGGTGTGTCATAAATGATGAATGGGACAATTATGGAGCACACAAGGATTATGAGATTGCATGTAGGATATCTCTATATTTTTGGGTAGATGTTGTTGATATTGTTATTTACTTATGTTGACGGGTGTTGGAAATCCATCAACCAAGGGGGTATCCCTAATGTGAAGTCCCAATTAGACATTCACCCCATTTGGAATAGGAGCCCCATCCGGAGTGTCAGCCAAGTTGTCATATATTCTTATATATTTTCCCTAGCTTTATCTGATAGAAAGAGATATAAGCATGTATGTTCCTTTGCGAAAAGCAAGTGTGCCTAGTAAATATTCGGTTGTAGGTGTATCAAGGTTCTTCTACTATAGAGGAAGGAAAGGTGAGCCTCTAAGAGAGAGGTAATAGTACCACCCTAGTAGAGGTGCACACAAGCAAAAAGAGAATCACCTAACATCAAGCAAAATAGTCCACATGGATGCAACGATTGCTACAACCATTGCAACACATTTTCAACTCGAAAAGCACTAAAATAACCGAAATAGTTCAACTATTTTAGTATAGGTGAAAGAAAACATGAATCATAAACATTCATAGAACAATCTTACAAATATTCACAATCCATGCATGAATACATGTTGGCCGTCACGCTTCAATTATTAAGTAAAAGTCCCAAGATACATGAATACAATGAACATCACTACCTCCAACAGTGGAGCATTCTAGCCACAAATTTCTCCCCAAAAGTACTAACTTTGTCTCTCTGAAGCCTTATGGGAGAAGCCAAGGTGAAAATTTCTTTGCATGAGAAATGAGGGTGTATATATAACAAATGGGGTGACCATTCACCTCCCTTGTGACTCGTGGACTACCCTCATGACTGTTTAACTTCTCAGTGACCTTTCAACTTCCTACATGACTTTTTGTATTATATGGATGATCTAGGTTCAGGTGTGACAAAGGACCCTTCCAAGAGCTTTTAATTTCATGATGTGTTAGATTGCATTTTTAAAATAACATAAATGAATACATTTGCATGTTGTAAAGAAGAGGAACATGTCAATCATCAACACATGAAAGCATAAGTCGTTGATAACGGAGTTCGTCCAGGAGGGACTACGTCTCTGGGCCCCAGTGTCAAGATGGTGTAGGCCGCTGCATTAAGTTTTGTCAATAGTGATGATGTACATAAGAGGTGATGTCGCTATGATACAAGGAAAATGCCCTTACGCAGGAGTGGCTCCAAGAGATGTTCCGCTACAGGAACTCTCAGTCAAAAAAGGACTCCTATCAGTATGACACAAAACTCATACACGATGAGCATCCCGCCAACATGGACTAAAAGGGATCTCAATGCAAACATGCATGACGATAACATGAATATCCCATCAGCATACAACAAAGGGGATCTCAAAACACAACATGACGAATCATGACAACAAGTACATCACACAGATGATTCCGCATCACATCAAGCAGGAATCATGAAACAAGTAAGAAACAAGATCCCACATCAAGAATCAAACAGGGATCTGTGTAGCACAATGCATAGCAAACAAAGTACATGAACACACTGCATATACCTCACATCTAGGGGCCATCTAAAGAAAAGGATGTCAAACTAGTGAAGCTGGTTGTACCATCAATCTCGCGTCGTCGAATCTCGTGGAATGGCTGCTCGCACATGAATGTTGACACCTACACTCCACTTAGAAAAGTGGCCAAAAAAATAGAATGAGAAAATGGAAAATATGAATGCACCATCAGATTTTTGGCATCGAATAGTGCAAAATCGACTGTCCAATTTTTGAATTATGATAAAGTGAGAATCTAGGGCTCAAGGAATCTTTTCGATTCCCCCTAGATTCCTCAAAGATTCCATCCTCTAGGTCCTCTGCAAATCGGCTGCTCAGATCAGGAAATTGACTACGCCATAGGGTTCATGTTGCTGAGAGGTGGAAGATCGACATAAAGTTTATCCAATTTGGACACTGCGAAAATTTCACCCTCCTGAAATTTTGCTCAGTGATGGTTCCACCTGAATAAAAATTAATAAAAAAATATTTCGTCTCGATTTCCATGCCCACTCCTGCTTCCTCCATCTACCTGGGCACACTGTGCAAATGAAATTTTGTATTAATTCTCGGGCAGATAAATCAATAATTTGGTTTAGGTGGATTGGTTTACTCTTCGAATAATAAGGAGGAGATCGAGTGGTCAAACCCCAACCCCTCCATTTAATATATCATTTTTTTTGAGTTAAACAAAATTAAAATTTTGGGGTCGAGTTCGCATTGGGCGGCCAGCCCCATAACTCCCGCAAACTTGTATTAGGATTGGGCGCATTTATTTAGGGGCGCATTAAGGTTAGGTGGCGCATTTAATGGGGTTGGTTGGGCCACCCGTGGAGTGGGCCGACCACGTGGCTAGGTGAGTTTGATTCTCGCCAGCCCAAAATAATATGTTATGTGTTTTGTTTATAACCCATCTATAGTTAATATATGGTGAAGTGGGGTGGCGGGGGTGGTGGCCCGCCACCCTTTTTTTAATTTTTATTTAATATAAAGCCACCTTTAAATATTCGGATTTTAGGTCGAAGGAAAAAAATTAATCAAGTTGCAAATTCGCCCGAAATCTTGCCCGGGTTGGCCGGAATCCAGTGGGTGTATTTTTTCCAAATTGCGGCCTCCTTAAGCCTGCCGAGTCAGCAAAAGTCAAACTCGACCCCTCCATTTAATACACCATTTCTTTTTTTTTGAGTTAAACAGAATTAAAATTTTGGGGTCGGGTTCACATTGGGCAGCCCGCCCCATCACTCCCGCAAACTTGTATTAGGATTCGGCGCATTTATTTAGGGGCACATTAAGGTTAGGTGGAACATTTAATGGGGTTGGTTGGGCCACCCGTGGAGTGGGCTGGCCATGTGGCCAGGCAGGTTCGATTCCCGCCGGCCCAAAATAATATGTTAAGTGTTTTGTTTATAACCCATATATAGTTAATATATGGTGAAGTGGGGTGGCGAGGGTGGTGGCTCGCCACCCTTTTTTTAATTTTTATTTAATATAAAGCCACCTTTAAATATTTGGTTTTTAGGCCAAAGGAGAAAAATTAATCAGGCCGCAAATTCACCTGCAATCTGGCCCAGGTTAGCTGGAATCCAGTGGCCGGATTTTGTCCAAATTGCGGCCTCCTTAAGCTTGTCGAGTCAGCAAAAGTCAACCGAACTTTGATTGCTTATAACTTTCGCATATGGACTCGGTTTGACGAACCGTTCACACCACCACGATCAGGATGACGAGATCTACGCTCTAGTCTTGGCTCGAAATCATTTTGATCACTCTGATTTTCGAGCTTTCATAAGCCCTCTTTTTCCTGTATGTGTCCCTGGAGCCACCTGGATCAATGGATGACTCTTGGACTTCCACTTTATATTACATTTCTCCAATATTTAATTTACATAATCTGTTTAAATGATGTGGCAAATAATGACTCGTGATTGGACATGACATGAAACTGATGACGTACACTACATGATGATGTGGTAGTGCCAAGTTGTCCTTCTTATTGCTTTGTATTCAATAAAAGATGTATACAATACTTTTTCTGCCTAAAAGATATGCTTTGTTCTTCATATCTGCCCTCCAGAGGGTTGTGAATCAGATGGAGTCTTCATGTAGTCCTGATCTTTGGTCTTCTGTTATAATCCAGTGTTCCTTCATCTTCTTTCCTAATGATCATCTTATCTCCTCAGCTCCTTAGGTGTCTTCTAGCATGGTCTCCTTCTCCATCTCCTTCATCATTATCCTGTCATGAAATAATAGAATACCTACGAATACAATCCACTCATGACAAGCTGACACCAGTTTGATAAACCCTTGGTCTAAGATGCTTCATGCAATCACTTGTCAGGGCTGGAACTGGTGACTAGTTGAGTGTCTAACTCAGGGATTGCGTAGCTCTAGAGGCCAAGGTCCGGGACTGAGGCTTGAGACTATGCAATGCATAGTTCAAGATGGCTAGGGTCAAAGGATTGCACAGTTGAGGTACTCAAGAGCTCAGTTTGGAGGCTTGAGCCTTGAGACTATGCAATGCTTAGTTCTGGAGGCCTGGGGAGAGGGAATGTACAGTTGAGGGACTTAAGGGCTCAAGCTGAGGGCTTGAGACTAGACAATGCCTAGTTCTGAAGGCCTGGGCCAAGTTACTACGCAATTGAGGTACTCAAGAGGTCAATCTTAAGGCTTGAAGTTTCTCAATACACAGTTCAGACAAGAGAATAGGCTAGGATATTACGCAGTTGAAGGGTTCAAGGCCTCAATATTGAGGCTTGAAGTTTCCCAATGCGTTGTTTTGTAGGGAGAGAAGCCAAGTGATTGCACAGTTCAAGATATCAAGGCTGAGGTTTAATGCTTGAGACTAAGTAGTGTGAAGAGTAGGTTGGATGGAGGCAATGGTTACATAGTTCTAGAGGTCAACGATTGGGCCTAAGCACCGAGACTACACAATGCATAGTTCCAAGAGGAAAGGTCAGGGCTTGAGGGTTGGGACCGTGCAATACACAGTTTAGGAAGGCTAAGTGAAGTGAAGTTTTCCGAGAACGAAATTTTCCAGATAAGGCTAAGTGTGGGATCAGTGAGGTTCAAGTGACTAGAGACAAAACTAGATCATGATCACACACTCAGAGCAGTAGATGACACAATATTGATCACTCAAAAAACAAGAACAACACGATGCCCTCAATGCGACAATAATGAAACATACCTTTCCAAGTGCAACACAAAAGATACACTTTGTAACGAAAGTAATGACACTTGTGCGACAATGCATGAAAATTTGGGAATGGGTGTAAAACATGTCTACATGATGTAGGTTTTAACCTCGTACATAATTACCTGCATACAAATTCTAAAACAAAAAAATAAACAAAGGCGAGAGCATAACACATAAAACAAATATACACAGATATTTTCCCTTGGATCCCAAAACCTGGAATACCAGATTGATTTTTCATTATTCCTTTCAATGTTACAATACATATATATACATGTCGAAGATTCCAATACCATGGACCTAAAACCATCGCACCCAAAACCATGTGCAAAAGCCATGCACAGAACTAGAGGTAGGTCCGCCCACCTAATATAGGGTCCAAAAAAATTCAATGAATGGAGGGCTTCGTCCCCCCTCTAACCTCCCGGTTAACTAGGGTAGCTAGTCGTGGAAAGAATATAACATAACCCAAAATTATCCCACTCGTTGTTTTCTTTCCATAGGAGATCTTAGTCATTTATCCAGCCCTTCAATGCCCATTGTTTCTCTACACCAAGAGAACTTCTCAAAGCTCACAGATTTTGTCAATGCATCTGCAGTATTCTTCAAAGTGTCCACCTTTACCAGCAACACCTTTTTGTCTTCTATCATATCCCTCACAGAGTGATACTGAACATCAATGTGATTTGTATTTGAATGATAAGCAGGGTTCTTTACCAAGAAAATTGCACTTTGGCTGTCACAGTCTATCCTTATAGCTCCCTGTACTAACCTCATACTTGAACATAATTTCTGCAACCAAACTGCTTCCTTGATTGCATGAGTGGCTGCCATGTATTATGCCTCTGTAGTTGATAATGCCACTACAAGTTCATCCAACTGACTGCACCTCCAAATAGGTTAAGCACATACCCACTTGTACATCTTCTCTGATCTAGATCTCCAACCCAGTCTGCATCAACAAAGCCACGAATATCTGACACTCTGTCCAATCTTGGTCTTCCTTGGTAGCACAAACCATAATCACTAGTGCCACGCAAATACTTGAAAACCCGCTTCACTGTTGTCCAATGATCCTTCCCTTGTTTTGAGATAAACTTGCTCAATACTCCCACTACATGTGCAATGTCTGGTCTAGTACATACCATCACATACATCAGGCTACCGACTGCACTTGTATATGGAACACCGGACATGTCCTCTTCCTCTTCTTATGTCTTGGGATACTATTTAGCAGCTAAATTCACACCTATAAGAATAGGAACCTTCACCGGTTTACTATCCTGCATATTAAACCTCTGCAATATTATCTCGACATACTTCCTCTCGTTTAACCAGAGCTTCCTCTTTGCCCGATCTCTTTTAATCTCCATGCCCAACATATAGTTTGCAGCACCAAGATCTTTCATGTGGAATTTCGAGGACAATTGGGTCTTCAAATCCTGGATAATTTCTTTGTCATTTCCAACCAACAACATATCATCCACAAACAAGACCAGATAAATAACACGGTCACCAATTCATTTAAAATACACACAGTGATCTCCTTTGCTTCTGGTGAAGCCAAGTCCCCGTATAAATGTATCAAATTTATGATACCACATCCTTGGTGACTATTTTAACCCATACATAGACTTTTTTAACTTGCATACCAATTCTTTCTTACCCTTCACTGCAAAGCCTTCATGTTGCTTCATGTAGATCTCCTCTTCTCGATCCCCGTGAAGAAATGTTTTTTTCCACATCCATCTGTTCAACCTCAAAATCAAAAGCAACAACAATAGATAAATGTAATCTAATAGAAGCTACCTTGGCAAAAAGAGAAAAAATATCACCAAAATCAATTCCTGACACTTGGGAATAATCATTTTCTACCAATCGAGCTTTGTATTTCTCCACCTTTCCTTCTGCATTTGTTTTCTTCTTGAACACCCCTTAGCTGCCAATGGGTTTCCTTCCAGCCAGTAACTCCACCAGATCCCAAGACTCATTTTTGTGCAAAGATGCCATTTCATAAACTATGGCCTCTTTCCAGAGTTTACCATCCTCTGAATCTACTACTTCCTTCACAGTTCTGGGATCATCATCAGTAATAGATAAAGCAAAATTTGAACAAAAAGCAGATGGACTATACCTTTTTGGCTACCTTCTTTCTCGAACTGATCTTCTCACAACCAGAGTTTGTGGATGTTCATATTTTGATTCCTCTTCTTTTGTAGAGTTTGATTCTTCCTCCTTTAGCTCAAACTCTATCTTCTCAGGTTCCTCTGGTTGGACTTCATGTTTAATAACATATTTCACCTCTCTGAACACCACATCTCAGTTGTACACAACCTTCCTTATTACTGGGTTCCAAAGTTTATAACGCTTTAAACCATCCTTATACCCAATAAATATGCACTTTTCAAATTTACTATCCAATTTTGTTCTTTTCTCCTTTGGAACATGTACATATGCATCACATCCAAATACCCTCAAATGTGGAAGAGAGGGTTTGTTACCAGTCCATACCTCTTGTGGAGTCTTATCCTCCAACGCTGATGAAGGTGATTTGTTGACTAGGTAACATGCAGTCTCCACCGCCTCTGCCCAAAATTCTTGTCCTAACCTAGCACCACTGAGCATGCTTCTTGCCCTTTCCATCAATGTTTTGTTCATTCTTTCTGCAACTCCATTTTTCTCAGGTGTGTATGGAGTAGTCTTCTACCATGTTATACCACACTTCTTATAGAATTCTTCAAATTCCCTCTTGCAAAACTCTCCACCATTATCTGTCCTCAACACCTTTATCTTCTTCTCTGTCTGGTTTTCCACCAGAGCCTTAAATTCTTTAAACCCATCAAAGACTTCATATTTCTTCTTAAGGAAATATATCCATGTATTCCTTGAGAAGTCATCTATAAATGATACATAGTACATAGACTTACCCAGTGATGGAACCTTCACAGGTCCAAACACATCATTATGCACAAACTCTAATATTTGCTTCGCCCTCTTACCACCAGAGGAGAAACTCACCCGATTCTTCTTCCCATATACACAATTTTCATAGAAATCAAAATCCAGAGAGTTATTAGTCATACCTTCTACCATACCTTTACCATGAAGTATTCAAAGGTCCTTCTCTCCAACATGTCCAAGCCTTTGATGCCATAACATCCTCTTTTCTCTAGAGACCACTAGATTTTCTGCTCCACTTTCAAGAACCACATAACTGTTGCACCCATAAAAAATAGTGCTACCTTGCAACTTGTACAAAGTTCCAATCCGAACTCCCCGCATCAATACCAATGCTCCCCAAACCATCTTGCAGGTATCCTTCTCGAACACTGTTTTTACACCTGCATCATCCAATTTGCTTACAGAAATTAGATTTCTGGCCAATGTAAGAATATGCAGAACACCGGAAGTGTTCTAATCCTTCCACCTTGCAAATTCAACCTAACTTTTCTGCGGCCAACATTTTAGCCTTCTTGTCATCCCCAAAGAAGACATCACCACCATCATATTTCTCATACTCGAAGAACCATTCTCTATGGGGAGTGAAGTGAAAGGATGCACCTGAATCAATCAACCATGCATCATGATCTACATGTGTACTTGGAGAATCCAGGTACACATCCCCACCTTCATCTGAGGTGGTTTTCGCCTCTGTAGAAGGAGCATCATCAGATCCCTTTCCTTTGCCAGGAGCTTTAGATTTACAGTCCCTTTTGTAGTGCCCTTCCTTTCCACATTTCCAGCACACCTTTATAGGTTTTCCTAGATGTTTAGATCTCCCTCTAGATTTAGATCTCGCACTCGATGACTTATTTTTGTTTCTGTTTTGGGACCGTCCTTATATAGACAAGGCATCACCATTCTGGCCCTCCATATTTTTCTGTCTCATCTCCTCCGTCAGCAAGGATGAGATTATTCCATCAAACTACAAGGAAGTTGCATTGCTACCTATTGCAATAACCAAACTATCCCACAAATCTGGTAGAGAACACAACAAATTTATGCACTTAGCTTCATCTAAAATTTTAATATCAACAAATAATAATTGACTTACCACAGTATTAAATGTGTTCAGATTCTCTGTCACCAAGTCTCCATCTTTCATCCTTAGGTTATACAACTTTTTCCGTAAGAATAGTTTATTCACCAGAGACTTAGATTGGTACAAAGTCCCTAACTTGTCCCACAAAGCCTTACTCGTAGCTTCTCCTGATACATTCAGCAATACTGAATCTCAAACACACAATCATATTGTGCACTTTGCCTTTCGATCCAACTTCTTCCATTCTTCATCGGACACTCCCGTTGATTTAGTACCCGGATCTACCACGGTCCACTGATCTTTATACACCAACAAATCCTCCATCTTGAGTTTCCACAACTCAGAACTCTGACCATTAAATTTCTCGATCTCTATCTTTCCACAACTCGCCATCTTCTTTCACCACCAAAATCGATCTGGTAGATCTCCCACTGAATAGGGTCTACCACAGGCACGAGCAAAACCCCTCAGCAACAAGGGCATCCCCTTGAAGCCAAAACATCTTTGATACCAAATGTAGGTTTTAACCCCGTACAAAAATTACCTGCATACGAATTCTAAAACAGAAAATAAACAAAGGTGAGAGCATAACACATAAAAAAAATATACACAAAGATTTTCCCCTAGATCCCAAAATCGGGACTACCAGATTGATTTTTCATTATTCCTTGCAATGTTACAGTACATATATATATACATGCTGAAGCATCCAATACCATGGACCAAAAACCATCGTGCCCAAAACCATGTGCGAAAACCATGCACAAATCCATAGGTAGGTCCGCCCACCTAATATAGGGTCCCAAAAAAAATTCCCCGGGCCGCTGCCTTGATCTCCATAAATGGGGGCTGACTGCCCCCCTCAAACCCCCTATGATCCCCCCACTGCACAGTCGGCGAAACGAAGGGAGGGCTCTACCCCTCCTTTAACCCCTCGGTTAACTAGGTACCTAGCTAGTCGTGGAAAGAATACAACACAACCCAACATATAGTAGGACCCATTAACACCAAAGTTAACCCTTGAAACAATAAAAAAATCCACTTTACATGAGAAGCAACACTTCCCATGCCAAAGATGACATTTTCTATATAAAGAGAAAAATGTGAACGACGCTTTCAATATGCAAATGCCAATGAAGAGAACACATGCGAGAGCCATGATAACCTGAAAATGACACTAATTAAGATGAAAGCAAATGAAGGCAACAATTGAAAACATGAAAGGGATACTGATGAAAGTGAAGGCATGCAAAAGCGACAGTTTGGAAAAATCACCGAAACAAAAGTACAATCACAGCCAAAAGTGAGAGACTGTCAATGAAAATGTGCATTGACTGTTGACATGGGTTGATCATTGAACAAGCACAATCTTGATGGACTATGCTATGCATGTATAAGCTTGCGTAAAATATTGAGCATGTGCAAGCAGGTGCCTTTGAAACTTATAATCCAAGAGGGAGCTCAAAGACTTAACAAGGCATCAGCCGACCAAGAAGTGACTACAGAATAACCAATCAAAAGATCTTTAGTAGGCTCCAAAACTAAAGTGTAGGCAAAATTTTGGAGGGTGTTTGTCGCAACGATAACTTAATAAATAGAGGGCCTTGAAGTTCCTTATATGGTGGCCTTCTAGAGGAAGCATGGAAAATTAAAAAGGTAAATGAATCATTTTTGAAGACTTTTAGTTGTGAAGAATTTGTCCATATTAATAAAGAAAATAAAACAAAGCTTGAGGAAAAATCCAAGAAGTATATTATCATTGAATATAAATATTTTAGCTATCAATTATGGGATTACGAAAATCACAAAATCATTTGGAGTAGAGACATGGTATTCAATGAGGTGGTCATGTACAAAATAAATACAGAGAAAGAAATGAGAAAAGGAAAACATAGAATACACGACGCTTGATGAAATCTTAGAAAAGGAAATTCAAAAGGTGCCAAAAAATCAAAATGTTTAACAACAACAATAACAGGTGCCTCAAACTCTTGCAAGTGTTATTATAATATCAACCAAGTTAAGTAGACCCACTAAACAATACTCTCCTTCACTATATTATGTATCGTTCACTCATTCTAGTGAACTACAAAGATAGGAAGAAGAAATGCATGTAGAACCAGAAAGAAATGGGAGCGGGGAATGCATTAGGGGATTTTTGAGGTCTAAAATGGGCCTCCTAAGGAAATTATAAAATAATAGTGGAAATAAGAAAATAAGATTAGATTACGTCATCAAATTTTAGAGGGAAAAAAAGACAAAATATTTTTTCAACACATATTTTCAACTTATCTCCGTATGGGTTTACTCAAATTTTGAGAGAAAACACTTTTTGGATGCAGAATTTGGTTCCTCATCCAAGGAGTACCCATGTTGCATACTTTCGATGGAACTTTCTACATGAAAAATGAGAAATACATGGAAAACGTGATTGCAATCACATTTTTTCATGTATTTCTCATTTTTCGTATAGTAGGGTCCATCGAAAGTATGCAACATGGGTACTCCTTGGATGAGGAATCAAATTTTGCATCCAATGAGTACTCCCACTCAAAATTTGAGTAAAAACTTAGGAAGATAAGTTGAAAATACGAATTGAAAAAATAGTTTTATTATTTTATTATTTGTTAATCTTTGTACATTTTTATTGCAAAAATGGTGAATCATCCCCTATGGTTGACATTATCATCTTGAATCCTAGTGGTTCTTATAAAATTTATTTTGGTTGTACATTTTTCTTAGGATGATCTGAAAATGAAACTACTTGTTTTTGTTGTGCAAGGTATTCATTTCCATTAAAATATATGTGTAAACTGTTACTGATGTCTTGCAATTGAAACAAAGAGTTTTTGGTAAATTTCTGAGTCTTATGTGTGAAGGAGGATTATCTCAATTTACTATTTATCATATCAAATCTGAAAAACACAGCAAGATAAATTCACATAATATAACACAGCAGCTGATAAGGCAGTTCACCCCTCCTGGGCTACATCTGCCAGGTCCAAGGCTCCCAAATGGGCATGTCCTTGCTTGAATTAGATGCTCAAAATGGTTATACAGTGAGAAGAAAGCCTAAACAGGCAAAATAAGCTGTGAAAATGAGTTCAAAACATAGAAAATAGTCAAGAATGACTTTTGGTTCACCTCCAATGGCTAACCATAGCCCAATACAACTCCAACACCTCCTAGGCCCTGATGGCTCTCCAAGCTTCTTTGCTAAAAAAAAACTTGAAGATGAGCTCTGATGGCTCTAAAACTTATACCATTGGCTCCATAATGATGAGAAGATACGAAATCAAAAAAAAATTCATCCAAAAAGGTTCTCCCTCCTAAAAGTTATGACCAACTGAAGTTTTGTCCAGTTTCACCTAGAAAAATTCCACCAAATTTGGTGAAACTGCAGTTAACTCCGACAAAAATGGCAAACGCACCAAAATGGGTGGTCTCCGCCAAACTGACTTCTAATGTGACTGTAACCGCTGGCTGAAAATGCGCGCATGTGACCATGTATCATAATCGTCGGGTTAATGTTATCCGCCGGGTTTTAGGTCCTGGTTCCGCGCTCTGGTCATATTGATAAGGGGCTGGCCGCTTTTCCGCCCAAATGAATCCTGAATCAACCTTAAATATAAATGGTGCCCCATGGTTGTTAAGCGGGTTGTGGGTTGGTAGCCACCCGACCCGGGGTCGATTCCTGTGAGCTCCATAAAATTTTGCCCAAACAAACCTTGTAGACTTGGGCCACATTCATAAAAACAGAATATTCCCACGAATATTTCGGGGAATATTGTTTTTTTAATTTTTTTCAAAATTTGAAATCCAAACTAGCCCAAACTCAGTTTTTTGAAGGTTATTGGAAACTTCAAACCTTCATAACTTTCACATGTGAAGTCAGTTTTGAGTGTCATTCACGGCAGCAGAATCGTATTGATGAAGCCTATCCGGTCGTTCAGGTTACAAGTGTTTTTTAACACTTTCAATTTTTGAGCCTTTTCCATGGCTTGGACTTGAGCTCTTGATCACACCTCCCAAATGAGAAGCGTTTGGACCCCAAAAACTCACTGAAGTGATGAAACTGAACTGTACAGAAAATGAGAGAATAACAACATCCTCTTCTCTTCAGCCTTAAAAAAAAAATTCCTGACTTGCCAACTGTCCTCATGGTGAATTTTTGTTGAATGCACCATATACTTGTGTCGAATCTCGACCAAGTTTTCTTGCCATACCAATCTGCCATTCTAAAACTAGCAGTGACCCTTGCTGAAATTTGTGCCCTCTTTGCTTGCATGCTTTTCCATCTCATGGAATCTTGCACCGCTTTGCACCGACACTTTGTTCTCTGCACCAATCGACACCAAAGGCACCTTGTGCAACATACAACATCAACAACAAGTTGACCTGAAATGTTTTATACAATTGACACAAACATCAATGTAAAAAGTGTTCACACAATCGAGAAAAGTCAACAAACATGTGTGACACAATCGACACAAGTTGATAAACAACAAGATACATCTTTACAAACATGTGTATGTATCATGTACAATGAACTATATACAGTTCGCTAATTATACATACAACCTCTATGTACATGTGAAATTTCAACTCTTCTTTTCAAATAACAACAAGTACATCATCCCAAAAAACATGTGGGTGACAAAGAGCTGAACTAAAAATACATTGTTGTAATATAAGTGAGTATCATACTCATCTTTTACACCTCCATGGTGAAATTTTGCAACAACATAAAAATTCCTTCAAACTGAAACTGTTGTTACATGCAATCTTGCATCAACTTTTCAACTGAAATACATGCAATCTTGCATCAACTTTTCAACTGAAATACATGCATACCAATATGAAATTTTCATGTACAAAATGAGTATGACTTACTGCAGTAAGAATTTAGTCCACTTCCTACCAAGCTAACTCCATGGCATCTTCTATTGTAACAGCAGTTCTTCATGTGAATCTTTCATTTCCACATCGATAATGGAATCCATAGTTCCACTTGCACCAATCTTTTTGTCCTCAAGCTGCATGTGCTTTGGACGACTTGTTGGATGCAAGGTCCAATAATGAGAGACATCATGTCCCTTCTTTTGACAAAATGTGCAACTCTTAAGCACTTTCTGAGAAAGTTTTCTTTGCCTCTTCTGCTTCCTGTGTGCTTTCTTTTTCAACCAGCATCTTGAAGAAACATGGTTAAAACCACCACAAAATGTGCAACAAAACTTCCTTTCATTTGAACAAGAAAAAGGATCATTCTTTGTTGAAACATTATCAAATTGAGCATGTGAATAATTATACCTCTTTTGCTGCATAGAATGTCCATCCTTTTTGTCTCCGAGAGATAATGAACTAGTAGACGAGACAACTTTCCTTTTCAGACTTTCATCATTGTGCTTGTCTTGAAAATTGTTTACATTTGCATGCTCGCCATAAGCGACATGTTTACCCTCTACTTGCTACAATGATGGATTAAAACAATGGAAATCATCCTTAAAACAATTTTGACATATATGCATATGAGAAATTGGGATAAAGGTTCTCTTTAAATTTGCATCACATGCATTCAAGGATTTGAATTCTTTGCCATTAAACTGTTCATATCCAAGACCAACATTCTTGGGATGCTCCACCACCGAAATAGGGTCAACCATGCCTTGTGCATGCTTATTCAAACCTTTGCCTTCATGATAGCACATCTTAAACATTAATTTGGACCCTATACCCCTTGTATGTTTTTCAAAAGAACCAACACACTTTTCAATTGAGGAAATTGAAGACAAGTTTGAATGATATACCTCATCCTCAGGCATTTTCTTGGACAAAGCCTCTTGAGCTTGAAGGAGTTGTTTCTCCATGTCATGCAACCTTTGGAGAATTGTTTCCTTTTCTTCCTTCATAGCCAACAATTGTGCATGAAGCTTAACACTTTCTCATTGATCCTCAATGAGAATCTGCACCATCTCCTTCACCTTAATGATCTCTTTCTTCATGTCATCATTGAAGAATTTCTTGAAGGAGGAATCTTCACTTATAGAAGAAGTTGACATTATGTAAATGGTCAATTTAAAAAAGGAACTTCCAAATAAGAGTTCTCAAAGCTTTCAATCAAATCAGAAGCTTTAACCAAATGTAAAACAAAAAACCCCTTCTTATTCAAGCAATATCTTGTGTTATAGCTGCAACACAAACCCCAATAGCTTTTGCAGAAAACACTGATCAAGTGAGTTTGTTTTTCAAAGGTAATCTTGAGATAATTTGGAATAAGGAAAAAGTATTGTTGAAGACTACCATTTCCAAGACTTAGCTATCAACAACTATCTTTTCAACTCAAGCAAACTCATTCAAGCAACCATTTGAAACCCATAAAACAGTTAATCTCTTACATTGTTTTAACACCTTTTGCACAAAACTAATACTCAAAATATAAACTAAACCAGAGATTGACTGAAGGAGCTTTTATCTACTTCGCAATTGTATAGCAAAAGCGTTTCACAGATTCATAGAAACAGTAACTGAGCTCTGATACCATATGACTTGAAAATGAAACTATTTGTTTTTGCTGTGCAAGGTATTCATTTCCATTAAAATATATGTGCAAACTATTACTGATGTCTTGCAATTGAAACAGAGAGTTTTGGGTAAATTTCTGAGTCTTATGTGTGAAGGAGGATTATCTCAATTTATTGTTTATCATATCAAATCTGAAAAACACAGCAAGATAAATTCACATAATATAACACAGCAGCTGATAAGGCAGTTCACCCCTCCTGGGCTACATCTGTTGGGTCCAAGGCTCCCAAATGGGCATGTCCTTGCTTGAATTAGATACTCAAAATGGTTATACAATGAGAAGAAAGCCCAAAAAGGCAAAATAAGCTGTGAAAATGAGTTCAGAACACAGAAAACAATCGAGAATGAAATTTGGTTCACCTCCAATGGCTAACCATAGCCCAATACAGCTCCAACACCTCCTAGGCCCTGATGGCTCTCCAAGCTTCTTCGCTGAAAAAACACCTGAAGATGAACTCTGATGGCTCTAAAACCTGTACCATTGGCTCCAGAATGATAAGAAGATATGAAATCAAAAAAACATTCGTCCAAAAAGGTTCTCCCTCCTAAAAGTTATGACCAACTGAAGTTTTGTCTAGTTTCACCTAGAAAAATTCCACCAAATTTGGTGAAACTGCAGTTAAATCCGATAAAAATGGCAAGCATGCCAAATTGGCAGACTCCACCAAAATGACTGCCAACATGACCGTAACCGCTGGTTGAAAATGTGTGCATGTGACCACGTATCATAACCGTCGAGTTAACGTTATCCGGCGGGTTTTAGGTCCTGGTGCCCCGCTCTGGTCATATTGATAAGGGGTTGGCCCTTAGGGGCTGGTCCCTTTGCTGCCCAAATGAATCATGAATCAACCTTAAATATAAACGACGCCCTATGGTTGTTAAGAACCAACGCATAGGCGGACCGGTCAAGCTTGTGGGCTGGCAACCACCCGACCCACATTCGATTCTTGCGAGCTCCATAAAATTTTGGCCAAAACAAACCTTGTAGACTTGGGGCCACGTGGCGGCCTCTAGGCAGGCCACGTGTTAGCTCCCAATTGGTCATCAAAACATAATATTCCCATGAATATTTTGGGAAATATTCCTTTTTTAATTTTTTTCGAAATTTGAAATCTAAACTGGCCCAAACTCAGTTTTTTGAAGGTTATTGGAGACTTCAAACCTTCATAACTTTCACATGCGAAGTCGGTTTTGAGTGTCGTTCACGGTAGCAGGATCGTATCGACGAGGCCTATCCAGTCGTTTAGGTTGCAAGTGTTTTTGAACACTTTCAATTTTTGAGCCTTTTCCATGGCTTGGACTTGTGCTCATGATCACCTCAAAAATCCCCTAATGGAAAAAAGAGATCGACTCTTCGGTGCATAACCAAACTTGGGACTTGGTCCTATTTCCTACAAGTAAAATACCATAACATAATAAATGGGTTTACAATTTAAAGGAAGAAGATGAAGGCAAAATGGGGTACAATGTCAAACTTGTTGTAAAGAGGTTTGCATAGAAGAAAGGTACAGATTTTGATGAAATATTTTCTCCTATTGTCAAAATGGCTTCAAATATAATGTTTTAATTTTAGTGGTAGTATAATATTTTCATCTTGAATAGTTATATGTAAAAGCAAATTTTCTCCATGGGGACAAGGAAGAAGAGATTCATATGCAATGACCACAAGGGTATGAGGTCAAAGGGAAGGAAAGCTTAGTATGCAGACTTAAGAATAGCTTGTATGGTTTAAAGCAAGCTTCAAGGTAGTGGTATTTCAAGCTTGACAAGTTTATGACAAAATAAGGTTATTATAGATCTAATTATGACCATTGTGTTTAATTTCAAGAGACTAGATAATGGAAGCCATAGTAACTTGTTAATATATGTAAATGGAATGCTTATTGTAAGGTCTAACATTCTCAAAATAAAACTAACTAATTGATTTTATATGGAGGATTTTAGGTGTTGCAAAGAAAATATTTGGTATGAGAATAACAAGACATAGGAAAATCCAAAAATTAACATTATCTCAAAGTGAGTATATAGAAAAGGTGTTGGAAAATTTAAAATGAAAGATGCAAAACTAGGTAGTACACCTTTGGCTAGCCATTTCAAATTGATTAAAGGGATGTGTCTCAAGACATAGTTGGAGATAGACTACATGTTCAAGGTTCTATATTCATCAACTTTTGGCAACTTGATGTATGTGATGATGTGCACAAGGCCAAATATTGCACATGTAATTCTGACAAAGTATATGAACAATCTAGGTAAAGAGCATTTGAATGTAGTAAAGAGGATTCTTGGGTATTTGAGAGGTACTACTACTTAAGAATTATGTTTTGTAGGTTCAAACATTGTTCTATAGGGATATGTTGACTTAAATATGGTAGTTGATATAGACAATAAGAGGATCACCATAGAGTCTATTTTTACTATAGGTGGAACAACAATAAGTTGGATTCTAAATTTGAAAAGGGTTGTTTCACTTTCAACAACATAAGCAAAGTATGTTGTTGTTACAAAGGATAATAAAGAGATGATTTGGTTACAAAAGTTCATGGAGGAATTGGGAAAGAAGCAGGAGAATATCAAGTTGTATAGTGATAGTGAGGGTGTCATTCATCCTATAAATAAATCAACCTTTCATTCAAAGACTAAGCATATATAGCTCAGGTACCGTTTCATATGATCAATTTTAGAAGATGGACAGTTGAAGTTCGAAAAGATACATACTAGCTAGAATCCTGTAGACATGTCAATGAAGGTAGTAGCCAAGGAGAAACTATTTTTTAGCACAATTTCAATTAGTCTTCAAGAAAGATGATGAAGATGAAAAACTAGTCAGGTCTAAAGTTGAAGCACAATCTAATGCATGCAATAGCAGTGGAGTTGTTGTAATAAGTCTCCAAATGGGAGATTGTTGATTGTGGAGCCTAATTAGCTTCTTGATTTAGATCCTTTTTTTAGCTACGTTTGGACCCTAATTCCTAACAAGTGGTGTAGGGGGATTCCCCCCCTACTATTAACGTCAAGGGGTCCTGGGGCGGGAGGGGGGAGTGACAACAATTTGGATCCCCCCCAATGGTGGTTTGAGGGTAGTACCCTTGAAAATATTTTAATTTCATGGTCAATCTAGAACATTCATCATTAGATCACATATCTAATGGTAGATGTTATGTTAGGGTTTTTTTCCTAGAGGGAAACCCTCTTCTTATGAGGGAATTGCATTTTGGATATATATTATTGAGATAGCATTATAATTGAGAGAAAGTAAACCGTGAGAGAGAGAAGAAGAGGTTGCAACAGATGTGCTACATGTTGTAATCCCTTCATTTTTCCAAACATAATAAAAGGACTAGCTATTTCTCCATGGATGTAGCCCAAATCAGGTGAACCATATATATTGGTGTCTCCTTTGTATTGTTTCATTCTATTTTTTATTTCAACATTCATTTTGATTTTCTTGCTATGTGATTTTATTCTTAATCTAATGGGTACTAAACTCCACAGAAACCAACTAGTTTACAACGCATGGGTTGTGTGTGTGGTTTTACAATATATATTTATGAATATTTTGTGATAATGGAAGTGTTATCTAGGAGGAGAATTATGATAATAGTATATAATAAAAAAAATGTATGGAAATAGCCAAGGGCATTGTGGTGTTGAGGCTTTATGATCTAGAAGCACTATGATTTGGAAATTTAAATTTTTATTACAACTCATTGAATAAGTGGATGATCGATGGTTGATGAATACATTAATTCAATGCCCATGTCGCCTTGTAACAATGAATGAACATTGCATCTACCAATGTCATGAAACATGTATTATTACTCAATTGGAAAGTATAGCAACCAAAAGCCAATATCAATGTTCAGAATATTTTGGACATATTCTTTTATTGATGTAACATTTCTCCATATCAATAGCCAAAGTTAGAGTTTGTTGAACTAAAATTTTCATTGCTAGCATTGTTATCTAAATCATATGCTCAATATAATCCATTTACAAAAATATAATAATATAGTTTGGAAATAGAATTCACAAATGCACAATAATCAGATTTCAAGATTTCAAACCAATTATAAACTAACATTCAACATATGTTCTACATGCACAATTATATGGTCCCACTTGTAAACTAGACTCAACTTAAATATTCACGTAGAATCTACTAATTAGAGGACTTATTCACTTTCAAAAAGATGATATAAATCCACTATAAAGTTTAAAACAACATATAAAATAGATTTATAGCAATTGCAAATTCATAGTAAGTACTACAAGGGATCCATAACAATCACCACTAGTGATCTATAGCAACTACTACAAATCAAATAAATAATATGTATCGCAGAAACTACATTATCTATAATCAAGATTTTTAGTAAGTGTGTCCATATTAATGTGAGGAGTGTATACAAAAATTCATATTGACCCAGATCACAAACTTCGATTTATAAAGAAATCAAAAACTACATACGTCCTATAGCAACACCTTGATGGATCCATAGCAAATTCTACATGGGTGATAAATGAACCAATTTCTTTTAAAGTACAATTTGGATATCTAGAGTTTTGGTGGAATGGTCCATCTACATATAAAGTTCTTGTCTACCAAAAATCGCATCTACCAAAATCATATATTTTAAATTATAAACCAATCAACGTCTACAAGTGTTTTGTATTAGCACCCTAATATTTTTGTCACAAATTCTATAGCCTCGTTAAACAACCTATATATTTTGAAGTACAACCTAGGTATCTGAGATGTTGGTGGATATGTTCATCTTAATATAAGGTTCCTATCTACTAAAAATCACATTTACTAGATCATATATTTTGAATTATAAACAAATCAAAATCTATAGGTATTTCACAACAACACCATGATGGTTCTTTAACAAGTCTACATATCTAAGAAAAGTAGGCATCTTACATTAAGAAATCCTTTGAACTCATCCAAAAAGATGTATGTCAAAATTTATACTTATAAACACAAAGAAAAATGGTTTAGGAGACACAACATTCACCTACAAGCAAAATACTCCAAAATTTAAATTTTCAAATGTAAAGCTCTTACATTCATAATAATAAAATCATTGTACTCATCATTCTACAATGTTAAATTTAGCACACTTATATTTTCCAAGATCTAGATTCTGAGTAATTGATTGATGCAAAGAGATTTTCTGCCCCATTATATGCTTTGATGTATTTAATCTTTCTACAACATGCCACGTCTTAGCTATACTAGGATACTACCAAGGCGAAGGGATATTACAATAACAACTCAAGATCAATCTTTAGGTTAAAAAAGAGAGTTTATCAACTAATTATTTTACACTATAATACGTATAATGTCGTCACAGTGTAATACGTATCAATGGAGGATTTACATTACGCATTCATAGTAAAATACGAAGATTTACAATATGTTTTTAATGCAAGATTTATAGTATTTTTCGTATGCATTCATGAATGAATCTCTATATATCAATATCTCCATCTTTAAAAGGTTTAATTTTCAATTGTAATTAGCACAAATATAAACTTTCACACATACACAAATTTTCATATCTCAACCTTTAATCATTTAAATATGGTATTCAGTTAAATTAAGTATAGCAAAGATCACATTGATACACACACTTGATCAAGCTAGCTTCAAAAAAAAATTAATTTGATTAAAAAAGATGGTGTTCACTTAAATTAAGTATAACAAAGATCGCATTGATGCACGCACGGATCGGGCTAGCTTCAAAATAAATTAATTTATTTTTCCTCGTGATGAAATGAACCAAAATTAAAAATATAATTATTTATTTTTACTGTTGCATGTGTTGTGACAAGATTCCCGCTATAGATTAATTTATTTTTAGCATGTTGTCCTAGATTTCCGCGATGATAAATTGATTTATTCTTGTTATGATAAATTACTTTAATTTTTCATCATAAATTAATTTATTTTTATTAGAGATGAGAAGAGTTAAATATAATTAATTTATTTTTAATATCTATTTATTTATGAATTCACACTTTACTAACTTTACAATTTTTTCTGGACAAGCCAATCAAATAATAGACTTTCTTTTTTAATTTAAAATCAAATACCTTTTAATAAAATCACAAATTATTATTCTTCATTTTGAAATGCAATTTAGTATTTGTAGCATTTTAACATAATAATAAAATTGCACTTTGAGAGAACATACTAAATAAATACAAATCTCTAATTGTGTATTCTTAAAATGAGTGAAGATGCCATACATATATATATAAAGCATCTTTATCAAATAATACACCAAATTATAGTTTAACACTGATTTGAAAAGCATAATTGTTAATATTATATTAAATATTATTAATTGTCATGCAATTAATTTTATAACAAAAATCTTATTAGTTCCATGTGTTTTTTTTGTTGCAAAAATTGATCAACTTGCAAATAAATAATAAAGTTGCACATAGGAGAACATGCTAAGTGAATACAAATATCCAATTATATACTCTTAAAATGGGTGAACACGCTAAGCATATATGTTTTTGATAAATTTTTGTTCTTGATTGATGAAAAACATGAAATAATATGCGATGACCTTAATAATTTATGTCAAGTATTAAATAATATGTATAAGAAAAAGAAATCTTCATAACTTTTACACATAATCCACAATACAAAAAGAAAAAACATTTTAAATTGAAGCCTAACCATCCAAAATATGACCTAAGTAGTTGGTTAGTATTTTTCAAAGTTCATATGGTATTGTTTAGCATGTGCATAGAAAAGTCGCATAATAATTAGTTTTGAATTAATACAAAAATTAAATTCTATAACTCACAAAGACCATTATGAACTGTAAACGAAATTTATAATAAAAACAATAATATATCACATTGATCTTGACTGAGTGATAATCCACTAAACACATCAACCCAGAAAGAATTATATCAATTTTAATTAACACCGGAAAGAATTATACTTCCGAGAAGTTAACCCCTGACTTTCCTACTAAAATACATGACTATTGATTCCCCTCTGTAAAATGAAAGTTATGATCATAACAATGTGTAGGGACATCTATGGCAACAACAGGCCATGCAAGATGTCAAATATCACGTTAATTTATGGTTACAAATATCACTATTCGATCTCATTTATTGGCCTTCTTTGCAGGGGGCACCGCTTTCTTTGGCTTCAAAGGAGCCGCCCTCTTTAAAGCCTTGGCAGGCTTCTTGGTCGCAGCAAGATTCTTGGCAAGAGCTTCTTTCTTTGCAGGCGCCCCCTTCTTAACAGGCATTGTTGTCTTCTCTACCTTCTTAGGGGACACTGCAGGCTTCGGCTAGGAGACCTTAAGAGCCTGGGCTACTCTGGCAGGGTTTTAACGGGCTTCGAAGACTTCTTGGGCACAAGCGCTACCTTGGGCTTAGCTGTAGGCTTACTGGCCAAGGATTTGGGCTTCACAGGCTTGGCAGACTTCGGCTTCACCGGCTTCTTCAACTCTACTAAAATCTTGTAGGAGTTCTTGACCTTGGTGAGCTTGCCAGATCTGGCAAGATTTATCAGCTGAAATGTCAGGAGCTTCTTGAAATTCGCAGGAGTTGTGACTGGTACTTGCTGCCGATATAGGTTGCTATAGCATACGAGCTAGACCTAGTCCTCTCCTTCAAAGAAGTAATCGCTTCCATGATCATCTAGAAAATAAAAGAAAAAAAAATAAAACCCTTGCGTTTAAAATCTGATGTGAGAAAAAAAAAATTTAAAGGCCAAGAATTGAAAACTGAATTTATGTAGGATGAGAACTTCGCAGTTTCGATCCCTTGGAAACCCTCATCTTCCTTTGTTTGTCAACATTGTTGATTACAGGCTTTGCAATTGTCTCACCTTAAGTCATTTGTTTATATGGCCATATTGCTAGAAAAATTCTCAACACAAAGATTTTGTTAACTACACAACTCAAAGTCGACAAATTCCTGCAAGAAGATAACCAAATTCAACAAATTCTCGCCAAAACACAACCAATAACTTTGTAAGAAATTATTTGTACCATTCCTACTAATCATCACTCAAAAGTATGAGGTTAATATTATGGTGCACAATAACCGTATTCTCAATAGAAATATCATTTGTTTCTTAAACCCCCTAATATCCTACTATCAATAATTTGTTGTAAACTATCTCCTACACTAAGCTTTCTAGCAAGTCATCTCACAATATCCACTTCTTCTCAAAACTCTATTTTAATAAGTTGTTGATAGTTTTTCTTTAAAAATGAGGTTTTAATTTATTGAGCTCCTTGATTTTTACGCTACAGGGCAATACCTCTTAACTATTTAACTAGCAAACAATACCTCTTAGCTATTTAACTAGCAAACTGGCTCTTAGCTAAGGAAGAAACTAGTTAGGATTTATAGTGGTGACAGAAGAAGGGTTGAAGAATTAAACAAACTCCAAAATTTGTTCATTATCCATTATAGTGGAAAACACACCAAAATAATATTCTAATGGTTGTATAAGTGAACAAAATTTTCAATTAAGAGAAATATCGAAAACAATCTAGCCTTTAAAAGAGTTATGATAAAAAACAAACAACTTCAATCATAAATATTTATGTTGAATATAACATTGTTGGTAATGTAGTGGAAATTAATTCTCAAATAAACCTCTCAAGATATCTCAAATAATAATTGTAAAGATGAAAATAGAATATGAAACTTATAAAGAAGAACAATCATAGAGAATTACACTATGCCAATAACTATATGAAGAATCAATTGATTAAAAACTTCAACAATCTTGTCCTCAAATACAAAAATGTAAATTCACTCTCAAAATCTGAACCTTTTTCATGAGTTCTTTTGAGTCTTTATATAAAAATAATACAATAGTTTATTGTTGCAAAAACAACATTTTAGGAGCAAACTAATGAAAATAGAAACAATTTTTTGTCAGTCCAATAACTTGTCACCACTCATTCTTTTATTGGATTATATTGTTGATATTGAGAGAATTCAAGGAGTGAACTACGTCAACCACTCTCAATCTTTCCCAACTAGATAATTGTATGACTCCATATTTCTATAAGATATATCTAATTCTGTGTAATTTTGATAAGTTGGCATAGTGGAAAATAACATACTTACTCAACAATGAATGTGGAATTGATTTAGTGGCTTATCCCCTATTGTTGACCCATTCAATAGTCCAATCATATCTAAACATTTGTTGGAGTCAACTCTCATTCTTAGTTGAATTTCTCTATATGCATCTAGTGAGCTTAGTTTTCCATTATGATCCCAACATGAAGGCATACCCTTGTCTATCCAAACATTGAACTTGGAATTGAACATATCTACCTCGATTTTGACTGACCTACATTTGTCCTTTATTTGTTGTACAAAAACTTTTGGTGTTGAATTTATTAACTTCCATGATAATGTAGGATTTTAATTGAATATCTTCTTTTCTCAATTGTTCTCTACTCCTTTAATTCAAAAAATTATCTATCCTTTTAGCAATTTGTGGCATATATCCTAATTATGCTTGAATCAAGTTGATAGCCTACTCAGAAGTATAAAGTAGATCCTTTTTTTCTCTGGTAATCTCAAATTATCCCCACATTTCCGCAACACTAGTTACTATATCAACCCAAATTGATCTTCTTCCTTTAGTCAAAGCTTCTTTTCCAATTAGTCGATTGTTTAAACAATCTATTTTTCTTTGCAACCTTGCTTTAAGATCTTGATCAATACATATGGTTGCATTTATTTTAGCTAAATAATCCTTGAGATTTTTTATCTCATAATTCTTTATGATGAGCAGTTTCTTTAGATTTTCAATTTCTTGATCTTTAATACTCATGTTACACTAAAAAATGTCACCATGACTATTTGCAGTTAGTATGGCTCCATCAACTGTCATACTATCCTCCTTGGCAAGTCTCATGCCTCTACTTTCCATGTCAAACTCAAAGAAAGAGAGAAAAGTCATTTAAAGTCAAGTTATCTCTGGTACGTAGTTTCTCTCAGCCTTACCTGCGGGTACGCAATCCAAGTTCACAATACCTGCATACTTGTATGCTCTGTCTGTAAAGCAATGGGTGTGTACTCCTGTAAAGGTCAAAAGACGCAAGTTTCACTCCAAAAAAGTTACTTGTGGTCATTTCTAGATCATTCTAGAAGCTTGTTTGACGTGTATGGAGCGCCTCCAGATGGTTCATGTATCCCTATGGAAGAGGAACTTATCCCATCAAGAGGGGAGCTAACCCACCCAAAGAGGGGCTTATCCCATTGATGGTGGACCTGATTAACTTCCTCTACAGCACTATAAATACATGCATTGGGCCAGAGGGAGGGGAGGTTGAAAGCTGAAAATTCCTAAGGGTAGATGCTGCTGAGATTAGGACTTCCTTGTAGAAGTTTGTGAGGAGAGATTGTCATCCTTTCTTGTTTCATTTGGAAGTGGGTGAGCTGATCAAAGTAAAGGAAAACTCTTGCTGGACCCTGGGAGGAACTTGCACAACACCAAGGCTCAGGTTGTAATGGTTTCTTTTGTTTCCTATTAATACAAATAAGTCCATTCTTCTCAACAATTTGTTATTTATGAGTTGTTTCATATACTCCTTGGTCTGTATGTTAAATATGTTTTGTTTTATGAGATATTCAGGTGCTATTTAATCGTTTGATTGTTAGTGAATGCAGGTTTCGAAGATAAGGAGGAGCTCATCCGGATCGACGAGGCTGGACTACTACAACGGCGTTGGGTTACAGGTAGGATCTAAACACTTGATTTCTTGTATGATAAATGCATATTTAGAGAAGGATTGCTCTTAATTGTCTTGTTTGTCACTAGAAAGCCTTAAGCTTCTAGGGAGGTTGGTTGTGTCCGCACTATCGACTCTTTCCGCATGACAAAATGGCGACTCCGCTGGGGAATCCATTGATGTGAATGTTTTTTCCTTTGTCTGAAACTTTGATCTGAGAAAAGTCTTTGTCTTTCTGGTTTTTGGTTGTCTGACTGTGTGTTTGGGTGGGCTAGCTTAGGGTTAAATTAGTTTTTAGTTTTTCTTAGTTTTGCTAGAAGTACGTAGCCTCTGAGTTCAACACAGTGTGTACTTGTACGCACTGCGACTGTGTGCACAGAGCGTACCCGCACCTGTGTAAACAGGTTGCCTGCGTACCCTGTCAAAATTGAGAAAATTTCAATTTTCTCCTTTTTGCCTATTAGATTTTGCTTTTAATTTGTTTTTCCACCCAGATCCACTGGTTACCTACCAGAGATCTTCATCTGAACTTGTTTCGTCAGTGTCAAGTGTTTTAGTGGAATTCATAGAGATTTTGCCTTAGGGTTTGATTGACTTTGGCATTAGAGGTTATCAAACTTTGGATCTCCCTGGTTTTGTTCAACCCTCTTAGGAGTCGGGCCTACCATAGAATTCACCCTTGTGAGAGACCTACCTTTGTGTCTTCTCTTTGCAAATCTCGAAAAAGTTTGTTGATTGAACTTTGAATTTTATTTTTGAGAAAAAGAACAAAAGATTTTGATTTTTGTTTTTGACTGGTTTTTGGTTCTGCATTAACTAGTCCTTAGTTGCATTTTGACTAAGTAAAACATCCAGGAATCATCTTTAGTAGGCTTTTGCCTCATTAGGTTTGCTTGTTAGGTGAATTTTCGTTTGATTTGCTTTTAAGTAGCTTTGATTTAATTGTCATAGATTTGTAAAAGTTTGTTTTTTGATTTTTAAATGCTTTGTTAAGTAGAAAAAAAACCAAAAATCTCCTTTGAAAGAAAAGTTTGCTTAGTGGCATTTGAGTCTTTGAATGAAAAGGGCATTTTCGCAAAATAATTAGTGATCATGAGTTGCATGTTTTGGAAAAGATAAAGAGATTGTTTCTTTGATTGTCTGTTAAGAAAGTTGCTTTTATCAATTTTGCATTTTCCAACTCTCTTAGCTAGGGAATTCATTGAAAAAGAAAAGTAGCATAAATCATCCTAAGTGCATCTTTGTAGTGGTTTGAGTCGAGTCTACACACCATCAGTTTCATCTCCGCTACCTTTTGTCTTAAAGAAAAGCCATAAAAATTAACGCTTAAAGTAAAATCAACTTAGTAACTTTTTATTTACTAGGGCTCTGAAACACCAATATAGATCAGGCTAGTGTCTTGGAGTAGGAGAGTAATTAACTCTCCAAGACAGCAAAACCAAACAAGTAGCTTATCTTGTGGTAGGATAAATCCAACTGTTGCATTTATACTCTGGGAAAGCTACTCTTAAAGGAGAAGCACGAGCTCATGTCCGAACCAGTGAGGGGATCAATCCTCCCTCGTTAGGAACGACGCCAGACACGCACGTATTACAAACGGTAAACCTCGGATTAACCATTGTCGAGGAGCCAGGGGTCACTTGTCGGTAAACCTTGGATTATTGTCAAGGAGCCGGCAAGGGGATTGAGCTTGATACTCTGCCCTTGCGTGCTGTCGGAGTGTAGACTGTTCCCCCAGGTGTATTTGTTGCTGTTGGTAACCTTAGTGACCATTATCTTTAGGATTCTACCCGAGGTGACGGTGGAGGGAAGATCCCACTGTACCTGGAGCAGACGTCGGCTAGACTCACTTGGATTTTCCGGGGGGTTCACTTCACTCGAGACGGTTAAAGTGGAGGAACTTGTGCCGGTCTATTCATTAAGCAGGTTGCCGGGGTAACTGTTCTACCCACCACTTCTGTACTGAATTCGGCGATGTTGGGCTTCATCACCAACTAGTGTTTTCGGTCCGGAAGGCTACTGTTTGTGCATGGTTTGACGCCCTAGATTCTTTAGGCGTGTGATTCAAATTTGTTTGGTTCTTTAGAGACTTTAGGTGGTTTGTTTTGAGATTTTTACTTTGTTTGCGTGTGCGGTAGTTAAAAGTTTTTAACTGTGGCGGAATTACCGAGACAGTCCTGTAGACTTCGAGGCTAGTCTCCTGAGATTGTTTCCGTGGCCGAATTGTTGAGGAAATCCCGTAGAATTTAGGGTGAACCTTCTCAAGACGTCCCGAGTCATTACGAAGGTTTGAAAGTCCTTGTAACTCCTCCTAGTGGCAGTAAAGTAGGTTCACCTGAAGAAGGAGAATCTTCGTTGGTAGTCCATCCAGATTACCAAAGTCTAGAAACAGGTTATAATCCTGAAGCTGTTGCAATTTCTGAGCTTGCTGGTAGTTTTTCATCTACTAGTGATATAGGCGAAGAACCTGAAATATCTGAACCTGTTACTCCAACTTCTAGTGTTCCTGATTCACCTAGGGTAGAAAGAGTCATAACCGAAAATCTTCCTTCTGGTTTGATAGCTATTGAAAAACTTGCTCCAGAAGAAGAAGTAGGCCCTATTCTTGAAGATCAACCTACTATTGAGCTAAGAGAGCGTGAATCTATCTTTTACAGTCCACCTAGAAGTACTACTTGGTACCTTTCGTTAACTAATTAGTTAGACAACTCAGGGATAGGTTTTTCTCCACCTCGTACTCCTTATCCACCCGGAGGTACTTATACTCCTGTAAATATGTCTAGTCGGTCGTCCGTGTTTACTCAACCCCCTGAATCTTTCTTATATGGTGGTCCTTCTGTTCCTACTAGGTATCAATCACTTTCTGGTACCTTTGCAGGAGCATCTCCTCAACCCATTGGACATGGGTCATTAGCTGGAAACAATGGTAATAAATTGTTGGGTGTAGGAGACATTTATATGATGTCAGGTTCAATTCCCGGTTCTCAACCTCAAGGTGGTCAATTACCGCCTGGGGGGCAACCTCAAGGTACACAATTTGCGTCTGGGGGGCAACCTCAAGGACAGTATGTACCCATGGTACAGTACATTCCTCAAGGTCAACCCCAGCCTCAATATGTACCCCAGGGTCAACCTCAGTACCAATATATGCCTCAAGGTCAACCCCAGTATCAGTGCTTACCCCAAGGGTATCTACCCCAAGGTCAGTACTCAAGTCAAGGTTATCAACCACCTCAATGTCAATCTTACGTTCAAGGTATGGGAAATGTACCTATCAATTATCAATCCTACCCTCAATCTGGTTATGGATCTCAATATCCTCAACCTGTCATGGGTCAATACCCCGGAATAAATGTAGTGTGGGATCCATCGCAAGTTCAACAAGTGTTTCAGCCAAGCGTACAGTTGTCAACTCAAACTGGACAACCTGTGGTTTCTGGTCCACCCCAGCAACCAGTCCAGTCCAGTGTTCAAACTTCTGTACCTTCGGTAGTTACTCAGTCGCCAATTGCACCTAGTACTCCATCTCAAACGACTACTGCAACTACCGCAACATCTGTTCCTTCCACCACACCTACTTCCAGAGTATCGACAACTCCGGTTTCTACTGTCTCTGCCACTACTCCGCAGACCTCTTTACCATTGTCTGGGTCTACGATTCAAACTACGGTTCAGATGCCTGTGGGGCAGCCAGGTTTAAGTACAGTTGTTACTTCTCAACCACAATTTGTTTATCAACCGTACCAAGGACAGTACCAATACGGGCCTGCTGTCCAACAACCGGTTTACCAGTATCAACCGTATCCTGGGTACACTTATCAACAACCACAGCAACCCCAGTACGGTCCGGTTAATCCTGGTTTTCCGGGAGGATACAATATCCCGAATGCGATTCCTGTTCCAAGTTATCCTGGATATCCTCCTCCTGGGACTGGTCTTGTGACCCAGATTTTTAGGGATCCTAACCGGCAATTACCGTTTATCACAACTTTGGATTTACCAGACTTGACGCGCCTAACGAACGATCCAATAAATTATCTTCCGTTCTGGCCGCCAATGCCAAATAAGTTGCCCAGTGACATACCCAAGTTCGAAGGTAAGTCTGGAGAGGATCCATCAAATCACGTGATGACTTACCACCTCTGGTGTGCTTCAAATTCTATCTCGGATGATACGATCCGTTTACGTCTTTTTCAGCGTACGCTCATTGGTCTCGCGGCCAAGTGGTACATTGAGTTACCACGGGCCTCTTTTTATAACTTTAGTCAGTTAGGTACCTCGTTATTAACACATTTTCAGTTGCCGGTCAGATATGATAATGGCACCGAGTTATTAACTTCATTAAAACAGTCGACGTCCACTTATATTTCTGACCATATTCATGAATGGCGACGTCGAAGGCATTTAGTGAAAGTTTTTATCCCGGACCAAATCTTAGCTGAATGGTTTGTTAAATCATTATTACCGAAGATTACTGAAGACGTAGCTAAGGCCGGAGTAGTTACTGAAGAGAAAGTCATTGCTCAAGCGCAGTACCTTGACTTAGTTTATACTGAGTCGGGTACGTTACACGAAAAGATCCCAGATCTTCCAAAGTCGAATCAAATCGCTGCTGCTCCTTCGAGATCTCATGCTGCTGATGGCATGATTGGTACGGTGAATACTAAAAGCTAGAAGAAGTCTTCAAAGAATTCTTCGCCCATTATCACCTTACCCGACTCCCTGACAGGAGAATCTTCTCCTGAAATTTCCGCTGATATTCACGCTGTAGAGTCATCTACGGGCAAATCAAAAAACGGTGGGAAAAAGAAAGGTAAGAAGAAGGATAAAGCAGACAAGGCTCCAAAGGAGAAAAAAGAAAAGTCGGAAACCAATGACGAAAAGCGCAAACCTCGATATCCTTGTCTTATTTGTGAAGAGGATCATTTTACAAGAGATTGCCCTCATCGGGCCGAGGTTGTGAAAATCGTCAAGGGTTCCCCAACTCCTGCTGTTTTGAAAGATCCATTTCCAAAGCAGGAGAGTAAGATGATAGGTTCTTCCTCGAATGCCAGTGAAGAACCCATATTGATGATGTCTCATGTACGGATTGCGACTCGATCACACGATTATGGTAGTAAAAGTCCTGTTGATGGATCGAAAGAAGCAGAATCTTCTCAGTCAAATCCATCAACCTCAGTTCCCAGTTCCGATCCACTACAGATCGAGAAACCTAACCCTGACTTAGTAATCAAACCACCCGCTAAGGGTGTACTTCGAAGGTCTGCTTTCAATCCACATGCGAGAGCAGCCCAGAATTACAACATTGTTGAGGATTTAGCTGTTTCACCCTCAGCGATGTCGGCTTTAGAAGTGCTGCAATCATGCCCAGCACAACGAAAATTACTTTTGTCGGCTATAGGAGCTGTTGACGTTCAGGACCCGAACCTGATAATCTTTGATCTAGAAAATAGTACACCGCGTCTCCCTCATCAGATGGCTTTCCAGATTCCAGTGATAGTAAAAAACAGGCCTATTCATCGGATTGTAATTGATGAAGGAGCTTCCACGTGTATTATGTCGATTCAGTGTTGGAGATCACTTGGTTCTCCTTCGCTAAACCAATCCCTGACAATCCTTAAGGCCTTTGATGGCCGTGGGTTCCATCCGTTTGGCATTCTACAGGATTTGCCTATAGGGGTTGAAGGAAAAACCGTTAGTCTGGATGTGGAGGTGGTTGATGCCCCTCTAGACTACAACCTTCTCTTGGGTCGAAGTTGGTCTTACGCTATGACAGCGGTCGTCTCATCGGTCTTCAGAGTTATAAAGTTTCCACATAATGGCAAGATCGTAACAATAGACCAGCTGGCTTTCTTTTCATCCGACCCAGCCTCTTCAGAGAGTATCCAGCATGTCGGTAAAACGACTATCCCTTATAAGGATGTTGGCGTAGGATTAGTTAAAGATTCCGGTTTACTGGGAACTTTTCCTTTTCCTCCAATCAACGCAGACCCTTCATTCGCTTTCACTCATATGATTATGTCAGATACTATTATTTACAATGATCCTTGGATTGTCCCATCTGAATCTGAGATAGACTCATTCGGTGATGCTATGCCTTTGAGTCCATATGAAATTGCTTGTGAGGCCGTGCAGTCTTTTACCGACTTGCGTTCAACCCAAATCGACCAAATGAATGTGGTCGATGAGGAATCACTTTTCACATCAACCTCAGAACGGATAGCGTTTCCCGAAGTCGTGTCATCTGACGAGCAGCTTCGCAAAATCCTAAGCGTAGACGATCTACCATGGGAAGATCTCCATCATAGATCTTCATTTTTACCTGAGGGTGATGGCTTCGAAAATGATTTTTCATCAATCTTTACGGCTGAATATGTCAAGGACGCTCAGAATCCCATGAAACATCCTGATTCAGAGTTAAATTTGGGAAACATTCCCAAACTATTTCCATTGACATTTCAGTCAAAACTGGAATTGTTGAGAACATTCATATAGGTGCCTCGTGTACAGATGATGAGATTCAAACATACAAGGCCCTATTTCAAGAATTCCGCGACATGTTTGCCTAGTCCTATGAGGAAATGCCAGGAATTGATCCCTCCATTGTTGTTCATGAAATCAAGACTTACCCGGACGCTAAACCCGTTCGGCAACGTCTGCATCAGATACACCCTAGGAAAGCGGCTACAATTAAAGCAGAAGTTGAGAAGCTGTTGAAAGCAGGTTTCATTTATCCGATCCCGTTAACGGATTGGGTATCGAATATTGTTCCGGTTAACAAGAAGTAGGGAACAATAAGAATATGCATCGACTATAGGGATATTAATCGTGCTTGTCCTAAAGAAAACTATCCCACGCCCTATATCAATCAAATAATTGATGATTGTGCCGGCAGTGAAATATTTTCCTTTATGGACGGTTTTTCCGGTTACAATCAAATCAATATTCTACCTGCCGATCAACCAAAAACGGCTTTCATTTGTCCTTGGGGGACATTTGCTTATTGCAAATTACCTTTTGGGCTTAAGAATGCCGGAGCCACTTTTCAAAGGGCAATGTCTTACGCGTTTCACGACATCAAACACATTGTGCAACCGTACCTCGATGATTTGCCTGCTCATTCCTTACATCGAGCTGATCACCTTGTCCATTTACGAGCAATTTTTATGAGGTGTAGGCATTATCGTATACGTTTGAACCCACACAAATGTGTTTTCTGTATAGAAGTGGGACGATTGCTGGGATTTGTAGTTTCAAAAGCCGGCATTCGCGTCGATCCCTCGAAGGTCGAAGCTATCATCAAATTGCCTCCCCCTTCGAGTCTTCGCCAACTCCAAAGTTTGCAAGGGAAAGCAAACTTTCTACGCCGATTCATTCCTAACTACGCCGAGGTTACAAAAGGTTTCACATGGTTGTTGAAACAGAACGCTCAATTCGCTTGGGATGAGATAGCTCAGCAATCTTTTGATGCACTTAAACACGCGTTGACCCATGCACCGTTGTTGCATCCTCCCAACTACAACCAAGACTACTTTTATTACCTCGCTGCCTCTCATTCCACGATTGGGATGGTATTAGTTCAGGAAGACGAATTCGCCACGGAACATGTGCTATATTATCTTAGTAGGACGTTAAATCCCACTGAGCTAAAATATTCGCATGTGGAGAAATTGGCCCTGGCAGCCGTTCAGGCTGTCCAACGTTTTCGTCACTACATTCTTCTCCGTAAAACTACAGTCATTTCGGATTGCAACCCTATGATCTACATTTTGACTAAACAATTGCGAGGGGGCAAGTACTCTAAATGGATCGTTATCCTGCAAGAGTTTGACTTAGAGTTTGAAAAATCTAAGTCTAAGAAATCTTTAGTTTTTACAGAGTTGATGTGTGACTTCCCGCGTGCTGACACGGAAACTGTGGCAGAGGAACCCATTGCGGACGAATCTTTGTTTCTCATCAGCACTTTAGATCCGTGGTATGGGGATATAATGGTCTATCTCCAAACCCAATCCTTTCGGCCCAAAGCTTCTAAGACGGAACGTCGGAAAATTCGATTCCAGTTCCAGCAGTATAAAATTATTGGAGATACTCTTTATCGCCGTGGGGCGGACTTGGTTTTCCGACGTTGCTTAACTCACGAAGAGGCAGAAAGGGTTTTGAATGACTGTCACTCTGGAGCGTGTGCCGGTCATATGTCTGGGTATGCCACAGCTCAGAAGGTGTTGCGTGTTGGCTATTTCTAGCCGTCCATGTTTAAAGATTTCATCATTGCGGTCCGAAAATGCCACAACTGTTAAGTGTTTGATCGCAAGATGCGCGCACCACCAGCTCCTCTCCACCTTATAATTGCCGTTGGTCCTTTTGCTAAATGGGGTATCGACTTTATTACATGTAACCCTCACTCGGCCGGGGGGCATGCGTATATCATCCTTGCGGTTGATTATTTTACTAAGTGGGCCGAGGCGATGCCTACATTCGAGGCAGACGGCAAGACAGCTGCGATTTTCGTATTCAATCACATTATTGCTAGGTTTGGTGTCCCACAAGCGATAATCACTGACCATGGGCACCATTTTCGAAACATTATGATGACAGAACTTACAGGCCAGCTTGGTTTGCGCCACGATAGCTCAACTCCTTATTATCCACAAGCCAACGGTCTCGTTGAGTCCATCAACAAAGTTTTGGTCATCATGATCCGACGAATCATTGGCATTCATCGGTCGAATTGGCACAACATGTTATTTTCCGCGCTTTGGGCATATCGAACTTCAGTAAAAACATCAACAGGGTTCACTCCTTTCCAACTAGTTTATGGTTTGGAAGCCGTGCTTCCCATTAAATGCGAAATCCCATCACTTCAAATGGCTGTCGAATTACTTCCAGCTACTTCCGAAGAGGAGAAGCGTTTATTATACTTAGCTCAATTAGATGAGACTCGACGCGATGTTGCACTGGCAATTGAGACTCATGCAAAACGAATGAAAGCTCAGTATGATCGAAATGTGACCCCTCGAAATTTTTTGGAAGGAGACCTAGTGCTATTGTATGATCAAGCTAACGATAAATTAGGTGCTGGAAAATTCGTTCCTATGTGGCATGGAACCTACATTGTTAAGCGAAAGCTAGCAAAGGGGGCCTATGAGCTGGTTGACTTTGATGGGGACTCTTTGGGTAAACCCATAAATGGACTTTACCTAAAGAGGTACTATGCTTAAATGGTGGGTGTGAAGATTTTTTATTTTTTTTTTGTTATGATAGTTAGGTTAATTTTCTCTTTCTAGCTAGTGTGTTTGTTAGAATAGACAGTGTGCTTAGTTTAGAAAGTGTGTTTTTCGTCGTTATTCTGCTTATCTTGGTTTTACCTTCGATGTTTGCAAATGTCGATGCCTCTCCAAACGTACATTGGATTTGCTGATGGTGCTTGTCGTAGTACACGGAATATCTCTTCCGCAGCTTGGGTTATCTATTCGCCCTCTGACGAGTTAGTTTCTATGCATGGGGTGAGCCTCGGTCAAACAACAAACAACATTGCAGAATACAGTGCAGTGATTGAGTTATTATCTGAATCTATTTCGTTTGGGATTCGGAGTTTGATAGTGAGGTTAGATTCTGAACTCGTTGTATTACAGCTTAATAGAGTTTATGCCATTAGAAATCCAGTGTTATTAAGGTTATTTTTGAGAGTGCGTCTTTTGGAACGTGAATTTGATTACATCGAATATCAACATATTCCAAGGTATTTTAATACATTAGCAGATGCAATTGCTTCTCGAATGTTAGACAGACATTTGCGATAATCATACATGTAAATTTAAAAACATTAACATTTAATCACACATGTTTAACAAGATAAGCCGGTAATAATGATATATATAGATAGGAGTGTGTCAAAATATACATCGTCTTCGATCATAGGTTGAAAAACACCTTATGACCGGCAAAAATGATAAGTACAAAAAACCAAAATGTCACATGTGTCTACAAAAAGTGACTAGCCAATCACTGGTGGTGCTCTCTATACGAGACCACTGCTCATGCTACCCTACACAAGAACCTCCTGAAAGGTCCTGGGACTGTGACCACATAGCGCTGAAGTCGGATAGGAATATCGTCTATAGTCGTCTCTGGTATGTCCACCGTGAGATGCTCTAGGTCCTGTTCCAGCTCGGCTAAGGTCTCTGCGGCCGCATCCTGTGGGGCCGGTGCTGGTGCAACTGGTACTCTTCTCTCAAATGGCCGGAGATTGGCCGGACGCTGTGGGCCTACATCTGCATTTTGAGAATTGTCACTGTCAGTTTTAAGACAATATAAAAAACAAAAAAAATAGATAATTTAAAAACTTGTGAAAAATGAAGTACCTCTGTCATCCCATTGTTCTCCCTGTGGAAGAACCATGTCCGGATCACCGCAAAAATCTACTTTGGCATAAGGAAAGTCCTGAATCGCAAAGACCTGGTCCTCCAACCAGTGAAAGTAACCCGCAGGAAATCAAACAACTCCCGCTCCCTCATCAGGATGCCGGGCCATCACCGTAACCCATCGCATCAACTTTGGCTCCCGAGGTGGCCCAACCGCAACAGTGAGATGCTGAGGGATAAGCATCGGAACTCTCTCTAGGGCAAAGCTCACAAGTAAAGGCCCATATCCAAAGGTCTTTAATTACTTGTTCTTTGCCCTAGTTAGTTGGCCCTTCATGTTGGCCAACACAACATCGCACTAGTTGAAAATGGTGCCTCGGTAGCAATCTATCGCCATCCGCATTTGGGACCCGGTGGCAATGTGCAAGGTGGCTGCGCCGTAGAGTCTGGTAACTGTAAAGGAAATTACCATAAGTTCGGGCAGGGATATATATTTGATTTCTATCCCTTTCTCCTGGTTCTGATTGTTGCACCACTCTAGTCGGAGACTAGCAAGGGATTGGCCACCCGGCCTAGTCCCGAATAGAGACAGTTGCTTGCCCCTATTAGGCAAACCAGTGAGAAAATATATGTCAGAGGGCTCTATCTCGAGCTGGTGCCCTCCGATGTAAAAGCATTGTTCCTAGACGTTCCACCTTTCAACCAGCCACTCTAAGAATGGCACCTGGGCCCTCATGCCAGGTATGGCCCAGTACTTGTAGAGACCGCATGCCTTCAAAGCATCAATGGAGGGTTGATGATCTATTGCGGCCAAATCGACATCTTCGTGTTCTCTTTCGCGCTAATCAAGCATGGTGGGCAATCTACACACCAAAAAACATTGATTAGAATTCATTAAATAAAAAATTGATGGTTAGATTTTGAGTTTGGGGTTTGGAAAATCACTTTGCGCGGAGTACGCACCCCACGTTCAGAAAACAGAGCGTGGGTACGCAGCTGTTCTGAAGGTGGGCTGCGTACTCCGACCTTTTTCCCATATACGAAAATGTCGGGGTACGCAGGTTACCCATGGGGCACCTGTGTACCCCGAAAAGTGCATCCTAAAACCCCAAACCCTCTAAAAAATCAAACTAAAACTTGAAATGAAATTCTAAACGGATGAAATTGAAGAGGAGGATGTAGTGAAATACCTGAAAGAGACGGCGCTCGATTCCGATGGTCGAATTCTCCGCAAAGTCCACGGGAAGTTTCTTGTCAAAAGCCTTTTTCTCTCCCTCAACAGTAAAATGGTAAAAATGACATGGTAAAAAGTCTTTTTATAGGTTTTTTGGATAAATGAATGCTAGGTTTGTTTATTTTTCACCATAGAGAGATATTTTTCAATGCATTTTTGCCTATCTTAAACAAGTATGAGTAATGTGTTGTTTTTGTGCAGGACAAAAGGACTTTCAGAGAAAATTATCATTTTTCACGAACCAAAACATCAGAGTCATCTTTTAAGCCCTTTTCTGACTCCTAAAACATGAAAAGATTGTCGAGCGTTTCTTTTACACTCGTTAAAATGGAATTAAAGGACGGTCCCCTTATAGCCCTTTTCTGACCGTAAAAACAGGAAAAGATTGCCGAGTTTTTGTCGTTTCAAACTCGATACTGGAAATAAAACGACGTGTCCTTGATCGCTTTTTACTTTTCAGGTCAGAGGCACTAATCATGAAAGTACTCCTTGGTCGCAAGATCAAGCGGTTCTCTCAAGTATTATTTTATACTTTTTCGGGCTTGAGGGACACAAATTTACGAAAAAGTTCAACCCTGGAGTCTTCTTTAGTTTTTTCAGACTCTCTAAAATTGAAAAACGCCGAGTTTCTCCTATACTGGACTCGTTAAAATTTCACAGTAAAGGACCTGTTCAATTACAAACAGGAACGAACCACTCCTTCTTAGGGTTCGAATCTAAACTAAGTTGGACTCATCCAAAGGATGAGCTTATAATCAAGCATATGTTATCCTCCTCAAGCTTGTAAAAAATAAAGAGGTACTTGCCAGAAATGGTGGGGGAAAAGAGAGAAGAATGAACCTATTTGTTATCCTTTTTCATAGAAGAACCTTATTACCACTCTTGAACACGACAGTTTTCATTCACCTGGGTTGGGAAATCCCTTGTCTTAAAGTTGATTAAACCACTTTGAAAATCTTCAACCGTTTCTGGGTATTAACTTTGGGTCAATCGTCGCCAATCGATCCGTCGTGTCGTTATGTGTTCAAGAGGTCTCTGCAAATAAACCATTCATATGCAAAATACTTGTCATCCATTTTTACCATCCCTGAGTCAGTCCTTACAACAACATTTCTTCAACTTGAACTATGATTTCGTGTTGTGGGCTTGCCTGCAACGGGTCGCTTTCTATCGACATCAGCACATTATCTAGAGAGATGACTTAGAAATCGTCAGTACCTTGAAATCTGCATGCATCAATGGCAGGTTTCTCGCCTTTGACGACGGTTTACATCATTGACTTTCAATCAAAGGATTCCATGACCTGTTCGACATCGACTCATTCATTCACATCTCATGGATTGTACTGGGTACTTTGAGAACCATTGACATCACTGGTGGTCTCTCTCACACTTGTTAACGGTTTACATCATTGACTGGTAATCAAGTGGTTTCTACCATGTTCGACATCAACTCATTTATTCACATGGATAGAATCGTACCAATTTGGGAAGTAGAAATGAAGACCCTAGATCTAGTTTCCACCATCCAGGCTGCGAGGAGTTTTGTATTCATTGTATAAAGTAGACTAACTATAAACAGATGGTTGCGTCCATACTGTGTCTACGTGAGTCTATGATTATGATGTACTGCGAAATCGTTCCTGTATCAGAGCAGTAGTTAGATTTTTAGTTAAAGTTTTCAATCTGAGTATGGGAATGCCTACCTCAGCGATGATATCATCTTATATATGTATTTTGTGTTGAATATTTGCAGGTTCTGATCAGGCTCTCCACAAGATAATCCTTGAAATGATAAAGTACTTCACCCTTCCTAGATGATTTGAAACCCTAAATCTACTTTAGGCTTCGCACTTTAGGGGGCAATCTGTTACACTAAAAAATGTCACCATGACTATTTGCAGTTAGTATGGCTCCATAAACTGTCATACTATCCTCCTTGGCAAGTCTCATGCCTCTACTTTCCATGTCAAACTCAAAGAAAGAGAGAAAAGTCATTTAAAGTCAAGTTATCTCTGGTACGCAGTTTCTCTCAGCCTTACCTGCAGGTACGCAATCCAAGTTCACAATACCTGCGTACTTGTACACTCTGTCTGTAAAGAAATGGGTGCGTACTCCTGTAAAGGTCAAAAGACGCAAGTTTCACTCCAAAAAAGTTACTTGTGGTCATTTCTAGAGCATTCTAGAAGCTTGTTTGACGTGTATGGAGCGCCTCCAGATGGTTCATGTATCCCTATGGAAGAGGAACTTATCCCATCAAGAGGGGAGCTAACCCACCCAAAGAGGGGCTTATCCCATTAATGGTGGACCTGATTAACTTCCTCTACAGCACTATAAATACATGCATTGGGCCAGAGGGAGGGGAGGTTGAAAGCTGAAAATTCCTAAGGGTAGATGCTGCTGAGATTAGGACTTCCTTGTAGAAGTTTGTGAGGAGAGATTGTCATCCTTTCTTGTTTCATTTGGAAGTGGGTGAGCTGATCAAAGTAAAGGAAAACTCTTGCTGGACCCTGGGAGGAACTTGCACAACACCAAGGCTCAGGTTGTAATGGTTTCTTTTGTTTCCTATTAATACAAATAAGTCCATTCTTCTCAACAATTTTCTATTTATGAGTTGTTTCATATACTCCTTGGTCTGTATGTTAAATATGTTTTGTTTTATGAGATATTCAGGTGCTATTTAATCGTTTGATTGTTAGTGAATGCAGGTTTCGAAGAGAAGGAGGAGCTCATCCGAATCAATGAGGCTGGACTACTACAACGGCGTTGGGTTACAGGTAGGATCTAAACACTTGATTTCTTGTATGATAAATGCATATTTGGAGAAGGATTGCTCTTAATTGTCTTGTTTGTCACTAGAAAGCCTTAAGCTTCTAGGGAGGTTGGTTGTGTCCGCACTATCGACTCTTTCCGCATGACAACTCAAGCTTGACATTGTCTCAGCCAACATTTTTAAGGAACCAAAATATGTTATTGTTGTTTTTCTTGTTGCGAATGTAGATGAAGTTAATCAAAAAACATGCTCATTCTTTTATTTTATTAAGATTTCAATTTGCTTTTCCTTATTTTCAATTTTTTTGTTTTTCTCATTTAACAAAGATAACAATCATCCTTTCTCTTTTTAAACATCATCTAGTTCAAGCGTTTGAACATGTTCCAAAGCTTGCCTCTTGAGCTTTTTTATAAGTATTTGAATGTATGTATCTTTGGATTTTATAAGAGCTTGGATTGAGGAAGAATCACATAGGTTTACACCCAAATTGATTATACATTGTTCCAAATGATCAATTCTCAGTTGTTTGGTCCTCATTGCAACATTAATTAATTAACCTCTTTTTCCAGCATTTTCTCTAGTTTCGAAACATTAAGGGAATATTTTGTTAAGAACCTACATAGAATTTGTCATGTTTGTCTATGGAATTCCATTTTATCCACTACATGTACTTGTTTCAAATCAATGGTGAACATGGTTTATTTATAGTCCTCTGTAGTTTGATAACATGAGTCTTAGGTTCTAAAACTGTCATCTTCAATTGTCTTATTTTAGATTTCAAATTTGGAAGTAGCCTTATCGACGATCGCTACCCTTGCTTCCAAAGTTCACCATAAATATATTGCTTTAAATTAGGTTCTTGTTTTTAATTGCTACGGATTATGAAAAAATGCCTTCCTATTTTCTGGCTACTAAAGGTGACACACTAGAACATGATGTCCCTTGTGTTATGGAGGTTGATGGTAAACGTTCCACATTAAAAAAAATATTGCTTAATCTGACTAGTTCCAACTATTTGAGGAACTAGTGGAAAGTCAATTGTGTAGTGGGACTTAAGTCAAACTCAGTGATCGTCCAATTAATGGATCAATTAGCCAAAAATAGCTCGTGCATGCAGAGAATTCGAGTTCCCCAACTGTGGTGGGGACTCCAAGGTAGTGTAACATCACTTGTAGACTAGTCTTCATTGCATAAGTGTTGCATGTAGTCAGATGATCAACCTTGGTAATTGCGCAATCCATTTTGGGGAAATTCCTAAATAATAGGGGCCTAATTTCTCAAGAAATTATGCAAGGAATTAGGGGCTCAAGCACAGGCATAAATTAACTAAGTCAGGTTCAAAGCTTCTTAATGAGCAGAGAGATAGGTTATTCACTTGCAGGTTGTGCTCAGTTGAGAAAAGAAATTGTAATACATCTATATTCATCAAATTAATGTAAGTAGGCATTGGGGTTTTTAGCAGATTGTTTTCCCAAAAAAAAAAAAAAAAAAAAAAATTGTTTGCATGTGTGTTATTTAGTATTGCATGTCTGAGATTTTTGTTCTAAATTGTGACTTGAATTTTGTAGAGTAGTAGAGTGGGCTTGTGTCTTGTGATTTTGATTAAAACTTCATGAGCAGTTGCAAATCTACACCATAATTTATACATGGTATTAGAGAGGGATTCACATTAGAGCAGGAATTTCGAAGTTGTTTTAGGAGGTTCGAATTTGCAGTTCAGTGTAGCAGAATCTCTTCATAACTGAGAAGATGGCCTTCAAAGGGATGAGGCTAGAGTATGCCTTGGAAGGCATCTCTAATTTCATCATATGGAGGCGGTGTTCCATGACAGTGGATTACTAAAATACATCAAGAGAGATGTTGCAAAACCAACGGAATTTGATGCCCATAACCTTGCTCAGTGGAAGAAAGATGTAGCCAAGGTGAGGAGAATAATATTAGAGGGAGTACAGGACCACATTGTCACCAATATCCATGGGAAAGAAACTCTTTATGCAATGTGGCAGGCACTGATAGATCTGTTCCAGAATAGCAGTGACCATAGGAAGTTGACGCTCAAGGATAAACTTCAAAATATCAAGATGCAGAAGAATGACACTATCCCACAGTATCTGATCAGGTTCACACAAGTTCGTGATGAGCTTGCAGGAGTTGGTGTTACTGTTTCAGAGAATGACTTGGTAAGACTAGCCCTTGTGTGCCTTCCCAACAACTAACATAGCTACCAATATTCGGTGAATGAGAGGGAGAAATTATTTTATTGGGAATTCTTATGTCTGATTTGGTACAGGAGGAAATAAGGTGAAATACCAGAGATGGGACTTCATCCAAGGGCAAGTATGAAGAAAAAATTGCATTAGTTGGAAAGGGAAATAAAGGAAAAGGGAAGAAATCTCAAACCAAACTACAATCTAGCCAAGGGGGAAAGAAGAAATAATTCTCTGAAATTAAATGCTTCCATTGTCATGAATTTGGGCACCTGTGCCACGAAGTGCCCACACAAAAAGGCAAGCAAGAATACCTCAGGAGGAGCAACAGGTGAAGCCTTAGCTTCATAGTTCGAGCTTGAGTTTACCCTTATCACATGCATGGTCAGCACCATGATGGGGAGCATGTGGTTCTTGGACTCTGGTGCCTCGTTTCACATGACAGGGTGTAGATATTTTTTTAGTGACCTAGAGGAGAAAGATCTCTAAATGCACATCGATATGGGAGACAACAGAAGGTACAACATGGCCGAGATTGGTACAATCACCTTTCAAAGGGAGTCGAGCTCCCCTCTCAAGCTCAAGGATGTCATGTTTGGGCCTAAAGAAGAATCTTTGTAGTGCAAAGCGATGTAAAGTTTGATGAGGAGAAAGCGACGTGGTGCTCTCTTGAAAGGGAGCTTAATATCCCACCGGAAGAGGAGCTCTTAGCTCCAAAGGAGGAGCCTCAAGAAGTTGTAGAGTAGCCACAAATTGAGGGGCAGAGATTGGAGAGATCCACTCAAGAAGAACCATCCGGAAAAGGTAGGAAAAGGACTAGGGAAGCAGATGCAAACCTCTATCATATCTTGGTAGAAGGTAAATTTCTTATTATTGTCCTATATGTTGATGATTTTACTTTAACTGGTGATTAGAAACTGATCGAATCTTGCAAGGAGGACCTTTCAAGGGAATTTTAAATGGAGGACATGGGTCTCATGCACTACTTCCTCAGGTTGGAAGTATGGCAAGACAATGGAGAAATATTTGTGTCTCAAGGAAAGTATGCAAATGAGATACTACAAAGATTCCACATGGAGAGTTGTAAACTCATGGAGACACCTCTAGCGACCAATTAGAGGAAGAAGGATGCCACTTTAGGTGAAGAAGTGGATGCTACCATTTATTGATAGCTAGTGAGTTCACTAATGTATCTTGTGAACGCACGAGCAAAAATGTGCTATGCAATCAATGAGTTGAGCCAAGCTATAGTTAGCCAACCAAATTGTTTTAGAAGGTAGTTAAGCATGTTTTACAGTACCTTATAGGCACTATCCAATTTGGATTATGGTACAAATGGACAAAGGGAGTGAAGTTGTGTGGGTTCATAGATGCAGATTGGGTGGGGAGTCCATTAGACCAAAAGAGTACATCAGGCGGAATTTTTAGTGTTGGGTCACAATTTTTTCCTAATACAGTAGGAAACAAAGATCTGTGGCACTCAACTCGGAAAAAACGTAATACATGGATGAAAATCAAGCAACATGTGAGGCAATCTGGATGAGAAAGATACTTGTTGGACTGTTTGGTCAGATGATGGATCCAATTATGATCTACTATGATAATCATAGTTGCATCAAGCTCTCTTAGAATATTTTATTTTACTATCGATCCAAGCTTATAGATATTAGGTATCACCATTTATGGGACTGTGTGCATAGGTGGATAATATTTCTACACTACATTCTGATAGAGGAACAAGATGTTAACATTTTGACAAAGGCTTTGTCAAGAGGGAAGTTCGAGTTCCATAGGTGCAAGATAGGGGTGGTTGAAAATCCCTTTCTTGTTGAGAGGGAGTGTTAAAAAATGCAGCAAGAAATTCTCAATTTGATTTTGTCTTGATTAAATTGAGAAAATTAAAATTTCCACATGAGTAGACAACTTGGATGCAGTTAACTTGTGTGACATGGCTTGTGTCACCCAGTTTACTCAGTAAATTCGAGTTGGACGAGTTAGAGTTCCATTTTTTTTTAAGGGTGGTTCACATACACTTGGTCACTGCTACATCCACGGGAAAAATCCAGGCAGGTCAACCCGAAGGAATCTACCCATCGACAAAACAAGCAAGGCCTAACCCCAAGGGCATCGAGTAGATTTGACCCCGTGACATCCCAATTGGCAAGGTACTTAGCAACAGGAACTCGACCAACTAAGCTAACCCTTGGGGCTTATTAGAGTTCAGTTAAGCATGTGTGATTGCTAATTTTTAGCAATCAAGGTCAGTGATCTCAAGTTGGTTTCAGTTAAACTAGTTCCAATTGTTGGAGGAAGTAGTGGAAGGTTAGTTATTCAGTGCGACTTCAGTAAAAATCAGTGATCATCCAGTTAACTGATCAATCATCCCAAAATGGATAGTGCATGTAGAGAATTCGACTTCCCTAGTTGTGGTGGAGATTCCAAGGCAGTGTAGCATCAGTTATAAACTAGTCTTGAGTGTACATGTGTTGCATGCAATTAAATGATCAACCTTGGGAATTGCGCAATCCATTTTGGAGAAATTCCAAAATAATAGGGGCCTTATTTCTCAAGAAATTGCACAAGGAAATAGGGGCTCAAATAGAGGAAAAAATTGACTAAGTCAGGGTCAAAACTTCTCAGTCATTAGAGAGATAGCTTATTCACTTACAGGTTATGCTTGGTTGAGGAAATCAAATGTAATACATCTCTATTCATCATATTATTGCAAACATGCATTAGGGTTTTTAGCAAATTTCTTTCCCCAAAACAAATATTGTGTAAATGTGTGTTATTTCTTATTGTATGTCTGAGATTTTTGTTCTAAATTGTGAATTGAATTCTGCAGAGCAGTAGAGTAAGTTTATTTCTTGTGATTTTAATTAAAAAATCTTGAGCAATTGAAAATCTACACCATAATTTTTGCATGGATTTAATTATATGACATAAAAATGTCAAAAACTTTAAGGTTTTTCGAAGTCAATGATCTTTTATCTTTAAATCCATGGTTGAAAAATGTCAAAATGTTAAGGTTTTTTGCAGCGATGACATTTATCTTTAACACCACAATTGAAAAATGTTGAAATTTTTTGTTTTTTTTTAGATGTGATATTTATATTTCATGCTATCATCGGAAAGTATTGGAATTTTAAGGTTTTCCGAAGTCATGATATATATATAATTAATTTTTTTAATGTTGTGGTTCACGAACACTGGGTGGCCGTTACATCCACAGGAAAATCTGGGCAGACCAACCCCGAAGGGAATCTTTTAAAGCCCGTCGACCAGACAAGCAGGGCCTAACCCCATGGGCATCAAGGAGAATTGACCCTGTGACCTTCCGATCGGTGAGGAACTTAACAACATGGATTTGACTAGTTGAACTAACCCTTGGGGCTTCACCCCAAAAAAACGTTGATGAAGCATCAACACCTTTCGATTTCAGGGTGATCTCATGTTTATTGCACGAAAATTTTAGATTTTAATGCCATTGTTACAAAAAACGAATTTTAACCTTCAAAAATAATGTTGATGTTTTTTCCATGTTTATTGCATAAAAATTTTGGTTTTTAAAGTTGTTGCTAAAAAAATTGAAATTTTGAAACGCTCCACAATAAAACACATGAAAATCTTAGAACTTTTTACATTTACTATTTTAAATCATCATTTAAATTACTAAGAAGGAAAACTTCTTAACTTTGGAATGGTACGTTTAAGCATATATACCTTAGCTGAATGAAGAGGTGAAGTTTACTTTTGCATGAGGCATACCTTTAAATTCAGAGGTTTCTTTTAAGGTTATTAAATTTTTTAATTTTTATTTTTTAGCGAATTCTCTTTCCAATGAATTATTGTACTTTATTTTCATTTTTAGTAATTAGGTTGAGTCTATTATCCGTGTTAGTTTTTTTTATTGGATGGAAGAAGAACAATCATAGTGGGATACTATCATGAACGTTGTGCAAGGCCTGATTGAGCCTGAATGCCTCTTAGTATAGTTTATTTCCCCCAAAGTGGCTTCCATCCTCAGGTATAAGATGTTATCACTAGGATGCCCCTTAGGATAGTTAATTCCCCGCTCATCCTCAGCCCTTCTCAGTCTTGATTCCCCTTGGGATAGTTTAATTTCCCAAAATAGCTTCCATCCTTAACCCCTTCCCATGTGATTTGAACCTAAAATTGACGAGGAGTAAACCACACTCAAACTAAATGATGGACACCTCATAGATTCCAATAAATGACTGTTACTTACAAAAACATTTTTAACTAATTTAAATTTAAATTTCCAATTAAAAAACAAATATAACGCAAACTTTCCACCTAAATTTTTTTTCTTATTAACTTTTTCGATCCAAAACTCTCTTTCTTAATACCTCTTTCCTATTTAAAATGTTAACCACTATTATATTCATTAATGTAATTTTTTTGTCTTCTTTAATTTCCATAAGTACAAAATATTCAACTTTTTTGTTATTGCATTGAGTTGAGTATGCTAGAGATATTGTAATATAATGTTTAACATTTTGACTAAGTTAAATAACATAAAAAATAATAATAAATAAATAAATAAAAAGATTAATGTAAAGGTAATGTAAACATTTTAATTCCATCAAAATAAAATAAAAAATACAGTAACTCTATAAAAATAAAATAATAATAAAAACAAAAATGATACTTGATATTTACCCATGGTATCAATAACCCATGGTATTCATGTAGAATATAACCTATTTAGAGAGGGAAAATAAATCAAACTAAATTCAAATCTCCTAGAGTGAAAAGAGATTTGGTCCCTCTTGGCACTTGGTAGATCCAAATTTAAGATGGATCTAGGCTGCTATAATTATTCTCTTCAAAGCATATTATTAATATTATCGGGCAAGATTGGTGAACAAAATTTTTATGTTATTAATGTTTTATATATTTTTAAGTTGTTTAAGTAAACTATTTATAATCACTGTTGATAAAATCGACAAGGGTCCTAAAATTTTTTTTTCGACAATATCAGCAAAAATATCGGTAAAATATCAGAAAAAATCAACAAACATAAAAAATGCATAATATATTCATATTTCATATTTTTAAACATATAAGGAACAACAGAACGAAATAAACACATTGGCACATAAATATGAAAAACAAACTAAGATCTATGATGTAGTGGATGTTAAATAAAAATGATACGTCAAAGGCGATATCAAATCCTGTTGATCCCTGATAATTGTCCAATCAAGGACTCAAATGTGGAGAACTAATACAAAATAGCATCACATATATAAAAGTATCTCATCATCATGAGTTATATGTAGCAAAACAAACAAAACTAGTAGCTAGTTATCTAAGATCAGTGCCCTCTCCCTCTTTTACACGAAAAGATGATGGGATATTTGCCAAGCCTACCCCTAATAGTAGAAGGCTTGAGCCCTACACCTAATGTCAAATGATGATTTCAAGGTATGGAGTTGCGCTCTCATATATTTGTAGTAGATGGTGTTGTAGTTGATGCTCCCATTGTCTCCTCCTCCTCTTCCTCCTCCTCCTCCTCCTACTACCGCTCCTCCCTTGAGTCCTCCCCCTCTTGTTGCCCCTGTAATAATGGTTCCACCTCTAACCATGTAGGTGACTACTCCATGATGGGAACCTTAGACTCCACCCTCCACTTAGACAATACATCAATATTGTCTAAGGAAGTGACATCCACATCCAATCGTTTCTTTATTTGCTTCATCCATAGTTGGAGATTGTAATGCACATACACCGAGTCATTGACACATGAGAACTCCAACTTCTAAAAGTGCCATAAAAAAATTAATGAGTCTTGACACTTGAGGGTCATAAATTACAATATATGTTATTGCTACAGGTGTGACTCAGGATTTAGATGGTTAATTTCTACACATTTTGTGCCCTTGCATTATAGCTTTGCAACCAAACATCTACAACAAAATAAAGAAAAGTTGAAACTTAAAAACTTAAAAAATAATTAAACTTTTAAGTAAAACATAATTGAATTTAAAAAATCTAGATTCTAGAATTATAAATTAGTAAATTTTAATGAGTCGTGACTTGTCACTTACGTGGCATGAAGATAATCATTTAACGAATAGCATAATCAAATCCAAATAGTCCAACACCATCTTGATACATTTGTATCTTGCGATTGATTTTTCTGCGAAACTCGGGATAAGGTACCTTCCTATGAATACAAGTATGGAGCCCTTCCATCACCTTGCCACCAAAATCAACTTTGCATTTGTAAGAAAATTTAGGGTTGAGGAAAAGTGTTGCTGCATGAATGGATTGATAAAGCACCCTTGTCCACTGACTATCAATCACACCCCATAACATCATTTTCTTTGAAACTGGATTCATCCTCCCCTCTTGTGTCTCGAATCCTGGCAATCAGACATGATTCTCTAGGACATGTGTCTGATTCTCGTGTCCAGTGTGTCTTGGAGCGTGTCCAACGTGTCCTGGAGCGTTTCCTTGAGTACACCCATATATCATTGTTGAATATTGCAAATACACATTTTTCCTCTTCATTCATCTTTTTGAAGAGGTTAAGGGAGGTCAAGACCACTCTTGGGGCCATGGTTATTTCAGAGTTATGGTATTTTTGGAGAAAGGTAGATCAAGCAGCCTCAAAAAGAGTGAAGTACATAGAGTTATATGAGGCTTGGTGGGAGAGGGTAGATCTCACTATTAAGATCATGGACCCTATCATTACTTTGCTATAATTAGTAGATACAAACAAACCCATTCTTGGAGAGGTTTATGAGGGATGGGATTCCATGATTGAGTCTGTGAGGACCATTATTTTTCAAAGTGAATGCCCCGAGGATGAGACATCATCAGAGGCCTTCTTCACCACCATATAGAATATTCTTGTCAGTAGATGGGACAAAAATTGCACACCTTTGCATTGTTTGGCTCACTCATTAAACCCAAAATACTACAACCATGAGTGGTTGAATGGTGGACCTTCCTGCAAACTCCCTCCTCACATGGGTAGTGAAATTTCACTGGGGAGAAAGGATGCATTGAGGCATATTTTTCAAGGTAGAGCATCCCTTGATGAGGTGGAGGATGCCTTTCCATAGATTTCCACTAGCACTAGGCAATTTGCAGGCTACGATGTGATTAGAGACAGGGGGATAAGAAGCCCTATTCTTGGCAGGAAACTCATGGGGCAACAAACCATCCTCTACAATAGTTAACCATGAGGCTCCTCTCTCATGTGACTTCATCCTCTTGTTGCGAGAGGAATTGGAGAATATATGGGAAATTTGATTTTGATGACTTAATGAGAAAACTGCAGTTTCTTGTTTTTCTCCTATTGGATCATTAATGAATTTGTCACAATTATATTTGTATGCATAATGTTACTTTGGAAAACTTACAAATTTTAAATTTACAATGTAGAATCTAGATCTATGTCTGAATTTGTATCATGAATGATAATTTGTGTAAGAAATATCTATTTAGTATTCTCTCTCTCTCTCTCTCTCTCTCTCTCTCTCTATATATATATATATATATATATATATATATATATATATATATATATATATATATATATATATATATAGATATATATATATAATGTGTCATGTTTTGGGGGGTCAATGTGCCTATGTCAGACACTCAAATTTTCATGTCCTGCTTGTCCCGTGTCCTCGTGTAATATGACTTAGATCTTTTTTCTTTTAAACCCAGTGGAACCCTTGTCTGCATAATAAGCATGAATGGTCTCATTGACCATATCCATGGACACATATAAATAAGTCATTGCAGGTTTATCCCATCTACCAATCTCAGAGACTTTACTATAAGTTCACTAACTGAGAACACTTCTTCTACTCCTTGCTAAAATGGGTCAATGTACACCATTTTTGAAATGGCTCTCCCATATTTTCTCTTGTTGTATCTACAATCATGCCACTCATAAAAAACAAACATTTTCTTCAACTCAAATTGACATTGAAGCAAACACTGGATAGTAATAAAGTTGGTGGAAAAGAGTGTGATTCTAGGACTTCGCAACTCCCTATTTCTGGTGTTTCTCCTCTGAGGCTAATAACAAAATCATGGTTATAAATAAACTTGGGGATGATCCTAGCCATATCAATCACCTCCTCGATGAAGGAGATTCCCCCCATATCCTCAAGCATCAAATCGATACAATGTGTTGCACATGAAGTCTAGAACAATGTGTGATGCCTATCCATAAGCATCCTGCCAACAACCATATAATTAGTTTCATTATCTGTTATGAATTGCACCATATTTTGCACACCAATATCCCAGATGAGCCCATCTAAAAACTCACATATTAATGCTCTATATTTTATATGTGTTGATGCATCCACTAATTTAATAAACATGGTATCTTGAGGAAAATGTACCAAGAAATTTAGAAGGGTATTACCATCGTACATCACTATGCATCCATACACCTCCCATGTCTGCTTCAACTCCACTAATCTAGAGTTGATGTTCTCCTTTTCTGCTTGAAGGTTGGCCCCCACAACTCCTTATATGTAGCAATTTTTTACCCTAAGCCCACAATAGCAATAGCATCACACATTGGCTGCCAAAATGGATTGTTTTTGGTGATGCTGAGAGGTAAGTCACTCTAAAAAGGACACCTCCCCATAACTTTATTTTCTTCTTGCTTGCCCTTTTTTTAGCAACTAAATTTATGGAAAGTTGCCTCCATGTTTGGTTGGTGGAACAAAAATTGATGACCTCCCACTCCCAGTAACATCAGTAGGTAGCATTATGGACCCCCTCCCACTACCCTCAGGCTCAATATCGGAAGTAGATATCCCTGAAGATTTTTCTGCATGTTCGACATTGTTTATAGTTGCCTCTTCTTTATTTTTGTATTGTTACTCAATTGCTTCAAATGCAGCTCTTATAAGCTTCACGCTAGAATTTGTACAAAGCCCAACATCATGTCTACGGAGTCTAGACAAATGGTATTTAAATCACATAACCCCTCATGTCATCTTGTCCCACACAATTTGCATTCGAGATATGACTGATTTGTCCCATCATCAAGTTCCCCATACTGCCAAAATGGGTCCAAGGGCTTTGGCATATTTGTAGTGGATAAATGGACAACTTAAAAACTCAAACCTAGGGCACCATAAAGACAAAAAAATGTCATTAAACCCCCACTACACAAAAAAAAACCACCTCATTTAAAAAAAATCAAATTTTTACTACCTTATCTGCAATGAAAAATGGCAATAACAGGGTGCATAAGAAATTAAAAAAAAAAAAAAAAAATGAATATTGCTATCCAAATATGGAGAAAACCCTTGCATTGGTTCATGGGCATGAAAAGCATAGCAAATGACAAACAAACAAAGAAGCAAAATGTTGGTAGCCAAAGAGAAAGCAAGCATAAGCCTAAGTATATGAAAAAAATCATTAACACGGGGGTTTTTAAGAACATACATATTAATGGAAGAAATGAAGTTTGTGTCACTGATCTTAAATCTTTGATCCACAAAAAAAAAATTGGTTGGTGATGATAATGGTTTTTTGATCCTCAATCCCTCCTTGAAAATCACCACAAAGCTCTTCCCCTTCCTTATCCAAGACCAACAAAGCAAAATGACAAAAGAAAACCATAAAAATCGCTTTTAATAACCACGGTCCAATGCGCCTGATGATATTTTGGGTCATTACACAATATTTTAGTGATATTTTGAAAATATCGCGATATTTTCCCAGCGAAATTTCATTTGTTGGAAAAGATCATGATATTTCATGAAATATTGCCAATATTATCAACATTGGTTATACTATAAATTTTCATGTTATTAATATTTTATAACTTGGCACCCCACGGCCCTTTCGCACCAAGGCATGGTAGGGCCTCGATCCCCTAGCCCCACTTCAAAAAAAAAATTTGTTTTTTTCAACTTTTTTAATGTTTTTATCTTTTTATATATATTTAAATAGTAATGAGTACATTCCACTAGGCACAATCGGTAACTTCATAGAAACAGTTGAAATATATGTCACTATTCCACCTAGTAAAACCAATATTTCATAAATGCCACAAGGGTCAACATGTCTTCGGGGACTTGAACCCATGCTACTTGGGACACAAGTTATGAACCATACTACAAAAAATGAATATTTCTACTTATGGGTTATTTTTGGGTTTTTTATTTCAAATTTTGTATTCCTCAATGTTTTTTTGGGTTTTTTATAATTTATTTATGTTTTAATTTTTTTTATAAATTTTTATTTTTACTTTTTTACTTTTTTTTTAATGTTTTAATTTTTTTTTTCTTCTTCTTTTAATTTTTTTTTTTTTTTTTTAACTACAAGTGTTATGCCGCCAATGCTCAAGTAGCAACCCAAAGTCACTATGTGTCAATTTGATAGTTGATTTTTAAATTTTCATTGCAATGTATCAAGTTGTCTTAAGTTAAGATTGTAGAAGAGATATACTTTTAACATTTAAAAAAAATGCTCTTGGTATAATGACTTTGATTTAGGTATTTATTTTTTAAGTTTTTCTTATTAATGATATTTGGTTTCAATTATATGAAAGAAAAATGTCAAAACTTTAAGGTTTTCCAAAGTCAATGATATTTTATATTTAAAATCATGGTTGAAAAATGTCAAAATTTTAAGGTTTTTGGGCGTCGTGACATTTATCTTTAACACCATGTTTGAAAAGTGTTGAAATTTTTAGGTTTTTTGGAGATGTGATATTTTATATTTCACATTATCATCGAAAATTATTGGAATTTAAAGTTTTTTCAAAGTCATGATATATCTTTGTTATGGCATTGCTAAAAAATGTTGATTTCAAAGTGTTTTTCATATTTATTGCACAAAAATTTTAGATTTCAATGTCATTGTTACAAAATTTGAATTTAACCTAGAAAAAAAAATTGTTGATGTTTTTTCGTGTTTATTGCATAAATTTTTTTGTTTTTAATGTTGCTAAAAAAAGTGTAATCCTAAGAAGAGTCAACAATGATTGTGATCAAAGGGACCAAACCAACAGACCCTAGTCCCTCAATTTACATGGAAATTACAACAAGGACTACGCTGTTGTTTCCTTCACTTTCCCTACAACTATCATGTTGAATCTTATAAAAGCAATATGTAATGGAAATCTTGCTAGTCTCATAAAAGTAATGTGGAATGACAATGTTGGGAAGTTACATTATTTTGGAATGCTCAACACATTGAAGATGAGCCTCCAATTTTGGCTCCAAAAGATTAAATTTACATGACAAAATTAATGTCTCAATATGCCTTCACCCATGGAGACTTCTTCATTGCTACTTTATCTCCCCTCCTTGTCTAGTGTATGGGTAAAGATACCATGATTTGCAACCACCAATTGGGTTTCCCTTCCATCCTCATGTTGTGTGCTATGGGCAATGAGGTCAGTTGATGCTTGGTGCTCCCTTGTGCCTTGAGGACACCCTTCTTGATGTCAATTTTGCGATTAACTTACCCCATATATATATATATATATATATATATATATATATATATATAGATAGATATATATATTTATATATATATATATATATATATATATATATATATATATATATATATATATATAACTATTTTAAATTTTTATTTTTATATTAAAATAGCTGAAATACAATTTTGATTTAATTTCTGACTTTTCAAGTTGAATTTCAACATTTGTAGCAATTTTTCTTTATCTTTTATATAAAAATTAAACTCCTCTATTGTGAGTAATTTTGCCTTACATGTTAGGAACAAGAATGGTACAAAAACACCAATGCACTTTTAACATGATCATAGTGGGCCAAGGTTGGAGGGCGAAAATGGGGGGTTCGAACAGGCATTCAAACCTAGGTCAGGGACTTTACGGCGAACGTGAAGGTTAACCTGTTTTACCCTAGAGCAGATAGGAGGGGTTTTATCATTACACTCGATGGCATAAATAGTTAAGCAAGGCGGTTTATGAAAGACAACCGTTGGTAGGTCTCACCCTTCAGGTATTTCAGCTTCGGCAGATTTTTTGGCAGTTATTGGACCTATGGGAGATCATGGTCAACAACTTGGGAATCAAACAATGGAGGTTTCTGGTTAACTGTGCTAGGGCCAACGTTTGTCGAGGGGGGTGAGAAAAGCAGCTTAGGGATAGTAAAAAGGTGTGCAACAAACGTTGTTTGCATGGATGAGGAATTAGTGGATTACTCATCCGACTCCATGGACCCATCCTAGACTAGACCATTTCATTATTAAATCACCCCTATTAGTTAAGTTGGACATAATTTGACAATGGGTGGGATCGAGGGGAATATTTGACCATTCCCTGATTTATTTGGAAATTATGAACTCCAATCACAAGCCAAATTCCCCATTCAAATTTAATGCCACTTGGCTTGTAGAAGCTAAATTTCATAAATTAGTCATGGATTCCTAGACTCACTGTGGTCATGACAAAAATACTTATCCAGCTAAAGTGATTGCAAGCAATTTAGCTCGTATCAAACACAAAACCATTAGATGGGCCAAAGAAAAAAGAAAAAGGATGATGCCACCATTCAGAAAACTGAATTTGACATTTCAGAGCAAGAAAACATGGGTATTGCAATTTATACATCCAGTGAAACTAAGGACCATTTGATAAGATTGGAAACAGAAAAGATTCGTCTCCTGAGACAACAAGAGGAGACATGGAGATTGAAGAGCAAAGCGATTTGGCTAAAGGTTGGGAACAAAAACTCAAAGTTCTTTCAAAAATGCGCAAGTGGAGGAAAATTAGTAACACAATCTGGACTTTAAGGGATCAGACTGGTAGGGAAGCCAACGCTTTCAACCAGCTTGCAAATATGGGTATCAGACATTTCTCACAAATGTTCAAAGCGCCTAGGGAAGCTACCATTGCTGAGATACTCTGCATTGCTGACTCAATACCTAGATTTGTTGAGGCAGATGATATAGAGACTCCAAATGAATCGGTGACATCGGGGGAAATTGACGCTGTTCTGAAATGGTTTAAAAGAGATAAGAGCCTGGGACGTGATGGATGGCGTATGGAATTCTACCTTACGTTCTTTGGGTCTGAACTTCTTTTGGCTATTGAGGATTGTAGACTTTCTGGTTAGATGCATTGGGTTTCAACTCGAGCTTACTCTCATTCCCAAAGCTGGTCACCCTCAAACCTTTGATGATTACCCTCCCATCTCCTTATGCAACTGAATATACAAAATAATTTCAAAAATTATTGTTATTCGCATTAAACCTATACTATCCAAGATGATTTCCAAGGAACAATTTTCTTTCCTAAATCAACGCAAGATACATGAATCCATTGGAATAGCACAAGAAGGGATCTATTCGATCAAGCTTAAGAATATTAAGAGTTAAACCAACGAGCGTGCTTCATCATCAGGACAAGATGAAGAGGTAGACCATGGCAAAGGCTTAGGACCAGATGAAGAGACAAACCATGGCAAAGGCTTAAATAGAGAGCAATGTAGAGACATAATTTCAAGTAACGGTTATTATGTCTCTACATTGCTCTCTATTTAAGCCTACAATAACATTATATAAAACACTTTCTTCATCCAATATATATATATATTCTCAAACGTGAAAAATAAATAATATAATATAATACATATCACAATGTGTATTACACCCCACAAAATACATATACATATGTATATACTCGTCGTTTTGGAGATGAGTTCTGAAGACTGATATTTCAAATGTCGTTGAATTCTAAAGAGTGATATTTCAAATTTGATTCCCGAATGTCATTTTTAAGTCTGCATTTTAATTCTACACAAATTTTTACTTTTCACAATATAATACAATGCATCCCGTACAAAACTCAAAATGATATGTGAAAATGTATATTAAAATGCACATACATAAATTTTATAATTTACGTGTTGTAATTTTAAAAAAACCTACTCTTTCACCCTCACAAACAATTAGTAATTTAATTTATAACATACTACGTACACACCTAAATTAAATACAATACAATTCAAAAATTAAAAAATTCTGATATGTGAAAATGTATATTAAAATACACATACATAAATTTTATAATTTACTTTGTGTACCTTCAAAAATAACTACTCTTTCACCTTCATAAACAATTAGCAATTTAGCTTGGTTTATAATATACTATGTACAAACCTAAATTAAATACAATACAATTCAAAAATTTCAAATTTAGAATCATGCTGTGCAAACAACTTTATAATTATAATAATAATAAGAAATCACCCCATTGGTCTTCACTGAGTGATAATTCAATTCCAATGAATCCATCCTGATTTACCCAGCGTTGTTTTTTATGTCAATCTTAATTAAGAGCAGAATAAATTATAATTCGGAGAAGTTAAACCCTGAATTTCCTACTATTCCACTCTGTAAAATGAAAGAGCGATGATTACAACAGTGAGTACAACATCTATGGCAAGAGCAGGCCAAGCAGAATGCCAAATATCACATTAATTTACAGTTACAAACATAACCGTCCGATCTCATTTCTTGGCCTTCTTTGCAGCAGGCACCACTTTCTTGGACTTCGGAGGAGCCGCCCTCTTTACAGCCTTGGCAGGCTTCTTGGCGGTAGCAAGCTTCTTTCCAGGAGCTCCTTTCTTCATAGTTGCCCCCTTCTTAACAGGCGCTGCTACCTTCTCTATCTTTTCAGTGGAAGCTGCAGGCTTCGGCTTGGAGACATTAAGAACCTCGGCTACTGTGGCGGGGGTTTTAGCAGGCTTCGAAACCTTCTTGGGCCCAGGCGCCGCCTTGGGCTTAGCTGCAGGATTAATGGCAAGGGATTTTCCCTTCACAGGCCTGGCAGCCTTCGGCTTCAACCGCTTCTTCAACTCCTCTGAAAGTTTGAAAGAGTTCTTGACCTTGGTGGGCTTGCCAGATTTGACAAGATTTCTTAGCTGAACTGTTAGCAGCTTCTTGAAATTGGCAGGCAGTTGGGACTTGTACTTGCTGCCAATATAGGCTGCTATGGCATACTGGCTAGAACCGGTCCTCTCCTTCAAAGAAGTAATCGCTTCGGTGATCATCTGAAGAATAAAAGCGAAAAAAATTGAGACCCTGCGTTCAAAATATAATATAATGTAAGAAAAGAAAAAGAAACCCATAGGTTTTGATGCCCCTTGACATAGTTTAATTCCCCAGAATAGCTTTTATCCTTAATCCTTTCCCATGAAATTTTAACCTAAAATCTAATTGGAGATAAACCCCACTCACGTTAAATAATTTACATTTGGTAGATTCCAATAAATCATTGTTACTTATAAAAATATTTTTAATTAATTAAAATTTAAAGTTCCAATTAAAAAACAAATATAAGTAAAAGTTTATGCATAAATTTCATGTTCTTATTATATTTTTCTATTTAAGGCTTTCTTTCTTAATACCTTTTTCTTATTTAAAATTTTAACCACTATTATTTCATCCCTTTCCGAGCTTGATAGATCCAGATGCATCTAGGCTAGTTTGATTATTAATTATAATTAATCATTTTTATTTTTTATTTTTATAATTAATTATAATTAATCCATAGACCTTAAGCTAGATGTTATGTTAGGGTTTTCTTGTTCTTAAAGGAAACCTTCTTTTTATGAGGGAATTGTATTTTGGCTATCTATTATTGAGATAACACTATAACCAAGGGAGAGGATATAGTGAGAGAGAGTAGAGGAGATAACACTATAACTAAGGGAGAGGATATAGTGAGAGAGAGTAGAGGAGGTTGCAGTGAATGTGTTGCAAGTTGTAATCCCTTCATTTTACTAGACAAAATAAAACAAAGGAAGGATTGGTTATTTCTCCATGAATGTATCACAAATCACGTGAACCATGTATATTGGTGTCTCCTCCGTAGGGTTTCATTGTTTAATTATAAGTTTATTTCCACATTCATTTTGATTTTATTTCTCTATGATTTTATTCCTAACAATTGGTCTTAGGGGAGGCTAGAGTGGGAGGGGTCATTTTTAGTCTCGATGAAAAAATGGTCTCTCAATTTGCTTGGGGAATTGGAATAGCCACCAACAACCAAGTGGAATTTCTCGCGTTATGGAAGGGATTGGAGATTTCGAAGGATTGTAAAATCTCCAGAATAAATGTCTTTGGGGACTCAATGCTCATCATTCAGTAGTTTACAAGGCCAAGAAGAACATTGGTAGTGAGTCTGCGACCTTAAGTCAAATAATTCTTGCCTCAATCTCCCATTTTGAGTAGGTGAATTTATACCATGTTTTTAGGCATCTAAACTTGGAAGCTGATAATCTAGCCAAAAAGGTGCCATTATGAACCAAGGAGAAATAGAACTAAAATAGATATGGGACTTACCGTCAATTCCTTGACATGTTAAGTATCTGAAACAAAAATTTGACATTGAGGGAGAGAGCCCTCCTCCATCTTCCTCTGAAATTTTTTTGTATGAAGAAGAGCAATCAAGATTATTCACTAATGGAATCATGGGCCCAACATCATTATATTTCCCAATCAACTCTCCCTCATCTCCAGTCCCAAATTATCAAAATCCATCCCAGGTGTCTTTCAACGGTGTACAAGTGGCCTCCTTATCTGGATCCAATCCTTATTGAAGGTCTTGTATATTTAATTAGCATGAGGTATGGGTCATTATAGTTTCATTGGGTCAGGCGATCAGTGCAATTTTCCAGGGAATGAAGTTAATTATCCCATCATGTAGCATCCCTTCGACATCACTCCTCTACACTAGTGAATTTTCAATGGAGATTTGGGTCTTATCGTTGCAGGGTGGCTCGTGCCAAAGCCTAGGTTTTCTCTATATATTAATCCTTTCAGGTCCTCAACTCCCATCATGGGATATTGTTGTTGTTCTCTATGCTTTGGCTCGCCATTCTCCCTTTCAATTACCTTGTTGGACTAAGGTTGCTTAAGTGATTATTTTTTCTCTAAATTGTGGAATTTCTAGCCTTAAACTCATAATGGAAAGTAAATCAGTTTCTTAGGAAAACGAGGTGTCAAATGTAATTGATAGGTTGTTGGATGCCTCTTGGACTCTACTTGTCTCTATTCAAAGGCTTGAAGGCATGGTTGAGAGGCAAAGGTTCTCCTTCCAACTCTTTCGGGAGGCCAAACTTCTCTCTCACCATGTTGAAATGAAGGACTCCTTGGATTGTCTAAAGGAGGAAATACACCTTCTTAGCACTCGGGTGGCTACTTTTGAAGTCTTTTTATCAACTACAACAAGATAATTACATGGAATTACATATTCAAGGGCACCCACTGATCGCAAAAGGATTCTTCATCCTAGAGGGGTCGATGAGGGTGATCACAATACCGAGTGAACTTTGGCTTTTGTCCTCGAGACAATTTTGGTTATGTGGTCATTTCCATTCCTTTCCTCCTGTTAACTATGTTTTTTTGTAAATTCATACTTTTTCTTGGGACTTATTGTAGAATTTATAGTGGTTACATTTTTTGTATGAACTGGTTTTCCATCCAAAGGGCTAGTAAACTCTCTGTTTACTGCAATGAAGATATGTTTTTTGTATTAGATGTCATATGTAAGGGTTCTAGGCCCTCTCCCAGATTTTATTAGTATAACTATCCCTACTTGTTTCGTTAAATAAATGGTCTCATATTTGAAGGTTTAGTTAGTAGATAAAACTCATAGGAAAGGAGGATTCTAGTTCGAGTGGGAGCAATGGCAAAAGAACGTTTGAGGGTTGAGAAGTTTAACAACCAAACTACCAGCTATGGAAGATGTAAATGGAATATTATACATATCAAAAAGATATTTTTTTATCATTGGGCGAAATAACAAAGAAGCCAATATTTGTGAAAGATAAAGAATGGGAGGTTCTTGACAAAAAGTCACTAGGAACAATATGGTTATGCCTAACATCTGGTGGATTTCAACATTTTGAAAGAAAAGACAACATAATGTTTGATGATGGCATTGGCTAAATTGTATGAAAAAAACCATAGCTTCTAACATGATATTTCTTATGAAGCGTTTATTTAATATGAATATGTCAGGAGGTGGGTCTATTGTTGATCATTTAAATTAATTTAACACGGTCACCAATTAATTAAGTTTTGTATGACTGAAACTTTGATGATAAGGTTGGGGCTCTTTTGATTGTGTGCTCATTGTTATAAAGCTAGAATGGCTCGGTCATGGCTGTGAGTAATTTTGTTTATGGTGCAAACACTTTAAAGTTTGATGGTGTTATTACTTAGCGAGGAAATGTGTTAAAAAAAATCACAGGTAAGATGTTATGTAATGCTTTGATTGTATAGAACAAGGGAAGACAAAGGGAAAGAGGAAAGGACTGAGGGAATTGTGGAAATTCTAAGAAAGGAAGATCCAAATCCAAAGGGAGATTGGAATGTTGGAATTGTGGGAAGAAAGGACACAAGAAGAAATATTGTTGGTCTCTAAAATTTAAGGGGAAAAAATGGAGATGGACAATAGGAGAATAATAATAAGGAAGAAAATGTAGCAGGTGACGTGTTACAAGATGCTTTAATCATTTTAGTAGACAACATTGTTGGTTCTTGGGTGATAGATTGAGGGGCTTCATTTCATGCCACAACCCATAGGATACAAAAATTGTGGAATCATCAGCTTGGGCACATGAGTGAGAAGGGGATGCAAATTCTCTACTCAAGGAAATTATTGCCATATTTTAAGAAGGTTGATTTAGACTTCTGTGAGCATTGTGTTTATGGAAAACATAAAAGAGTTAGATTTCTCAGAGTTGGGAAGCAAAATAAGAGTGAAAATTCATATCTTGTGCATATAATGTATGGGGACCAACTCATGTATCATCTCTTGGTGGCGCTTATTATTATGTTACATTAATTGATACTTTTATAAAATGAAAAACTTTGGTTGAGAATGAGACAAAAAATAAGTTGAAGTGTCTCAAATAAAAAAATGGAGGTGAATATTGTGGTAATGAGTTTGATAGTTACCATTCATACCATGGGATTCGTAGATAAAAGACAGTTCCATGAACACCATAAGAAAGTAGTGTGTCATAAATGATGAACGGGACAATTATGGAGCATGCAATGAGTATGTCAAGATTGCATGTAGGATTTCCCTTATAGTTTTGGGTAGATGTTATTGATATTGTAATTTACTTAATAAATATAGGGCCTTGAAGTTCTTTATATGGTGGCATTCTAGAGGAGGCATGGACAAGTAAAAGGGTAAATGACTCATTTTTGAAGAATTTTAGTCGTGAAGCATTTGTCCATATTAATAGAGAAAATAAAACAAAGCTTGATGCAAAATCCAAGAAGTATATTATCATTGAATATAAAAATGATTTTAGCTATCAATTATGGGATTACGAAGATCACAAAATCATTTGGAGTAGAGACATGTTATTCAATGAGAAGGTCATGTACAAAAATTATTTGTAGAGAAAGAAATGAGAAAAGGAAAACATATAATGCATGGTTCTTTATGAAACCTTAGAAAAGGAAATTCAAAAAGTGCCAGAAAACCAATATGTTTAACAACATCAACAACAAAAAACAACAAGTGCCTTAAACTCATGCAAGTGTTATTAGAATATCAACCAAGTTAACTAGACCCCCTAAACAATACTCTCCTTCACTGTATTTTGTATTGTTGATTGATTCTAGTGAACCAGAAATATATGAAGAAGCAATGCAGTTAGAACCAGAAAGAAATGGGAGCAAGAAATCAAAAAGGAGATCGACTCTTTGGTGCATAACCAAACTTGGGACTTGGTCTTGTTACCTTCAAGTAAAAGAGCATAACATAATAAATAGGTTTACAAGTTAAAGGAAGATGATGGAGGCAAAAAGGGTACAAGGTCAAACTTGTTGTAAAAAAGGTTTGCATAGGAGAAAGGTATAGATTTTGATGAAATATTTCTCCTATTGTCAAAATCGATTATATAGATTATTTTAAGTTTAGTGGTAGTAGAATATTTTCTTCTTGAATAGTTAGATGTAAAAAGTAAATTTTCTCCATGGGGACAAGTAAGAAGAGATTTATATGCAATGACCAAAAGGGTATGATGTCAAAGGGAAGGAAAGCTTAGTATGCATAATTAAGAAGAGATTGTATGGTTTAAAGAAAGCTTCAAGGTAGTGGTATTTCAAGTTTGACAAGTTTATGAAAAAATAAGGTCATTATAGATGTCATTCTGACCATTGTGTTTATTTCAAGAGACTAGATAATGGCAGCCATAGTACCTTGTTAATATATGTAGATGTAATGCTTATTTTAGGGTCTAGTATTCTCAAAATAAAACTAACTAATTCATTTTATATGAAGGATTTCAAGTGTTTCAAAGAAAATATTTGGTATGAGAATAACAAGACATAGGAAAATCCAAAAATTAACATTATCTCAAAGTGAGTACATAGAAAAGGTGTTGGAAAATTTAAAATGAAAGATGCAAAACTTGTAAGTACACCTTTGGTTAGCCATTTCATATTGATTAAAGAGATGCGTATCAAGACATAGTTGGAGATAGACTACATGTTCGAGGTTCCATATTCATCAACTTTTGGCAACTTGATGTATGTGATGATGTGCACAAGGCTAAATATTGCACATGTAATTTTGAGAAACTATATGAACAATCTAGGTAAAGAGAATTTGAATGTAGCAAAGAGGATTTTTGGGTATTTGAGAAGTACTACTTAGGAATTATTCTTTGGAGGTTTAAACATTGTTCTATAGGGATATGTTGACTTAAATATGGTAGTTGATATAGACAATAAGAGGATAACCATAGAGTATGTTTTTACTGTAGGTTGAACAACAATAATTTGGATTCTGTTGTTGTTAAAGAGGTAATAAAGAGATGATTTGGTTCAAAATTTTCATACAGGAATTGGGAAAGAAGCGGGAGAATATCAGGTTGTATAGTGATAGTGAGAGTGCCATTCATCTTATAAATAACTCAACCTTTCATTCAAAGACTAAGCATATATAGCTCAAGTACCATTTCACATGATCAATTTTAGAAGATGGAAAGTTGAAGTTGGAAAAGATACATACTAGCTAGAATCCTGCAGATATGTCAATGAAAGTAGTAGCCAAGGAGAAACTAAGTTTTAGCACAATTTCAATTGGTCTTCAAAAATTATGATGAAGATGAAAAACTAGTCAGGTCCAAAGTTGAAGCACAATCCAATGCATGCAGTAGAAATGAAGTTGTTGTAATAAGTATCCAAGTGGGAGATTGCTGATTGTGGAGCCTAATTATCTTCCTGATTTAGAGCCTTTTTTTTAGCTACGTCTGGACCCTAGTTCCTAACGAGTATAGGGGCTTTCCTCCCTACTATTGTCGTGAGGGGATCCTAGGTGGGAGGGGGGAGTAACAACTATTTGGATTCCCCCCAATGATGGTTCGACGGTAGTACTCTTGAAAATATTGTAATTTCATGGTCAATCTAAACCATTCATCATTAGATCACATATCTAATGGTAGATGTTATGTTAGGGTTTTTTTCCTAGAGGCCAACCCTCTGCTTATGAGGGAATTGTATTGTCTCTATGTATTATTGAGGTAGCATTTTAATTGAGAGAAGTAAACTGTGAGAGAGAGAGAAGAAAAGGTTGCCACATATTTGCTACAAGTTGTAATCCCTTCATTTTTTTAAACATAATAAAAATAAGGACTAGTTGTTTCTCCATGGATGTAGCCCAAATCAGGTGAACCACAGATATTGGTGTCTCATTTGTATTGTTTCATTCTATTTTTTATTTCAACATTCATTTTGTTTTTCTTGCTCTGTGATTTTATTCTTACCCTAATGGGGACTAAACTCCACAAAAACCAACTAGTCTACACCTCATGGGTTGTGTGTTTTTGTGTGGTCTTACAATATACATTTATGAATATTTTGTGCTAATATAAGTGTTATCTAAGAGGAGAATAATAATATTATATATAAAACATGGATGGCAATAGCCAGGGGAATTGTGGTGCTTAGGCTTTATGATATAGAAGCACTATGATTTGGACATTTAAATTCTTATTACAACTCATTGAATAAGTGGATGATCGGTGGTTGATGAATACATTAATTCAAATGCCCATGTCGCCTTGTAACAATGAAGGACCATTGCATCTTCCAATGTCACGAAACATGTATTGTTACTCAATTGGAATGTATAGCAACCAAAAGCCAATATCAATGTTGAGAATATTTTGGACATTTTTTATTGATGTAACATTTCTCAATATCGATAGCCAAAGTAGGAGTTTGTTGAACTAAAATTTTCATTGCTAGCAGTGTTATCTAAATCAAATGCTCAATATATTCCATTTACAAAAATATAAATAATATAGTTTGGAAATAGAACTCACAAATGCACAATAATCAAATTTCAAGATTTTGAATCAATTATAAAATAGCATTCAAGATATGTTCTACATGCACAATTATATGATCACACTTATAAGCTAGAATCAACTTAAATATTCACATAGAATCTACTAATTAGAGGACTTGTTCACTTTCACAAAGATAATCTAAATCCACTATAAACTTTAAAACAACATAAATTACAATAGAATTATAGCAATTGTAAATTCATAGCAACTAATACAAGGGATCCGTAACAATCACTACTAGTGATTCATAACAACTACTACAAATCTAATAAATAATACGTATCTCATATACTATATTATGGATAATCTAGCAAGTATGTCCATATTAATGTGAGGATTGTGTATACAAAAATTCACATTAACCCATATCACAAACTTTGATTTATAAAGGAATCAACAACTACATGTGTCTTATAGAAACACCATGATTTATCCCTAGAAAATGCTACATGTGTGATAAATAATTTATATCTTTTAAAGTACAATTTGGATATCTATATTTTTGGTGGATTGGTCCATCTAAATAAAAGTTCTTGTCTACCAAAAATCGCATCTACCCAAATCATATATTTTGAATTATAAACAAATCAGCATCTACAAGTGTTCTATAGCAACATCTTTTGAAGTAAAACCTATGTATTTGAGATGTTGGTAGATATGTTCATCTAAATATAAGGTTATTTTCTACTAAAAATCACACATACTAGATCATATATTTTGAATTATAAATAAATCGAAATCTATAGGTATTTCACAACAACACCGTGATGGTTCTTTAACAACTCTACATATCTAACAAAAGTAGGCATCTTACATTAAGGAATCCTTAAAAAATACGAAATGGTATATGTTCAAATTTATACTTACAAACACAAAGAAAAATGGTGTAGAAACACAACATTCACCTACAAGAAAATTACTCCAAATTTTAAATTTTAAAATGTGAAGTTTTTATATTCATAATAATGAAATCATTATACTCATCATTCCACAATGTTAAATTTAGTACACTTATATTTTCCAAGATCTAGATTCTGAGTAATTGATTGAGGTAAAGAGATTTTCCACCCCACTATATGCTTTGATTTTGTACTTAATCCTTCTAAAACATGCCACCTCCTAGCTATGCTATGATACTACCAAGGTGAAGAGATATTACAAGAACAACTCAGGGTCAATCTTTATGTCAAGAAAAAGAGTTTATCAACTAAATATTTTAATATAAATAATTTTAAAGATAGAGTATCTCTTTGGCACCCACATACCTACACATACAACACAAGGAGATCTTCTTTTTATATTCAATATTCCCTCCAAAGTATTCTCCCTCAAGTGTTTTTCAATATGTATATAGAAAGGACTAAATTTATATCTTTAAGATCTAAGAAAGATTTTATTATTTCCACTCATAATTTTTATTGTAGATAGAGTCGTTATCTAGCACCCACAATACCTACACATACAACATAAGAAAATATTTTCCCCTTGCCCCAAAGCACCTCAAAAGAATTCTCCCTCGTTTGCTATTTAGTATGCACCTCAAAAGTATTCTCCCTCGTGTGATATTTAGTATGCGCATAGAAAGGTTGCATAATAATTAGTGTTGAATTAATACAGGAATTAAAGTCTACAACTCACAGAAAATCATTAAGAACCATTAACAAAATTTATAATAAAACAATAATAGATCACATATTGACTGAGTGATAATCCACTAAATATATCAACCCATTGCTTCTTATACCAATTTTAATTAAGACCAGGAAGAATTATAATCTGGAGAAGTTAGCCCCTGACTTTTCTGCTAAAATACATGACTACTGACTCTCCTCTATAAAATCAAAGCTATGACCATAACAATGTGTACGGACATCTATGGCAACAGCAGGCCATGCAAGATGTCAAAATCACATTAATTTTAAGTTACAAATATCACTATCCAATCTCTTTTCTTGGCCTTCTTTGCGGCAGGCACCACTTTCTTGGGCTTCAAAGGAGTTGCCTTCTTTATGTTGAATATAACGTTGCCAGTAAGATAATGGAAATTAATTCTCAACTAAACCTCTTGAGATATCTCAAATAATAATTGTAAAGATGAAAATAGAATATGAAACTTATAAAGAAGAACAATCATAGAAAATTACACTCTGCCAATAGTTTTTTTTTATTTGGCTGTGGTTCACGGACACCCTAGTCAACGGGTGGCGCTACGTCCACAGAAAAATCTTGTTTGATCGACCCCAAAGGGAATCTAGCCCCGCAGCCCACTAGCTAGGCCTGACCCCAAGGGCTTCGGGGAGAATGGACCCTGTGACCTCCCGATGGCGAGGCACTGATTTTGACCAACTAACCTAACCCTTGGGGCTTACACTCTGCCAATAGTTATATGAAGAATCAGTTGATTAAAAACTTCAACAATCTTGTCCTGAAATACAAAAATGTAAATTCACTCTCAAAATCTAAACCCTTTTCATGAGTTCCTTTTGAGTCTTTATATAAAAATATTACAATAGTTTATTGTTGCAAAAACATCATTTTAGGAATAAACTAATTAAAATAGAAACATTTTTTTGTCGGTCCTATAACTTGTCACTGCTCATTTTTTATTGGATTATGTTGCTGATATCAAGATAATTCATAGAGTGAACTACATCAACCACTCTCAATCTTGCCCAACAGGATAATTGTATGACACCATATTTCTATAAGCAATATCTAATTCTATGTAATTTTGATAAGTTTGCATCGTGGAAAATAACATGCTTACTCAACAACGAAAGTGGAATTCATTCAGTGGCTTATCCCCTATTGTTGACCCATTCAATAGTCTACTCATATCTGAAAATTTGTTGGAGTCAACTCTGGTTCTTAATTGAATTTATCTATATGCATCTAGTGATCTTAGTTTGCAATTATGCTCCCAACATGAAGGCATGCCCTTGTCCATCCAAACATTGAACTTGGAATTGAACATATCTACCTCGATTCTGACTGACCTGCATTTGTCCTTTATTTGTTGTACAAAATAAATTTTGGTGTTGACTTTATTAACTTCCATGATAATGTAGGTTTTTTCTTGAATACCTTCTTTTCTCAATTGTTTGCTACTCCTTTAATTCAAAAAATTAATTATCATTTTAGCAATTTGTGGCATATATCCTAATTATGCTTGAATTAAGTTGATAGCCTACTCAAAAGTATAAAGTAGATATTTTTCTTTTCTCTGGTAATCACAAATGATTCCCACATTTCCGCAACACTAGTTACTATATCAGCGCAAAGTGATCTTCTTTCTTTAGTCAAAGCTTCTTTGCCAATTAGTCGATTGTTTGACCAATCTATTTTTCTTTGCAACCTTGCTTTAAAATCTTGATCAGTGCGTATGGTTTCATTTCTTTTAGCTAAATAATCCTTGAGGTTTTTTATCTCATAATTCTTTATGATGAGAAATTTCTTTAGATTTTCAATTTCTTGATCTTTAATACTCAAGCTTGACATTGTCTCAGCCAACATTTTTAAGGAATCAAACTCTATTATTGTTTCTTTTGTTGTTACCAATGTAGATGAAGTTTATGGAAAAACATTCCAATTCTTTTCTTTTATTAATATTTCAATTTGTGTTTCCTTATTTTCAATTTGTTTGTTTTACTCAATTAACAAAGATAACAATCGTACTTTCCCTTTTTAAACATCATCTAGTTCAAGTGTTTGAACATGTTCCAAAGCTCGTATCTTTGGATTTATAAGAGCTTGGATTGAGGAAGAATCACTTAGGTTTGCACCCACCTTGATTATACATTGTTCGAAATGATCACTTCTCAGTTGTTTGGTCCTCATTGCAACATTTTCCCATTTTAACTAATTAACCTCTTTTTCTAGCATTTTCTCTAGTTTCGAAACATTAAGGGAAGATTTTGTTAAGCACCTACATAACATTTCTCATGTTTGCCTATGTAATTCCATTTGATCCACTACATGTACTTGTTTCAAATCAACGATGAACATGTTGCTTTATATTCCTCTGTAGTTTGATAACCTAAGTCTTAGGTTCTAAAATTGTCATCTTCAATTGTCTTTTTTTAGATTCCAAAGTTGAAAGTAGCCTTGTCGACGATCTCTACCCTTGCTTCCAGAGTTCACCATAAACATCTTGCTTTAAATTAGGTTCTTGTTTTTAATTGCTATGAATTATGAAAAAATGCCTTCCTATTTTCTCGCTACCAAAGGTGACACACCAGAACATGATGTCTGTTGTGTTATAGAGGTTGATGGTAAAAGTTCCACATTAAAAACAATATTGCTTAATCTGAATTCTTCTATATATTTAAATCAGATGATGAAACTTCCCCTTCCTCCAACCTTGGTCATTTTTGTGTTCTCTGCTCTTCATACTCTGTTCCTAAAGATGATATTAATTGTTGACTTTTTGTGAATATTCTTTTAAGCTCATTTTCCTTTTGTTGTGGTGTTTCCAGAAGAATGGGTTGTGAAGGCTAACCTTTCCCTCTGTTATCTTCAATGAGTTGCACTAGATTCTGCACCCAAACATCTTTATTGGAAAACTTTCAATTTTTGGTTTAGATACATATTTGTAAGAGGTGATGTTTTATGCACTCTCCTATTGGATATAACACCATAAGGGTCATAAATCCATATTTCACCCTGAGAAAACCCCATTTGTTTCAACATTTCTTCAACTTCCTATAGTGTTTCTCTTGTTTTCACTTAGGTCCAACTTCTTATTTTAACTTTAACATAGTAGGACTCTTCTTTGAGAAAAAATGATTTTGGTCAGAATGAAGACTATACTTGATGTATTCTAATGAAAAAATTCTCATTGGAAAAAAGGCAGGAGGTTTGTAAAGGGATAACTCAACCATAAACTCTTATTTCCGTAAAATCATTAAAAAGATACCAATCCCCTACTTTAGTATATGCACTAAGTTATAAAATTATCTTGATTTCTAGAGATATCTTGGGTGGATAATAATCATGTAGTAAACTAAATGCTACTAATAGAAATTAATTTACAAAATCATCAAAAGTAGAACTTGGAGAATGTCTTCTCACATTGGAGTCGAATGAATTACAAAAATGATATTACCATTTTTATCTTGAGCTCGCGACTATAGATTTAAAGAAGAGATAGACCAAAATTGGTTGATACCTAAATGACTTAGTAAGACTATATTAGGACAATTAGACATTAATAACTTCTGCCAAAAACTGGCTGAAATGGAACATGATAATTGATTTTTTGGCTGGTGATAAGGAAATTAAAAACCCTAATATAGTATCATCTACATATTGTTCATCAACATAGCCCAATAGACATAAAATCATTGAAATAATTTGCCTTCTTTTTCAGGAAAGATGCTTGAAGAATAAGGAGGAAGACTTTATGTTAATGGAGAGTTTAAGGGTAGAAAGGTTTCAAGGACAACAATTCTTTCTTTAGGGTTTAGTTTATTGTGGGATTGACTCAAGAAATCCTCATTTAAAGGCTTGGTCTGATCAGGCATTACAAATTTTAACATTTCTTGAATGGACGAGGGAGTAATGTAGAATAAGATTGTTCCATTTATTAACATAATTGTTTGTTTATTAGGGAAATAAAATTATGTGCACCAAGAAAAAAAAATAGGATAAGGGAATGTCTAGGATATAACAAATTGCACTAAATAATATTCCAAAACCAAAGAAATATCTTGTTGGTCAAGAAAATGTTGAAAGGCTCACTCTTTGAGCTTGTTGAGGTCAAATTCACAACGAGTCTCGTGTGAGTCAGCCTCTCGGTCTATCAATGACAGGTCCTCAAAGTTAATTGAGCATGAGGATTCAACAATATAGGGTTTAATTATATTAATCTTCATTTTCGATGTAAAACTAAAGAGAGTATCACAAGGATTTCACCTAGAAATCTATTGATGTTCATCATTTATTATGTATAAGCCGTTCGACTTACACTAGTTGAATAATAACTAAAAACAATTGTTGCAACTGCTTCATGGCCCAATACAATGATAATGTGACAAAGGAAATATTCCCCCCCTTTTAAAATTATTTTCAACATTTGAGGACATCTGGCTTCCTTTTAGTGGACCTTTACCCTTCATTTCTATTAAGTGTCATGCTTACGAGCGGTTACACATAGTTGGTCGTTGTCTACTAGGTGGATTCCAATTGGATTCTTTGTTGAATGGTATGTATGCATAAATGTCCAGGCCTTCAATTATGTGTTACATCCACCAAACACCACCTTATCAATTGTCTTGGGTCCCACAGTGACGTCAAAGGGAATACTAGGGGGAGGGGGGATCACAACCCTTTTTGAATATTCTAGGGGGGAGGGAGGGTAGGGGATATTCTCTATTTAAAGCATGTGTCTCGATGAAAAAATTCTTAGGTGAAATATTAAACCCCCACCCCTTATGTTAAATGTCAGGAAGTCGGGGGGGCCTATGTAACTTTCCCACCATAGTTTTGAACTTCCCATTAACTTCCAAAGTTGATGTGCTCCATAACATGAGTGTATGTTAACATAAGGTCGAAAAATACAATGAATTTATTGTAACCACACAATCAAAATTGAAATTTTACAAAATGAATTTGAAAACATGAAAATGTTACAACATCATCCATATATTAGGAGAATTTTAGAGAATAAAAAGAAAACTTAAAAGTTTCATAATGTCCAAGAAGCAAGTGTGGTGCATTGTTGATCATGTATCAAATTCAATCCTACTCATCGTAGTCATTGTCGATAGCATGATTGAGAAAAATTACATTGGTTTTGACATCTATCTAGAGTACTGGTCTATGAAACTGCATGATGCTTGCTGCTAAGGACTATTTAAAAAAAAATGTTTTTATCAAATACTTCTCCCTCTTTTAGAATTTTTACTTAAATGACCATATATGTTGTTTTAAATTTTCGTTATCTTAATAGTTTTAATAATTATTGTTCTTAATTTACTAAAAGGTGCATATAGATAGAAATGCACATGGATGCAATGGATGTTATGGAATACACAATTCTAGCTAGTGAAGGGAATTATGCTATATGGAATTATACAAAAGTGTACATTCTCTGAAATTCATTATGAAATTGTGGATGATGAAGTCATTGAATGTCCTTTTGAGTTTAGACTTTGGCGTAATTGTTAAATAATAAAGTTGTGATGAAAAAATTAGAAGAGATAATAAATGATTTATTTATCTTCTTTGGAATTTGACCCAATTATTTAAAGTGGATATGAAATAATAAAATAATGCAATTATGGAAATAAAGTAGAAAATTAAGAGAAGTTCTTGTACTTGTTTGTTGGAATTCAAATAATTTTGATCTTATTTTGCATTTGATAGTTTTTGTTTAGTTGATATTTAAATTCTGAATGCAGAGTGTGTACCTATGCATTGTACTTTTTTTTCAGTGATAAAAAATAAATGTCATGATCATAGAATTTCAAAATTTGATAGAAGTGTAAGACAATATAAAAAATTACAGTGCACACGCAAAGACAACATAACACAGTGAGCTAGCTAAAAAACAACATGTAGTACTAAACATAATTTATAAGTCGTTAAAATCCATTAAACAATGGTAAGTCAATGTCATTATTGTTATGTAATACGAGCATGTACAATGTTGAAAGAGAATGTGAGCCACACCATGCAGCCATAATGAACTTAGTAATAAGAATAAATTACATAACCAACTTTAATTTGAAACGTAGGGTGAAATACTACATATTACCTTAGTCAAGTATGTTTTTCTTCTTAGATTATATTTTCTTAATCCTTGTTGCATTTATTATCAATGAATCATGTTATTGCATAGACAACTAGCTACAAGGAAAAGCATAATGAGTTTTCAGTATATAGCATGTATACAAATCAACGATATCTATAAAAAGATGAATTATATGATTGCTTGCATTCAAGTAGCTAACTAATTTGGACATTATATTTTTCAGTTAATATCTTGCTTGCTATTGTTCATGTTTTTACCTTTGTTCCAAGTATGTATTTGAAAAGACATAATTAAAACAAAGAAAAAGAAAAAAGGAAAAAACATATTTACACTAAACTAAGAGTAGAAGTCTATAAATTGAGATGAGCGAAAAAAATAGTGGAAAAGATAAAACAATAACTTACTAAATAATAAACAAGAGAGAAGAGCTAGAAACAAACAACAAATTAAAAAGTCATACGCTTGTTTTATATGAAAGACTTTTAACAAAAGTGTTTCACATGAACTACAAATTAGATGTACAAATTATATGACATGTAAGAAACTATATTTCAAAAAACTTTTAGTTCTAGTTTTTGGAATGCCATGATTTCAAAAGAGGACGTTATCCAAGTGCAACAATTGTGTTTAATAGATATACATAAATGTTAAAGATGGTAGATTACAAAAATCCATATGCTAATATAACTTCTTCCTTTTTTGTTTCAATTGCTTCATAAAACTGTAATTTCATAGTGGCAGTTCTTGGGGAAATGAAAGAAGAAAACAAAAACAAAGAGAGGAAAAAAAGTTCACAACTTAGTAGCAAAGTGTGCAAAGGGAAAAAAGGGAAAACAAAATCATGTTTATTTCTTTTTTTTCTTTGCTTTTGTTGTTGTTGTTAAGTGCATTATGTAAGTGAACTTGCATTTAGAAATGAAATGATGTCAATTTTTTTATGCCAACAATGATATTGTCCATTGAAATTGTAAAAGTCCCAGTTATTGAGAACCCACTTAATAGAAAAATATTTTCCAGGATGTTTTGTTTGTATTGTGCAAAGGATATCTAGAGAAGTTTTGGTAAGAGTTATTGAAGGACATCAATCAGAGGGGTGCAATTTAACTTACCATCTGCATGTGCATAAGTAAGGCATATGCAGAGCTAAAGTATGTGTGGAAGTAAGGCATGTGCATAGTTAAAGTCTATCTTGAAGTAAAGTATGTGCAGAGGTAAAGCATGTGTGGAGGTAAAATGATAAGTTCCACTGCTTTGTACAAAGTGGGGCCAAAAGAAAATATTTAATTTTTAACCTTGTTGGGAAAGGAGTGTAGGGATTTACACTTGGTTGTAAATGATGAAAAAAAAAGTTGTGGTGAATAAATTAACAAGAGCTAATAAATGATTATTTATATTCTTTGGAATTTGATCTTATTTTTTTAAAGCAGATATGAAGTAATAAAATAATGCAATTATTGAAAGAAGAAAAAAATTAGGTTATAATTTCAAGTTACTAACATTTTGCATCTAAATATTTTTGTTTAATCATGTAAATGCCATGAAATCTCTAATTATTTTGTTTCATTATGAGATACTCAAAGAATCATGGATAGACATTTGATCTTGCAGTATTATTATTTTTTGCATATTTTCAACTTGATGGGAAAATAGTGAAGAATCAATCTACTTTTTCCAAATTGTCGTTGAGTGCTAACAACAAAGTTTCAGTTGAGTACTTTTATGCATTTCAATTTATTTATTTTACCTTTTCAATGGAGGCTTCTATGAGAAGAGTAATTTTTATTCTGTCATTTCCAGATTACTCACTTGTTTGGATTTTATTGTTGCCTTCAGACAACCCAAAGTAACTAATTGGTTTTAAACTCACATTAATTATTCAATTGGAAGAATTTATTAAATTGGATATAGTCAATGCAGAAATATTTCTAATGGTATTCATATGAAAATTTACTCTCCCTTATTTGGAGGAAATCTTTCCTTTTTTTCCCTATATTTTTTATGGGCTAGAGTTATTCCACGTGTCAAAGAAGATAGTGTATCCAAATATAATTCTAGTGATTTTAGAGGGATTTATACTTACACAAACTTTTAATTTCAGAAAACAAGATTTATTAACTATATTAACAAAAACATGTATGTGGGTAAATGCAGGAAGATGGGTTACACTTTTGGGCCAAATGTGGTGATGAAATTTCAAAATTTTACTTTTTTATCGAATTGAAGCCCTCAAAATTCATATAAGCATTGCGAATTTTGATTCAAAGTAAAAAGACAATATGTGAGAATTATGTTGTTGTCCTAATGATATTTTTTGCATAAAATTTTAGTGCCTTATAATATGTCAATTTTCCATTAAATGAAATGTTTGTCCTTGTAAATTTTTGCACATATTAAGAGGTATGTGTGTGTTCAAGTAGCATAACTTAGTCTAAAATGTGTAATATATCTATATATATATAAACATGAACTACACAGAGAGAACTAAGGCTCTCATATTAAAAAAATATTTTTTATGCAAAAAAAAAATAGTTATTATTTTTTGAAGTTGGCAGGTAATATTTCAATTGAAATATGTGTTCGCCTAAGATAGTTTTCTACTGTTTAAATAAATTCAAAAACCAAGAGTATCATTTTTAAGAGGACATGTAAATGAAGATATTTGAATTTTTTTAAATTTCGTTTTGTATTATGTTATTGATTTTGTATTCATCCGCTTTGAAATTTTCAAAAAAAAATCAAGCATTATGTTTAAAAGAAATTAGATAAAAAATATCATATGAATTCAAAAATGTCAAACTCATATGACATTAGATAGAGGATTCCTTCCTGAATCCAACATAATCAATTTCGTCACTTAAGGATAAATTCTTCCTGAAGTCCGCTAGGGTACAAAATGGTGTTGCAGAGCAATCTATCAAAAAGGAGCTAAAACTTTGTTTTTTAGGCCCTCAGCAACTCGATAAAGCACTTAAAATTCTCACTCAAGTATTTAAGATAAATTTCAAATAGCTCGATCGAGGGTTTAAGAAACCTCAATCGAGCCCTTAACGTGGTTACACAGAGGCTCGACCGAGCTATCATAATTATCTATAAAAAAAAAAATGCCTCTCAATAATTGCCTTTAAGTGAATTATAAAAATTATTTATTCCACAAAAATAATTTTTATAAATATTCAAATATATTCCAAACTCTAATTTTCCTTAATTATAAATCCAAATTTTATTTTATTTTACCAAGAAAATAATTATAATAATCTATGGAGAACTTTCTATAAAATATTTTAGCTTTGCTTTTAAATTTTTGAAAATCTTTAAAATGATAATTTGTTTATTGTTTTGAATTCAAATATAACATATTTTGGTACTTAATCATTTTATTATTATTATTAATTTGCAATAAAATTAAATAAATAAATAAAATAACTAAAGGAAACTATTTCCTGCTCCCATTTGTAACACCATCCAAACAAATTGAAATATGTTCACAGTATAATACAAAATTAAACACTAATTATAAAGATTTTATAATTAGTCATTTTTTTCATAAGCTTAGTAGGACTACAACTTCATCTATTTCCTACTCCCATTTATAAATTTGTCACCATCCAATCAACTTGAAATATGTTCACAGTATAATAAAAAGTTAAACACTAATTATAAATAATTTATAGTAGATTGTTCATTAATCATTTTTTTTATAAGCTTAGTAGGACAACCTCTTCATCTTGTCCGACTTCTCACCCCGATCGGGGGGTAGCACAAGATTTGAACCCAAGACTTTTGGTTCAATGAGACTTCATTTCCACAGCCATTGCCAATTGAGCTACCCCAAGCGAACATAATTTTTATTAATCATTAAAATAAAATCATATATTATATTTTTTCAAATCATTACTTTAAATTTCTGAAAATTTTATACTATTAGTATTTTAAAAATAATTTCTTATGCACATTTAAATCTAGATTACTCAAATTCAAATTAGTCAAATAATGTTTTAAAATGTATTGCAAACCTAAGTTAGGAGTAAAAATTAGACTTGAGTGCAATCACATTTTACAGGTTGAAAGAGATTTATAACCGCAAATACCATTGCAACCATTACAACTATATTAATTATTACTGCACTACAACTATTACAACTACGTTAATTATTACTACACTTAGTTCTTTCCCTGAACAAGTGGATATTACTGCATTTATATATATATATATATATATATATACACACACATATATATATTATATATATACACACATATATATATACACATATATATACACATATATATACATATATATATATATATATATATATACATACATATATATATATATATATATATATATATATATATATATATATATATATATATATATATATATATATATATATATATATATATATGTTACACTAAAATTTGTCACCATGACTATTTGCAGTCAGTATGGCTCCGTCAATAGTCATACTGTCCTCCTTGGCAAGTCTCATACCTCTGCTTCTCATGTCAAACTCCAAGAAAGAGAGAAAGTCCTCAAAAGTCAATATAACTCTGGTTACGCAGTTTCTCTTAGCCTTACCTGCGTGTACGCACCTCAAGTTCATAAAACCTGCGTACTTGTACGCTCTGTCTGTAAAGGGGTGGGTGCGTACTCCTGTAAAGGTCAAAATGCGCAAGTTTCACTTCAAAAAAGTTACTTGTGGTCAATTCTAGAGCATTCTAGAAGATGGTTTGACGTGAATTGAGCGCCTCCAGATGGTTCATGCATCCCAATGAAAGAGGAGCTTATCCCATGAAGAGGGGAGCTCTCCCATTGAAAGAGGGGCTTATCCCATTCATGGTGGACCTGATTAACTTCCTCCAAAGCACTATAAGTACAGGCATTGGGCCAAAGGGAGGGGAGGTTGAAAGCTGAACATTCCTAAGGGTAGATGCTGCTGAAATTAGGACTCCCTTATAGAGCTTGAGAGGAGAGATTCCAATCCTTTCCTAGCTTCATTTGGAAGTGGGTGAGTTGATCAAAGTAAAGGAGAACTCTTGCTGGACCCTGGGAGGGACCTGCACAACACCAAGGCACTGGTTGTAATGGTTTCTTTTGTTTCCAATTAATACAATTAAGTTCATTTTTCTCAACAAGTTGTTCTATATAATTTGTTTCATATACTCCTTGGTCTTTATGATGAATATGTTTTATTATATGAGTTATTCAGGTGCTATGTAATCGTTTGCTTGTTAGTGAATGCAGGCTTCGAGGAGAAGGAGCTCATCTGGATCAGAGAGGCTGGACTACAACAAACAAGTGTTGGACTAAAGGTAAGCCTTAAACACCTGGTTGCTTTTATTTTAAATGCATATTTAGGGAAAGATAGTGCTTGATTGTTTTGTTTGTCACTAGACGACCTTTGGTTGCTAGGGAGGTCGGTTTTGTCCGCAAAATTGACTCTTCTCGCATGACAATATACACATATATATAAGTTTGATTTTAATAAACATGATTATGATCTAGGGAATTGTGTCTCATCATTTATTAATTCTTCAGTGAATTTTATAAAATATAGATCTAGTAGCCTCAAATTCACATTTTTGAGTTACACATTCATATAAAAAATTATAATATTTATAGAAATCAAATTGATAAATTTTCTTATGTTTAATCCATTTATTATTTCAATTATATTTATAATAAATTTATTTTTTTAATTAGAATATTGAAAATTTAAATCATATTTAAAACTAATTTTTAAGTTACCAAATTATAAATATAAAAATATTACAATTTCAATTGCAAGTGAGATGGAATCATTTTTCTAATCTTTACACCAAAATGTTATAAATGAAATATTGTAATGGGAAATTAAGTCACATAATTGTTAATTACCTATTCAAACGTAACATATATATATATATATATATATATATATATATATATATATATATATATATATATATATATATATATATATATATATATATAGATATATATATAAACCATCAAATAATTATAATTTTAAAGCTTCCATATCATTATTGATATTTATATCAATTTTAAAATCGTTAACAATGAGAAAATTAAAAATTTACATGTATCTATTTATCTATATATAAATCAAATATAGTTTAGGGTCTATGCATGAAGCTAAAAGCTCGATCAAGCTCCTAACCTCGGGTTACACAGAAGCTCTATCGAGAGTTTGTTTTAATGCTTGATTGAGCAATATTTAAGCCCTCAAACAACTTGATCGAGGGCTCAAAGTTTGCTCGATCAAGTTATTTTTTCACCCACAACGTGCGCTTGTGAAAATATGTAACCCAACTTCATGCATAGACCCATGTGCATATATTAATGTCTATAAGCATGTGAGATAAATACCCTGCTTAGAAATTCTTATTAATTCTAATGCAATTATGGAAATAAAGTTAATCATTTCAAGTACCCCCGATCGGGGTAAGTGCCCGAGGATGCAGGACAAATATGGTTATCAGGACAACTAAATGCCAGGTAGAACCCACCGCAGCCCACATGCTCATGGCAATGGGTGCGGTGGCCTCCCGCATGACAAGGTACAGAGGGGAATGGAGAAGTGGTAGCTAGTGCCAGGGTAGTGACGGAGGTGGGAAGGACAAGACAAGAGGATGGATGGGACAAAGAAGGAAGGAAGGGGATTATGAAGGAATGAAGGGTGATGGGGAGAGCATAGCTGCAGAGGAGAGATAGAGAAATGATGTGGAATATCAACCCAGAGACCTGCAATGACAACTTCGAAGCGACACCGGGTATGTTATCTGGCTCTACTCGTCTATTGCAATGTTGTCTGTGAGTTTCCATGGAGGGGGAATGAGGGATAAGACCAGAGAGAGGAGTACAGATATAGGTGGGAGAGACCTAGGCATGCTTGGAAGGAAGGGGATTGGGGTCGAACCTGTAAATGGCAAAGAGAGAGACCATCAGGGACGGGACCATGAGGAAACACCCACAATTAAGCTGGCCTGCCCAATAACCAGTGAGGAAGGAGAGCAAGTAGATAAGCAAGTGTGAGGGAGGGTAATTGGGAGTGGTAAAGAGGTGTAGATGGTTGTAGTGGCTATCTGGTTTAAGGGGCGGGCAGGCAGTGTCATAAGTTTCATTCGAATCGGGCACCAGGACACTACCCCCAGGTGCAAAGCAGAGAGAGGCAAACACCAAAAGGATGGAGAGGATATTGCTTGGCACGAGAGAGGCACTGATATTCCTGGCAGAGGAGAGGCATTGTAGCCTTGGGCAGAGGGTCATCAGGGCAGAGACGAGTGTGGCAGGAAATGTGAGGAGAGGGGAAGCGGCAGCATTGCGAAAAGTTTGGAACTTACTGTTTGTGATCTAATCCAAAATGTATGTGAATAGGTTCACACAGTAGGAGAAATGGCTAGACGAACCCATGGAAGTGGATGAGGCAGAAGGGGAAGGGAGCTACCTCGTGCAACTGACCCGGGCACCTCAAATCCCAGACATGGAAGAAAGCCAATAAAAAGGCTTATCAATGAAGCGACAACAACGTACAGGGTAGGGATGGATGCAGACATGCGGAAGATCTTAGAAGATTGGGAGGCACAGATAAAAGAGGAGGCGGATTCAAAAGAGGAAATGGAGGCCTGGCGTGAGGTAATCCCGGACCCAGGGAACACTAGGGGAAGACTCACACAATTTAAGAAGACTCTATACTTGTATTGGCTCATGAAGAGCCTCATGGGGAAGGCAATGGAGAAATTATCAATGGGGATGGAAATGACCCTCCAGGACATGCCAAACTACAAGAAAGATCTGCAGGCCATCCAGTTCCAGTTGTGCAAGCAGAAAATTCTCCTATACCATATTCAAAGGCATATCCCTTGTATTATTGACCTGACAGATGCACCAGGAGACTCCACTGAAGACCCGATCCTAGTTGACTCAGCCTCATAGGATCAAAAGGAATAGTCAGGTTGCTGAATGTTTTTTGGTTTTTAGCAAATAAAATTTACTTTTATTAATGTATGCTTATGATAGAAATAAATTCAGACTCTTATCATGATATAGATGTATATATAGCTTGGGTAGACTGCCTTAAACTATATTATTTTTGGATAGGATATAACGAGGGTAGGTGGCCAACAGACTTGGTTTCCCACTGGGAAAGTTGAGGCCACCTATCTTATCTATGTGGTGTAAACTTGTCTTTTATAAATAGAAAACAGAAGGTCCTACCAAGCTGTACAAAAAAAAAAGTTAATCTTTTCAAGTAATAGTTTCCAATGAAATTTTGCGAGGCATTTCACTCAGAAGATGGGTTGAAGAACTGGCAATGTCTGTAATAAGGTAAGAAGGCATGGATTTCTAACATACAACAATCATAAGATATACAAATCAGTTCAAAACATAAGATATATGATAATCATAATATATACATATCAGTCAGAGAGTCCAATACGCTTCTTCTAACCGATGGCCTACCAATGATGTCACTTACAATATGACTATATTGTATTATTGTTAACTGGGTTGGTTCTTCATATTTTAAGCAATTGAATTAATGTTAACTAATTTGTTGTTTCATACTCTATGGAAGTAGATTTTTAAGTCAACAAAATAAATGTAACTTGAAACAAATAAATGAACAAATGCGTGTAACTTTAAATACACAAACAAACAAATAAAACAAAGCACAAAAAACCAGGAAAATATTATTCAACTTGAAACACATTGAAAATAAATGTTTTGTAAACAAAAAACAAAGTACCGAGAGCACAAAAATATGATGTACTTACAAATTTTCTATATCTCTCTTTCCACAAGACGCTCGAATGACTATATTTTTCTTTTTTTTTGGATGCTTCTCTATCTACAAGATGCTCGGATGACTCCTCTATATTTTTCATTTTCGATGGATGCTTGGATGACTTCAAAGACTTTAATCTTTCTATTTGTCTTTTTCACACATTGTTCAACACTACTTCATAACAAGTTTTACATCTCTTCGTATGATGTTAAATGACTGATGGGTTTTACAACTTTTTGTAGGATGTTAGATGAGTGATGGACTATGCAATTTCAACTCCACTTTTCCATGCCAAGTTTTATAGCATGGATCCCAAATTTCCCTTTCAATAATCGAAGAGATATATTAAATGGTCAAGGTGTGTTATCTTATCACTATTGCACTATGACTTGGGTCTAAAGTAAAGTGCCCCTTATGCCCTCCCACTCTATGACAACGTAAATACTATTGTAAATCAATAGTGGGATTTGATCATCAATGTTCTTAAATGGATAGAATAAATTTTTTTAATTAAATTTTTATCTTATCTCTCAGGTTTGAAATGAAATGTTGCTTATGCCCTGTCAATTTATGACAACATAAATCCAACTGAATTTAAGCTTGGATTGAACCTGCCACTTTCTAAACAGTGTAAATCTAAATGCAAATTAGCAATGAGATTTTATCATTGATATTCTGATTTTTCAATTAAATTTTAATTTGAAACAAGCTTAGTGAATATATTTTTTATTAAGAAGAACTCATATGAAGAGTCCTTAACCTTGAATAAATATGTGATTCTGCAATGATTTTATTTCTGAATCTTGCAAAACATAAAGCACCTGGTATGTTCTTTATTATTCATTTTGAGTACAATACAAAATGTATGACATGTTTTTTCACATAAATATACATAATCTGAAAGTGTATTTTTATCACTAAGTTCAATTTTTAATTGTTAGGCATTTGTCACCTGCCACTTGGCTTATATATATATATATATATATATATATATATATATATATATATATATATATATATATATATATATATATATATATATATATAGATATATAGATATATATATATATCACATCTAACCATAGGTAATTAGTTTTTTGAAGTGTTTCAACCAATCAAAAAAATGGGATTTCATTTATAAAAAATAAAAATAAAAGGTAATTATTTTATTTACAATATTTTCATAATTATTGTAGTTTACATAATATTATAATAAATTCCCCCAATCGAGGTGTGAGTCAGCCTCATTGGGCTTGTCCTGACCCAACAATTAATGTGAATCCAGTAGATTGTTCTGACCACCCTTTGCATGCATGCAACACTTGGAGAGGTGGTAGTGCACAGGAAAATGCCCCAACTCGAGGGTGGCATAGGCATAAGGATAGTTGGAACAATGAGAATCCCTCCAGCTTGTTGGGTGAGTTAGTCTGTGAACTTACGTTCCTATGGATTTGGTTTGAGCGGGTAGTTCTGAGTAGTTGGTGGTCGTTGTCTTCTCCAGGATCTCGCAAAGCTCACTGGTAAGTTTCCAGTCTTAACTTATCACCTTATGTTTGTATGGAGGAGTCTATTCGACCTTCGACCTATGAGATGCATAGGTCTATGTTTTGGGGTGATGGGAATTGGAATTGTCAGAGGCATGGCCTTGTTGGGCTTCTGGTTGTGGTTGAGTCCATCATTATGTATGTCCTGGTGTCTATCAAGTATGGAATTTGGTTGTCCCACATGGGTGCTTGCATGGTCTAGTTGGTAAAGGGTTTTGGATGTGGAGGTCCCCCTTGCTCGGGTAAGAATGAGCCGGAAGGGGTTTGGGTTTGTGAAGAATTTCATTTGGTTCCAAGGTATGTAGGCTTTGGGCGAGCTCAAAGTCGAGCCTTGGGTGTATGTAACATCATCTATGTCCTTTGTTGGCATAGGGGTGAAGGTAGAAGAGTCTTGGTGGACCGTTTTAGGGTTAGTCTGGTCCTGTGGAACAAAGTCTATTGGGTTGGGCATTCTTGTTTGGCTAGGAGTCAATTCTGGTTTCGGAGTTGGTTATGGCTCAATGCCTGTCACCATAAGCTAGCTTCTGGGCAAGGTGGATGGATTTCTATGGTTTATGTTCTCTATATGGATTCTCGTCGGAAGGGGTTTGGTTGGTTGCAAGCTCAATGTAGATGTTGGCTCGAGTTTCTTTTCAATTCTTTGTATAATGTTCGACTGGTGAATTTGAGAAACTATGAGACGTGTTGGGACAATTCAAAGGTCCTGAATATGGATGGTATGGTCGGTCCATCCAGGCCATGCAATGGGAAAAGGAGGATGAATGAAAACAGTGGCACCATTATCATGTGTTAGCAGTTGGTTGATAGTAAAATTTGGAGCGAGTTCCTTACTTGGATGGTTCCGTTTGAATTTTATTTAATAGGTCTACAATGTTGGCGTGACCCTTGGCAGCGTCGGGCACCCAAGCTGCAACCTTGTTCTGGTCAGTACCCATATTTGGAAGAAGAGAAGCATTTTTCAGGCAGCAGGAAAATCATGGCCCAGGCAGCTGGTACATGAAAGAATGGTCACGGGGGTCGAGGCCAAGGAAAGAAGAGGAAGGCCTCTTTGTCACCGAATAGCCAACCCAAATCTTCTGGTGAGGTTGGTGGGGCAGGTTTTGGACATAAGCTTGCCTCTCGTATAATTCAGGAAGTGGCTCAAGCTTACCATCCTAGCAGCTCCAACCCGGTCAAGCCACTGATTGCATATTGGGAGGCTGAGATCCAGTAGGCCGAGGAGGATTCTGAATTGGATATGGATGAGTGGCAAACTGTGATCCTGGACCCAGGCCACACTGATGGAAAATCATCTCAATATAAGCAGATAGTCCATCTATTCTAGATGATGAAGAGCATTGTAGAGAGAATTTTCCTCCTAACATGCATGCAGCCCCTCAGGGTCACTTGGATTACACTAAAGAATTTCAAAAAATTCAGTTTCAATTACAGCAATAAAGTGGTCGGCTGAGCCGAATTGAGTAGCATATCCCTTGCATACCCCACACGGAGCTGTCGGGTTCCACTATGAAGGATCCTGCTTCGGTGGATTCAGCTAATGATGAGTAGCGACACTGCATCCTTGCTTTTAATTTTGCATGATACAGTCCCAAAGTTTTAGGCTTATTAGCAGTTATGTTTATAGTTATTTAGAAAATAGGAAGTACAAAGACTCTCAGGTTTACATAGCGTGGTTGGTTAGACTTATCATTTTTTGTTTGTGGATGGCATATTTTGCGGTTAGGTGGCCAACATATCTAGTTTCCCTCTGGGCAGGTTGAGGCCACCTAACTCTTAGACATATGGATGTAACCTACTTTATTTACGAAAATTAATGGAAAGGTACCACCAAGCTTACCAAAAAAAAACATAATATTATAATAAATTATAGGAAATTCAACAAATTTTTAAAAGTCAACTACATGTCTTGGAAATGTTTACTGGAAATAGTTTTCTACACTCCCTGTTATGGAAGGGACTGATAAGTATATTTATTTACATCTTATTCCTATCCATTTTTTATCCAAAGACTTGGTTAAATTATGGTGGGAAGTAAAAGATGGTAAATATGTTATTTACTTGAGAATGAGTTATTTTCAAGGATTTTATTTTTAGATTATTTTCCTACAAAGCTTAAGAATGAAAAATCACTAAACAAATATCTAAAAAGCATGCTTGAATATTGCAACCATATCCATAAATTATAGCAAAAATTATGTGAGACAATTATCCACATAACATTATATTATGCAAATGGACCTTCCAGTTATGGTCCAATCAAATGTTTGAAAAATAATTTTTTTAATAATATTGAAAAATAATTTTTATTTTTCAAAGTTGAACATTATAAATAATTGGTCAATGCTAAACTAATATTGGTCAACATGGAAATGGATTGCAAAAATTCAACCTTAGTGGGGGCTATGATTCATATTTCATAATATATATATATATATATATATATATATATATATATATATATATATATATATATATATATATATATATATATATATATATATATATATATATATATATATATATATATATATATATATATATATATTTCCTTGTCCTCCTCATTTTTTAGTCTCGATGTGGGTGCATCCTTACGGTGATTGTAAAGTTGAGAAATATACAAATCAAATTCCTAATCCATCTTCTCATTATTCTTCTGCTTTTCACGACTCATATTCAATGAAGGAAATTCCAAATTGGCTCATGGAGCCTATGGTGGAGACTAACTCCTCCATTTTGCAAGATGATATTATTATTCATAATTATAGTCTCGATTTTGATGTTAATTTCTATTATCCTCTATCATCTATAGGCTATGACACTTGGTACCATGATCGACTTGACCAATTTGTTCCACCATCTAGTTTTTCAAGCTCTCTTTATTTTCATGTTGCTCATTCAAATTGCGATCACATACAAGGAAGTCACATTACATAGGTAGGGGAGAAGGAAGGAGAAGATGCCTTCAATATTTCCTCTATTTTCCAATTTCCTCCATGTCAAAACAAGGCATTTCCATTCTTGGATGATTTTCAATCTTTTAATCTAAGTAGTGAATCAAATGTAATCAATTCTTTCGATCAATTTGTAGCCTTGGGAAAGAACCATTCTGATGACGATTACTCTATTGATGTATGCAATCATGAACACCCAGGTGTATCAACTAATATTTTGGTTTCTCATGAATATTTTACTTCCTCTTCATCTCACTATCTATTGTGCTCTACTGTTTGCAATGCATCTACTTGCGACAGGGATACTCCATGTTCTTCGAGTCCTTCATCTGATGAGTCAACCTCTTGATTGGCACAAGGTGGTGAGATCATTGAGTACTCTTTCCATCCATCATCATCGCTTCTCTTGCATGAAGACAATTCTCCAAATCATCTTGCTCATGAAATTTCCCTGATTCATTCATATTCGAATTTGTGATCAGAAGAATCTTTCAACTTAAGTAATCTGGTTGTTGAAGTTGAAGAATTTGTTTGAACCAGTGAAAAAGATGGTTTCCATCCAGTGAGAAGTGGTATTACTGAAAACAATGGTAGAAACCATCCTCAAGCCATGCATGCTATGGTTCAATCTTCAAAATGTGATTTAACAATCTTGGAGAGTTTTAGGATCTTCCAGGGAGTCGAGACACTTCAACTTCCATTAGCGGTTTTTCAGGATCTCATGACTCTAGTAAGCCCCCCAAACTAAGTCAGATCTAGTTTCTCCCACACAATCCTTCTCTTTTCATGGTTTCACACGATGAAAATTCTTTTTGAAAAATGTCTGGTATTCTGGGTAGGATCTTTCAAATTTTCAAGATTTTA